>BTSY01000002.1:17062939-17490919 GCA_036245785.1 Pristionchus fissidentatus
AGTTATGTAATTCCCAACTTTTTGAAACTCAAAAAATTCACAAAAGTCGAAATTCGCTTAATTTCGGCTAAACTCCACTTTTAGATACCCTATTCGATCATGTGCTCTGTCGAAGTAGGAAGAGATCAACCAACGCCCTATCAATAATAGTAATTGACTTTTCCTGCGTAATGAGCTATCAAACTGATTGATCTGATCTTTCAGGAAATTGTGGCAATTTGTCAATCCACGTTTTCGATCTCGAATTTCGGTCCTCACATGAACTCACTGCCAGTTCACTGGTATGACCTCCCATGTCAAAGTGAGTATTAAAAATTCTAACCGTCATAGGTGCACTTCTAAACCACAGGGAAATCAGAATTCAATTCCTTCCGAGACCTCTGAAAATTGAAAAAAAAAACTTTTTGTCGTGGTTTGTCGCACACAACACATATTTTTGAGACATCGCTTCTGACTAGCCCGTAAAGGGAGTCCGGTCTTATTGCCCTTCCTGCGTTCAGTGAAGGTCACCCATCCAGTAGATAGGTTACATGGGACCATGCATCTGTCTGCTATAGAGCAGCATGTCGAATAATGTGTAGAGTGGAAACCTATCCGGCGACACTTCGCCATTCCCATTTCTTGAAGGAATGAACATCAAGACATGAGGAAGTGAGCAACAAAAAGAGGAATACTCATTACATGTAACGTTACTAAAGAGAGTTAGCCAGAGAACTTGGAAATACAGAGCAGAAGATTTTTCTGAAATTTGAAAATCGGACAAGACTTTCTTACCAACCCTATATTTCATCGAGTCATCTCATATTTGGTCATCTGATCTTAACCAGCATAATTTCTCCCACATAAGTGACACGATTGTTCATTCTCTATGTGATCATCTCCCATTCTCTCACAAGTATTCCATTCCTTCTTCCTCTTATTTCACCCACTCACAACTCCCCGCTGAGTTGGACAACATTCTTTTTCGTCCATGTTCTATTGATCTCAAGTATCTCTCAAATAACTCAAAATGATGATATGTTCTTAGATCCTCACATAATTCCAAACTTTCAGAAAAGTGTGAAGATGAGAGATGAGAGGTGTGAGATAGTCCCTCACCGTTTTACACGCTCCCTTATTCCACATCCCCTTTTGTAGGATTGACCGGATGTGTTGCCTAATGATGACGTAATCTCTCCCTGTCTCAGAGCCGATTCCTCTCGTAATTCGTCCCCTCGTGTTCCTCGTCACATAAATAATCTTCCCGACGTTGAAGAATACTCTCAAATGGATCGATTTCCCGTTGCATCTCGGCAAAGACCAAAGTGAGATAAGACACTGGGTATGATGAGATGGGAACCCACTGGATGACAACATTTCCTCTTACATTTTCAATTCGATTCAATTCATTTATCTCAGCTACATAAAATTAGTTTTGTGGTGCACTCTTTCAGTCACAAATTTACTTTAGATGGCATTTGTGGTTCTCATCTGACCTAATTTCTGCGATATGAAATGGAGGAATTTGGCGGGAAACAAGGTTCAATCTCATTCAGAATGGGTTCCGATCGATCGGCGATGCGATCGTTTGATTTCACGTCGAGAGGAGTCGTCACGACTGAAGTTGCCATAGAAGAGAAACAAACTGGTGGGAAGAAATGAGAGATAACAAGTTGTAGTTCCATTCATTCATACAATGTTTTACTTCTTCATGAGTGAGTACAAACATCCATATTTTCTTACTTCAAAGTTGTTCAAAAAGGTTGCCCCAAGAGTGATTCCATCTAGGGGAACAAGTTGATAATAACTTGGCACACTTGTATCAGTCACTTTTCTTTTTTCCTTTCTGACTAGCAGTGAATTCTCTTCTTTAAGGAGGTCGTCGTTCAACGTGTCCTGATATCTATCTCTATTCACCCGAGGGAAGAAATCCAACCAGAAGAATTCTACTCAGAGTAAGAACCAATCGATAATGCATGTCTGCTTAACAAAAATCTCAGTTTCTCGGTAGTGCAAACGTACGTGGGCAGGTGAAACTTTGTTCAAATGTGTAAATGTCAGGTGTACGGTAGTTCCCAATCAGGAAAGAGAAGAGTGGCAGATGCTATCTATCAACAGGCTATGGAGGCTGAGAGTGATAGTGAGTTCAAAGATCAGAAAATGAAGGAAGAGAGGAACTAAACATTATCAATCCCTTTCGATTTCAGCCTAAATCATGCCGAAGATTTTTCTTGCTGCAGCATTTTTTTTAAAAGTGCAAAGACGAGGCCAAAATGCGATGACAATTTGATGGTATTTCAGATACAGAGAGAATTCGTGGAATGTGTCGATTTCTACTGAGTGGAGAGGAAGTTCAGATGGAAATACTCGTTGAATCGGCACTTGAGGTAAACAGCATCCAAGACAAAAAACAACACCAAAAATATTCAAAAACAAAATTTACAAATTTTCAATGACTGAATAACCCTCAAATTATCAGACCGATATGTCATCTTCCGAGACAATTTACGTTGTTGTCTATCGAGTTGACTCGAGAGAATCAGTCGCTTACGCACTCAAGTTTATCTCCCGACTACCGAAGGCACGCATTATTTATCCTATTCAAAATGACGAGAGAGTGTGTAGAAATAGGAGAGTCCCCATTGATTCAATCGATTGTAGAACGAAGAAGGTCATCGTCCTCCCACTCTTCTCATTGGGAACAAGTGTGATCTACAGAGATCTCGAGTAGTCTCAACTCTCGGTCAGTTCCTTTCTCTTCTCTTTCATCATCCCTATGCAATCTCTTCAGAAGGTCGAACTCTTTCTAAACTCTACAAGATGCCGTTCGTAGAGGCGTCAGCTCTAATGAGTGTCAATACTTCTCTTCTATGGGAGTCAATTCTCCGTCTTCTTTCTCCTCAACCAACCACTCCCTCATTCTTAGGTTATCCCTTTCACCATCAATTTCGCTATCTTTTTCCTTATTTTTTCGTAATAACGAATGATTAATTAATTTCAGGTCGAGTAATCGCTTCGTGTGAACAACTTGTTCGTAATGCACTTTCATTCTCTCCCACACATAATCGATCACTTGACAGTGATTCCCGAGAGGATTCTCGAGGTACGGTACTCTCCCTTTCCCATTCAATCAATAATTGAAGGGACACGATCAATGTCATCTAGAGAGCCTTCTCCTCATCGACTTTGATCTACTTCTCATATCGATTCTTTCATTACTCTTCGATCTCATACAGTATATGGGTTACTTATCGAAATATTTGTTGTTTCTTAGCGAGGATATATAAAGAAAAAAATTTATCAGTGTTTGTTGTTGACAAAGTGATCATTAACAAATGAGGCAGATCAGTACCAAAACGATTTACGAACCCGTTCAAATGAAATCTGAATAGGGTGAGGTACTAGGTCGGATGATGTTAGCTGTATGATAAGGAGCCTAATCTAAGAGACAATGGATAAATGAAAATGATAGTTTCCGACCTAGCACAATTTTAAACAATACTCTTCACTATAACTATCCTACAAATTGGCTAAAATATACTTTTCGAGATACTCCTCTGACCCAATAACACAGACTTAGTTAAATTGTAATATTAATTCAAAATGAGAACGAGATCAATGAAAATGGAGGATTGAGACAATGTCTCAATCCCTGATGAGATCTGATATACAGAAGACCTAATTAGACAAAGACTGGCAATGATATGAGATGAGAGTGAATTCCTACTTGTTTCTACTCGACCTCCATAGACAATCTTGAGGGATGACTGGTTTGATTCGACTCCGTCTCACTGCTCCTGTCGTCCCTGTCGTCCCTCCTGTTCCTCCCTTCTTCGATTCACTCACTTCTTCCATCGTAGAATCAGAAGTAGAAGCACATTCGAATGACTTCGAAGGATGCGACGACTGAATAGAGGAGTGATAAATCACACCTCATTCAAGGTCACAGGGAATTTATAACTCATCTCCTCCCCCTTCGGATTATTTTTTTATCATCCCTCATTTCTAATTACCGTCACATCCTTCGTGGGTGTATAAAATAAATAAATAATAATAAAAGAGTAACTCTAACCTCTCCCATATCGTCATTCTTTCCTTTCTCATCACTACTCTTCGTCTTCTCATCTACCGTACTCTCACTCTTCTTCTCCTCTTCCTTCTTCGAGAGTACAGTGCTTTCCTCCTTCTCCTTCTCTGATTCTTTCTGCTTCGTTGGCGATTTCAACGCCGCTTTCTGAAAATTGATTATTGAATAATATACTCATGACAGTTTACAGTATCCCAATCCATCCTATTCATATTGCAAATTCAAGAACACTCGTCCAAAATAGTAAAACTCCGAGGTATAGACAGAGAGTACACACACCAGTAACCCATTTCACGGATGTCTCATGCTAAAATAGTAATGTCTATACCTTGACAACTCCAATGGGTACATGGTTGCTCTTTGCTCTCCTCGTAGTTGACCCTCTCTTCTCTTCCTCCTTCTTCTCACTCTTCACTATCATCTTCTCTTCCTTCTTCTCCACTTCTTTCTCCTTTCCATTCTCACTCTTCTCCATCACTCCATTCGACTTTGACGGAGTTTCCAATCGACTCTTCTTGTGCTGCAAAATTCAATATTACGACCAATAAAAAAAAGAGATAAAAAGTCGCAAACTGATAAAAATGGTATAGTCAAATTTAATGCCCAAATACAAACTACTGAGCATCCTAATTTCGTAAGTGACTCACATTGTTTTCCTCTACAGGCGATGTTTCCATTCTCGGTGTCAGATCAAGAGCTCTGAAATAGTGTATATTGTAGCTTTTACTTCACAACAAAACTCCATATTGAAAGCAACTATTCGTATACTAAAATACTGAATACTGTTAAAATTTGATTCCATTTAAATGATACAAATAATAGTTCTCACTTGCTCAATTGTGTCATTGCCTTTGAAGGAGTGATGACTGGTCTCGATTGAGCTCGTTTCCTCTTTATTCCTCCCATTGAGAGATTGGAAGGAATCGAAGTGTCGATGGATGTAGAAGGAGTAATGGAGGAAGAAGAGGAGGAGGAGACTGGTGGATAGGGAGCTTTGAACTGAAAGGAGGAAAGTCATCGAGGGAACACACAACAGCATCTGGAGTACGATATAGCTTAAGAAATAGAATCAATCATGATGTTCAAACAAGGTAAATAAAACAGCAGCATAATTTGTTACTATAATAGTCAAGCGATACTTACCACACTGCTTTCCCTCTCATTCTTCTCGACTTTGACCAACTTCTCAATCTTAACTCCTTCCATCCTCACAACCATCTTCTTATCTTCCTCCATTCCAACTTCTCTTTCTACTCTTTCATCTCCTCCAGAGAACTCTTTGAGGATATCGTAGTTCACTTTGTTCGACAACTTCTTCTCCTGAAAGAAGAAAAATTTTAATATTCATTCTTACAATTGTGTACACTTTAAAATCTATAACACGTGAATTCTGATTATATCTATCTGACAGAACCTTTTCTCAAAAAAAAATTGTAGCACAGTGCTCCTAAATATATGAACATGATCACCCATCGGCAGAAAAAAATCGACATAACTTGAGCTGCAAACAATTTTCGAAGATTTCTTTTCCGCCTCCCGGAAAAGAAATCTTCAAAAAAAGATTACCAAACCAGCGTTTTTTAAAAAAATTATTTTACGATTTCATTTATTTTGGTACCTATCAGGTTGGTGCAAAAGTTTTTCCCGTTTTTGAAGTTTCGGAAAATTTTTCGTAGCTCGTTTCCCAAGGCCTCGGCCAACGTCTCTTTAGTCATGTATTATGTATTTAGCACCTCTTCCACTTTGATTACCCATCACTTCATGGCTGTCCCGTCATATCAGCGAGATAATGAAAGGAGCAAAGATACCATGATCGGTTTTGACTTTGCTTTTTCTCGGTATTGCAAATTCGAAACAGAACAGCGCAGGTTCTGGTAAAAGTGGTTTTTGAGAAGAGTAATGTTCACTTCATTCATAAAGTATGAGTGGATTCAGAAATGAACTCGGGCTGGTAAGGAAGAGCTTCTCAAAACTTATAGTAGAAATTTGGCTACCCCGACAATAAGTTCATTTGGATTAGTATCGCTGCGCTGCACATATTGATTGATGTCCCATTTCCAGTTATTTTTAAGTATTACTTGCCATCGTCACAATAGCACTACGCATATTGAACGAGATGTCCTAATCACTATCTAGTACACAACTTCATATGAGCATGAAAATTTGAAATCGAAAATTCAACTTTAGGGCATGCCTGATTTTTCTACAACCTTTAATGGACCCTGAATTTTGCACGTTCGACAGATAATGTTCTCTAGTATTATCGATAAATTGGGCATAAGCTGTGTATACCCAACTTCCGAAGAACATTTGATCGATGATGATGCTCAAAGTTGATATTTTGTATTGTCGACTGCGTGTTTCGAAATTTAGTTTATTTTCACTTTTGAAAATGATTGAAAGTGACTCCATTCTAATAACTACCAGTGTTATATAACCCATGTGTCAGTCAATAGAACCTGCATTATTAGAGCCCTATAACATCGCTTGAACACCGTTAATTAAAACGAGATGCATACTTCTTTTGAAGCGGCAATCATATTTGTCAAGTCCTAAATTCTGAAATACGAAGAGTAGCGATTCAATCTCTTCATAATTTGAAAAAGCACACTTCATAGTATGGTATCTTATGAATAGTGTCTAGGAATAAAAATACCAGAAGAACAGCAAACGTTTAGAAAAATTTCCGAAATTTCATAGTATTTTGGAATATCGAATTTGTGCTGTATCTTGTAAGTCAGAAAATGTGGCGTAAAACCACTTTGTGAAATTATTGTGCAGTAGCCCCCCGAAAATATAATATGAGTGCTGGGCACATCGATTTGAAGTAATTCGAACACCAAAGGGATGAATTATATTTCTCAAAACGGGAAAAACTTTTGCACCAACCCAATATTTTGTCTAAAATATAATATCTTTGAAACATTCCCGAATTTTTAGACTCTCGGGGCAAAAGAATCGATTTTATATCAAAATCGGTTAATTTATTTTCGTTAAAAATGCAATGAAAGGCTCACCTTTGTTTATCGAAATAATCACACGATTTTTTTTCATTTTTAAACAAGTCCAAAACTTTTTTTTAAAGTTAGAACAGTATTTCCAACTTTCAGACTTGGAGAGTAAGAAATAAAATTTTGACTCAAAAATAAGAAACGTCCTTCACCGGATCGATTTCTGAAATCACGGTAATGTGATCGTGTGAATAGGAAGAAATTCGATAACGATGATTTTTGTCACAAGAATGACACCTCTCTTGTGGTTAACGGTAACTCCCATTTATTGCGCTCCACATAAATCGGAGTAAACTCTTGAATTTGTTGCATACCTGAATAATCTTCTCAATTGCCTCAGCAGGAGTTGCTGCTTCTATTGGATCTCTTCTCTTTATATTCCTCTTCTTTTTCTTCTTCCCTTCTTCTCCTTCTTTCGCCTCTTCTTCCTCTCGCAATCTGCACATTACAATTTCAGCAAATATAACAATGATTTCACCTCTCGTAGTCATGTAGCCAAAATGGAAGTGAGAATTTAACTGATGTATGGCTAATTTTTTTTGAACGCCATATATTGACCTGTCCTGATTTTAAAATTGTTTCCCCATAAATATGCTGAAGCTGAAATGGACTAAATTTTTCTCCGCTCTTTGTTTCTCTTTGTTTTTTTCATATTAAAGTTTTTTTTCAGTGTTTTTACCGAATTTATTATTACAAACTTACAAACACTCGCGTGCAAATCTATTATTGCAGATTCACAAAAAAAAACTAATGATGTTGACCTGACTACAGGTCTCAGAACCAATTTTATAGCACGAATTCTTCGATGAAAACTAAATAAAAATTTGAACGTATTTTTTCTCCTGGCAGTTCAAATTAAATCGAACGAAATAATCAATAAGACCAACTTCTTTCGTCGTGCGACCTCCTCGAGATGCTCCCCATTGCATTTCATCCAGAACTTCTCCTTTACCTGCAACATAACCGAATCATCGATGATAAAAACGTTAAAACGACCCCAAAATATCGATATAATAATTGTAAATGCGACAAGCGGAATATGGCTTGAACAATTAGGTAACGAAGAGGATTGAATAACTAATGCAATTCCTCACCTGCGATTCCTGATCCGTCAGAATATACGAATCAATCTCGTCGTCATCGATATCTGCATACAATACATTATTGAAAATAATGGCCAAATATTGTTTCATCCAATCTATTTCGAATGCTCACCTTCCGTGAATAGATCTCCATTCTCAGCATCCTGAGCGGGAAGGGAATAGGCGACGATAGGGGGAGGAGCAATTGCACCACGGAGAATACCAAGAGATTCCAGAGATGGACCCATCGAGGGCTCACGATACACATCAACAACACTGCAATAGCAGCATTTCATAGGTCAAATGGGGTTCTTGCAGAAACGTCGTGCAGAAATGAGTATTATCACTTTCCGAAGAGCATGTTGCCCAATTTTCGATAAATTCATCAAACGCAAGTGGTCAGAAATGCATGAAGCATTCAAAATTTCCGTTAGCAGACATGGGAGAAAACTACATGCGCTTATCCTCGCTAGCGAGAACATATTTGAATGCTTATCCTCGCTAGCGAGAACATATTTGAATTTTGCTTCACTCAATATTATTCGAAAATGAGGAAAATGTCTATATTGCCGAATGCCATAATATAGAAGATACTCACGCTGGTTTCTGGGATTCTCTGAACACAGTATCCAGAATATCATCCCGAATCAGAGATTCTTCCGCGCGACCGAACTACAATTGTCAGTTAATCGATTGTTTTGATGTCCTCATCTGACTCATTCCATCACAAAGACGACCTTTTCTTCTATATTGCCATATATGCCTCACCTCCTCTCCTCCCTCAATACTTCCTCCGACCATCTTGGCATAAGGACTCCTCTTAAACTTTTCCCTCTGTTTCTTCTCCAATGCTCTCTCTACTTCCTCTTGCACAGGCATCATCTCCTTCTCCATCTTCTCTGCTTCTTCTTCTTCTCTTGCCACAATTGCCTTCCGTCGTGCTTCTCTGTACGCGGGAGGATCTTCGCTGTGTTCCTGCAATACTTCCATTCACTTTCACTCTTAGTCAAGACGAGTAAAATAAATGCAGCTACGATCAAGATATCACTCGTAATTGCACAATTCTGACGGTGATCGGTCGCCCACTCTTTCTCTTCTCTCTGGGTAATCAATAAAGGAATGAAAAGGTCAAACAATTCTCACCAGATCGACACTCGCAAATTGATCGAGAGTGAGGGCAGAAGAAGGAGTTTGAGAGAACTCATCGAGTCTCTTTCGAACGACTGCTTCACTCACGTGCACCACTCTGACTACGTCAGACACTGATCGATTGAAGTTGCACGATCTAAATGACCATAGTTAAAGTGATATAACGACGGTGTTAAATGGTAAAACTGAGACTATCAAAGATACGACAAATATACAGATAAAAGAATAAAAGTGGTACGTGTATAAATACCTCGCTGCGAGTAGTAGTGCAGCTCCACAGAGACCAGTTGGTCTCCTTCCAGTTGCAAGCCAATCTCGCTTCATCCGTTGAACGAGTCGTGTCGCCAGAGTCACAACCTACAAAAGGGAATGAGAGATTCGAAGATTGAAGCCACCATGACCAGGTTCACTCTTTGAAACACATTATTACAATACTTACCAATCTATAGAGTGAGTGACCTCACTACTCTCTTCCACTCTCCACCTACCTCCTTCTGCTTGTCTCCAAATTCAAGGAGCACAGCAAATCGAAGGATGTATAGACAGGGATCCGTAGTCGGAAGATTGATACGGAGTGATCGAGAGAGGAAATTGAGAGTTCGTCCGAGATCATACACGTTCACCTTAACAGCGAGAGTTGTATCATAGGTGGGCATCAGGTTCCAGGGGCACCGTGCATTTGGGCGGTCGTTTGCGGGGCATGCTGCGAAAAGTCAAAATGGACAAAATTGAGAGGTTTTAAGAATTTTTTTCTACGGTAGCCCACTGCAATTGACTATTCTGGTATTGAGGGCATGCTAAGGGGCTTCTGTTCATCTATGAGTTGTATACAGGAAGAGAAGTACGGTACCTGAGTGACATCACTGAAGTCTAGAAGAAGATGTGATGTGTTTTCCAGTCGGCAAGTCATATAGAGACAAGCAGCGACAACGTGTGATCTCAGTCGACCCCGGGTCAGATTTCGAGTAACACACATCTGACAATAGAAGACAATAGTGAGATATCAACGACAAAATTAGGCAAACCTTGAAGAAATTGAAAGCTGTATCAACACAGTGCTTGTTAATCCGCAACTGAGAGGCAACCTAAATGACAATAATGATAGAACTGAGAAATGTGAGTGAACTTTGGAAATCAAAAAAAGGTTCACCTCTTCGATTAGCTTCTTTCCCTTCGCGTACGTAACTTCGCGTGATTCCTGCGATGCCAGACCAGGAACACCTTGCACGGCGATGTGCGCACGGTCCATAGATATCGTTTGACCTACGAACACTCTCGTTTCAAGAAGGATACAAAGATGTCAACGTACCGACGAGCGTGTGTCCCGATCCTCCAGCTCTCTCTTGGAACTGATTATCGGAGACAACGATCGACTCTTCGATAACTGTTCCGCATCCAGTGCAGGTAGCATCTCCACGACCCGAATCTTCATCTATATCAGAGCAGCCGCAATGTGGACAGATACGGACCATGTTTAACACCCTGTAAAATCAGATAGTACGATATGCAGCGCCATGAGAGAGTAACTACGAGATGGATATAGGCCTTATTAATGATATTGTGCTAATTATACAGGCGAAACCGGCTAGAAAAGAGTGAACAAAGGAAAAATGTCAGTTTGAAATTCTAACCTCTTCAGAATTTGATGGGCGGAGTTCTGCTAAACAGCACAAGTTTCAACAAATCATTCACCCGTACTTGACGGTAATTCACTTCGCAAGGGGAAATATTTATTATCACAATTCTAGACGAGGTTTTTACATTCTAATTTGAAAGAAAAACATCCAAACACCCTCACGTGAAAATATAGTAAATTCAGAAACAACATTAATATCCGCTGCAAAATGTTTATCGAAAACTGAAAGACACACAAGAGTGGAGTCCACGTCCAACTCGATTTCTGGTAGTTCTAGTGTAAATTTCATCCTCAATCTTGGCCATGCAGAACTCTTCCGATCCCCGTCGCCCTAACAAGATCGTTCGGTGAGTTATCCGCCTCTAATTCTTCTTGAAAATGATCCTTTTCAGTGCGAAGCCCGTCGATCTCAGTCAGTCGGTATTCGAGGATCCTCTACCGGACTACATGAATGTACTCGGCATGGTTTTTTCCATGTGTGGACTCATGCTGCGAGTGAGTCAAGACATGTGTCTTCTTCCCTAATCGTCTTCATTCAGCTCAAATGGAGTGCATGGGCAGCTCTCTTCTGCTCTTGTGTATCTTTTGCCAACACTCGCTCTTCCGATGACGCTAAGCAGATCGTCTCCAGCTTCATGTCAGTCCATTTCTATTTCAAATATATTAGCCCTGATCAATGCTCGTGGGGTATAGCATCCTCTTGTAAAAGACATAGCTACTTCAGCTAGAAACTATAAAGTAGCTCCGAGGGACTTGAGTAGCGCTGCTTTCTGTCATCTAGCGGTAGCAGCTATACTCCACGAGCACTGAGCGATATGCTCGCAAATATTCTCTGATAGATGGATAATTTTATTTTGCAGGCTATCCGTCTCTGCTGTTGTCATGTCTTATCTCCAGAATCCCCAGCCCATCTACCCGCCATGGGCGTCCCTCCTCTAGTCACATATCTTTTGTTAAATTGTACTCTTGTACATTCGCATCTCATTCCAAATCGTCCAATTGTACGTTAATAATGGTAATAAACTTATTAAAGATTTATTACTGCTTCTGGTAAAGGAACATCTCGAGACTAGAATGAAGTTCTCCAGATCATACTGCACATAAAATGGTATCTACTGGGATGTGACTCGTATTCTACAATATCCACTCTCCACTCTCGATCGATAGATATAGTGAGGATTCCATCTGAATCATTGGATGCCGCAACTATCCCTATTGAAAGATTTCCCGTTATTCAGATGGAACACTCTACTTGCAATCTACAACTGAACGAAAGGGTAAATGGAGAGGGAAGGGAGAGACGAAATCCGATTATTCATCATCCATTGAGTTTCTTCGGATAACCGGAACAGGGAATCCGTGCATCGAATCCTGTAATGTATATTATCATTCAAATGTAATAAAGGTTATCCGGTTGGTGTACACCATCAATTGAAAAAAAATATTGTGGAAGCGCGATACATTTGTGAATAAGATAGTGTAGATCACCTTGGCAGGCCATGAATACGTTCTGTTGATGAGATCCTCGTACTCAACATCGTACACTTGATGACGGATGAAGAGTTCCTGCATATTCAGATCTCTAACTAATTATTGACATTTTCCCCAGTTTTCGTAATTTCGAAAACAAAGAATTCTTCATCTCACAGAATTACGTACCTTATCCTCAGGCTCGGGATAGAGAGTAGCAGTTCCGTTTGCATAGCAGTGCTTGGCCACCTTAATGAGCATTAAAAGTTAGTTGGAAAATCAATGAATGGATAATTGCAATCAATTGTCAATAATGTGTACTGTAGACTACAGTACCTCAACAGCGATCTTGATGGAGATCTCTCTGATGTCCTTCAGTCTTGGATAGATACGAGAGTACTCATTCAGAGATTTCTCCGACACTGATTCAGCCACTTTCTGCAATGATTCCGTTGACTCATCAATCCTCCACATCCAATACAGTACAGGGTGCGTGAAAATTACTGGCACTCGAAATTTTATCAATATCTCCCCCTTGAACGCGATTTGAGCAACCAGTTTTATATAATCATTTATTCAACTTATTAGCTGCAGAAACATGCCCTTGGATTTCGATGTGCTCGCATGTCGGTTTGATAGAAGATTGGAGAAGTTTCACATAGGCGAGCGACAATTTACGTTGGTATTGATTTTTGAGAGTGTCCCACGCTCGGAGGAGGGGCGTTTTCAGGCTGTCCAGAGTCTTTTACTTAGTAGACGAGAGCTTGCTCTCTACAACTCTCCAGGAACTGGAATCCTGAGATTCAAGTCGGGGAAGTTCGGTGGCAATTCATTGAAAGCGATGTAGTCGGAAAAATTCTTCTCAGGTCACTTGGTCGTGACCTTAACCGTGTGGCTGGGTGCGCCGTCATTAGGCAGCGTCCAAAAGGGCCAACCGAAATGAGACTTGGACAAGGGGACTAGTGCGAATTCAGAATGTGATTGGTTTAGTAGTTTGTGTTCGCAATCAAGCCTAGGGTGACAAAGACGAGAGGGATCCGACCGGTGTTGTGTAAGCCTTCCCATACTATCACATAGACAGGGTGCGCGGTTTGACCGTTGTGCTACCCAGCTTGGCGGATTCCTTGGTATAGTGGGCGATGATTCTGACGTTTTTAGTATCGATCTTACCCTCGAGGGTAAAGATCTTTTCGTCAGTAAAGAAAGTGACCATATGTGCGTCAATGCTACATGGGTCGAGAAGGAGAGGGCGACCCATTCTGCGGAGATTGATCAGACAATCGGTCCAATCATGCAGTTTGTGGTACTTGTACTGGTGTTGCACCAGGCCGGATTTGATGACCTTGCGAATGGAGGCATCGGAAATACCGAGGATTAAATCATCTCGAAAGGCTCCTCTTGGGGTTACGGTGTATCTTCTATCAACTCATTTCAAGCTACTGGGGTGAAGTTGCGGTCACCGGTCTTCCTCTCACAGGACGGTCGTCTGCCGTGTCGAGGTCCTGGTAGCGTCGGCTGGCGTGGTAGACGGTTCTCTCGGGGGCGTTGAGACGAACGAAAATATCGGAGGGTTGGATTCCTCCTCGATATACTTTCAAAATCGCATATATCATCGGGTTTGCTTTCACCATACTTGACTAACTAGACCAATCGGATTGAAACCTCGAATGGTTTTACAGGGAAGGTTAGTCGTCATAATTGTGCAACAGGTGATGCGAAATATCGATTAGCAGCGATTGTGAATTCTGAAGTAATCGAGTGCCAGTAATTATCACGCACCCTGTACTTCAATATTATCGTAACATCTCTAATCCCTGACTACCGTATCCACTCACCCTAGCTGCGAGAAGGAAGAGACTGTTGTCGATGTGGCTGACCTGCACGAATACAATCATAGGTCAATAGAGACGTTAAAGAAACGACGAAGTCTACCCACATTTTGGCATTTTCAAGGTCATTTTTTTGAAAACCCCTCTCCATCCACATTTTTTTTGACACGGAAAGAAAAATTGAAAACCCAACTCACATTTTGGCATTTTCATGGCCAATTTTGAAGATCCCTCCCAACCCAGATTTCGGCATTTTCCTACCAAACTTGTCGACCCATGAATAAAATAGTGGAGTGTCTCATCAATCTATTGAATACCTTGAATAGTACTGCTCCGAGGGCGACTCCGGGGAAGACAAATGCATTGTTGCCCTGTCCCGGCTTGTACAACTTCCCATTGATCGTCACATTGTCGAAAGGAGATCCCGAAGCGAACAAAACTGCACCCTGAAAGTATTCACTTAGATACTGTATCCAAGCAAATCAGTCAGAACAGACACATAGTGGGAGGGAGATGGGAGAAAGAAGATCATGCATGACTCACATTGGAGATGGTGTAAGCCTGTTCAGCAGTGCATTCTGCTTTGCTGGTGGGATTAGAAAGGGCGAAGATAATGGGACGAGGATTGATGGAACACATCTCCTTGATGATCTCCTCCGAGAAGGCACCCGTCACAGTAGAAGCACCTGAGAGACAAGAGTACGATAGATCAATCGAAAATTGGAATGATTAAACTGACCGATGAGTGCTCCAGGCTGCACAGTCTTCACTACCTCCAATAGATTCTTCGTATCGGGAAGGTCCTGTGACAGAAAAATTAATCAAGCTTATTAGAACAAATATGTGTGCAATACATTGATTGCATTATTTGCATTCGGCCGACCGTATTAGATGCGTACCTTGGCGAATTTGTTGTGCCTGTCCGATAGATGGGCAGATCTGCTCTTAGTGATGAGTCCATCGATATCCAACATGTATATTCTCTGACAGGCTTCTTCCTCTGTGAGTCCTTCTGATTGCATCTGCCTCACACACATCTCAGCCACTCCTGTCGCTGCCTTAATCATAATTAATTAACAGTGTGAACACTCTAATTACATTAAAGGATCAACTAATTATGTCTACTTATGGTTTCCATCATTAAATAACAAGTGTAAACGGACTCCTCCAGCTCCGAGGAAGACGATCTTCTCTTGACTCAGTTTCTTCTTCGTAACTCTCGTGCACGCGAGAAGACCCGCAACGACGACAGACGCAGTTCCTGCATTTAATGATCTATTTAAATAATATATGAGATACTTATGCGAGTAGTACCTCCCTTTTTTCTATTCTACCACAACTAAAGTTTAAAAAAAAAAGTTCAATGATAGTCACATCTCTGCATGTAACTTTATCCTCCAATCGGCAATAATAATAATAACACAATCGATTTCTTCATAGATAAAATGGTTCCGTTGTATAACGTTACGCAATGCACCATGTGTACGCAAAGAAGAGCGGTAATACCCGCTCCAAATCTAGATCCACCTACTCATAAAAACCAGATGAAGCGAATTTGCTATATTAGACATCAATATTTAGTCAGAACTAATTTTTACAAGTCGAAACGCACCATGTATCTGGATTCCCTGGTTTTCCCACCAAAAAAAACGCACCATGTATTTGAAGCCTAAGAGAGGTAGGATAATTTCAATTCTCACTGAAATTTACTCTTTATATAAATCTATGAACATTTGGTAAAAGGAATGCTCAAAAAAAATTTCCCGACGGCTGTGGACACATGGTGCATTTGAGCGAAAGATACCTATTTCATCTCTGGATTTCTTTCTTCTCTCACCCTGGATATCATC
The DNA here is from genome assembly GCA_036245785.1 of Pristionchus fissidentatus. Classification (NCBI taxonomy): domain Eukaryota; kingdom Metazoa; phylum Nematoda; class Chromadorea; order Rhabditida; family Neodiplogasteridae; genus Pristionchus; species Pristionchus fissidentatus. Next base: position 17,079,033 of record BTSY01000002.1, read on the forward strand.
GTTGAACATGCAGTACTTCTCCTTGTATCGATCGAGGAGTCGATATGCATTCTGGTTGCCGAAGTCTTCGAATTGAATGAGACAATTCTGCCCGAATCTTTTCGTGCAAGCCTGCAATCAACACAATCGGTATGCGAATCAATTAAACTATTTTTTCTGCAGATTTATCTGTCTAGCAGATCACTGCCGTATACTACCGGCCCAGTAATAAGATATTATTGATGGTACCTTCATGAAGTTATCGAGGAGACTGTCGTATTCCGCACCACGAACTCTCTTACGACGAAGTCCAGTGTAGAAGGGATCGTTCAGGAGCTCCTATATATCAAAGACATCAAATCAATTTTCAAACAAAGGATACCTGATTGTCGGTTCCCACATCGATGAGGACGGGCAAACACCAGTCAGGCTGCATTCCTGTAGAATGCGGTATCAATCGATATCACCAGCAATACAGTACTCACCAGCGAGAGCGACGTAGAGGGCGAGCTTTCCGACGGGAATTCCAATACCGTAAGCCCCGAGGTCGCCCAGACCGAGGATTCTCTCTCCATCAGTTACAACGATTGCCTGATACATTATAATTCTATTAGGACCTTTTGGTTGGGGGATCAAGTAACTAGCTATCATAGAGAGGAAGGATCATAAAACGGACTTCAAAATTAACGACATATTATGGTCAATCATCCTACCTTGACATCAGTGCTTGGCCAGTTGCTCAGAATCTGGTAGATCTTACTGATAGAGTTATCGTTGATTGTAATGTAGAGTCCCCTGCAAAAGCAGATTAGAGTCACGCAAATATAATATACTTACTTGGGGTTACGGTAGATAAAGCCGAACTTCTGACAAGCGAGTCCTACGGTGGGGGTGTACACGATAGGCATCAACTAAAATGAGAATATTGATAAATTAAAATGCACGAATGATGCACCTCCTTGATGTTATCGCAAAGAACTCTGTAGAAGAGCTTCTCGTTTCTGTCCTGTAGCCCATCGAGCTGGATGTACCTAATGGAGAAATATGATCATGACATTCCTCTATGTGATATAATTATAAGAGAATAACTTACTTTGCCAGATTATCGGGCTGTTGTCTCAGTTTGGTCATAATACGATATGCTTGCTGCTCCTCAGTCATAAATGCAGGTGGGAGAAGACCGTGAATGCCGAGATATTGTCTCTCATAGATAGAGAAGGCCATTCCCTTAATTCCCAATTTAATCAATCACATCATTCCACAAACAAGGGGTTTGTTAGCCAAACGGGAAAGTGGGTTTCAACGTCCTACCGAACTCTCGACACGAATCCCCTTAAGAATGGGCTTGGGGTACGGTAAGTTTCAGCCATGATGACTTTTCTAATTTTTACTTCTTTTTTTACTTTTCTACGTTTTCTATGTTACTTATGTCGTGTTTTTCTTGCTAAACTGGTCTATAATATTTCGAAACTAGAACGCGAATAGCATAAATCCATAATCGACTTTTGAAATAATTATTTTGCTCGTGAAACATGTATTTTTGTTCTAAAGCATCTTATTTTCTTCTTTCGCTAAACAATTGTGCCCTCTTCGGTTCCATTGATTGTACCAGGCCGTAATCGACCGGTCGGGACCCTCGCACTCCGAATATGGATGTGACGTTGGAGGACGTCATCAAGAGTGACCGGCGGGACTTGTGAGTTTACTAATTGCATCGGTATCGATTGATTTATTGGTTTATTTAGGAAGGCTGCGCGTGTTCGGTGATTAGAGCACAACCCGAATTGATGTGGCGCGAGGGTGCACTTCGACTTTACGTGGCAAATCGAGACGAAAAGAAGTCAAGAAGGAGATATTCAATTGTCCGCAAAAGTGAGTTAAAAATTTGATTTTATTATGTGTTATGGTTGCAAAACATACTAATTCTCGTTACAATAGCGTGGAAATGTATAGTAAATTGATGACTGCGGTATTTAACCTCAGTTGCACTTGGCATAGTGATACCTATAAATACGGGGGAACCTATGCCCATTTTTTCAATGACAAACATGCTATTGGTAATTCCAGGTCTCGGCAGTCTTCAACTAAGGAGACACTTATCATCTGCGTCGCCACCAACCCGAAGAAGATGCCGTACTGCTCATGGAGCGACTATCAATTCCTAACCCCCCCCATTGATCACGATAAAGCATAATTTGACTATAGCAGTTGAGTATTTGGGATTGAAATAGCATCCTGAAAGTCTCTAGCATGCTTTTCCTTTAATGTTGCATAATTTATTACCGATATTGTTGATAATGCATAAATGATTGACCATACATCTTTTGTTTCGTAATGGCAGATGGAGGATTGTGCATTATTTGCGAAACTCCGATACTCCCAGTATGCGAGCTACTATATTTTATCGCAGAATGCTTCAAACTATAGACACTCCCAACGGCTCTAAAAACAGAGTGACGGACGGGGTGGAAAGAAGTTACGGAAACTCTGGGCGATTTGGGGGTCTGGCTCGTTTTTCGAACTTTTGGAATGCTGTGCAATCGGTTCAGTCTTCATCTCACCTTATTGAGACGGGGAGTCTTAAGTAGTTCAATTCCTCTCTTGGCAGGAGTAACTCTCTCCGGTCGGTAGAGCTTGTACAGTGCCACCTTAGCAAGTTCACTTCATCTCGTGCCACCCACTATCATTTCTCACCTGTTTCGGATCATCCGGATCGTGAATTTGATGAGAGGCGACGGCAGTCGAGCGAGAGAGGGCCCTCCTATCAACAGAATAGTGGATAGAGATCGATATTGGACGAGAACACTCACGTTTGAGAAGGGAGATTCAGAGGGCGGAAGAGAGACGCCATCCTACTTGAGAGATCTGCCGACAATTATGTCGATCCCCTCTGAAATGAATTTTCAATGACATGCAAATAACAGATAAAATTCATATGAAAATGGGGGCCAGTGAACCTCGCGATTTTTCGAAGTGTAAACAAGTTGCTCAATACTGCAGTAAGGGTTAGAGAAACAAGAGTAACCAAAGATCCATCGTGATTTCTGTCAGACGTCGTTTACACAAGCGAAAGCGCAGAGATCGTCGTCACAAGAGGCAATTGCCAAATAATGGCCTAGCAACGTCTACAAACGGAGAGAAAATGAGAGGCTTCAAGAGGAGAAGCTCTCTATTGTGAGAACGAAACGCGCAACACATTGCAAAACACTTGACGTAGCGGTGGTGTCCTCTTGACGCACCCCGCTCTCCGCCATTCTCGGTTTCATCCGTTTCCGGTGTAGTCTCTGTGAAGTTCAAGTCTTTCAAGTGTAGCTAGATACCTATTCGTTGCTCCAAGTTGATCTACATATATCAGTTCATAATTTATTTTCCACGGTGAGTAATTTAATCTTATATGTGCTGGGAAAACTTAGTTTATGTCGCTCCTTCCGTTTTCATTTGCATAACTATACGATAATGCGTAAATGCACTTCATAGATAAGTACTTGTCTGGCGTCTTAGTTCCGGTGATATCATGAGTCTGAGTGACAGACTCTTATCATGCTCGTTTCCTCATTCTTTCTCTCACAATCTTCCACGGACTCTTCCGCGCATTCTGATTAGCGACACGAGTTAAATTCACGTGGTTTACTCAATAGTAGAATTGTAGATTGCAGAGATGCAAGCCGTCATTGCCTTCTGTCATTTCTGTGAAAGTCACGGTCCACGGGTCATCTTCACCACTCAACCATTGCGATCACTTCCCTTCGGAGAGGGCCCCTCCGATGCTCAGGTTTGCGTGTACTATAATTGTCAAACATTTGATGCAACTCCATCGTGTGTAGGTTTCGATTCGCGTGCAATGCGCTAGTCGAGACACCCACGTAATGTTGTCGTGATGAATGATCTTGCAAATTTCCTTTGAAATAATCCATCTTACTTTTAACCCAAATTCGTCGTCCTTGTCGCATTGCACTGTTGCAGGATTGGCCGAACGAGAGTTCTCTCAGTTACATCGCTAATAATCTGCCGGTATCCGAAGTGGACTATCCCGAGTTACTCAAAGGAGTCGCCAAGGACCGGGAAACGCGGCAAGTATTGCTGTCTCATTCTAGAACAGTTTCATTAATTTTATTTAATAATATATTTGTAGGTGCACCGCTTGCACTTCAATCGGCGATCGTATCGCATATCTCTCTGCCGATAAGAGAACTCAGACCACTTTCGTCAGCTCGCAAGTCAGTTTCCCCCGATGTTTCTTGCTCTCCTAAATCTCCATGAAGATTTCCTCCCGCCAGTTCCTTTTCAAAGGTTGCCTGGTGACTAAGGCGTCGTATTCCGTGCCTGTCAGGTCTATGATCACAGGACTTCTCTAATTTTTGATCTGCTATTATCTAGTGTATTAGTAAATTGTTGATCTTCTTTTTGAGCATACTCTAATGCAGTTTTCAATGAGATTATGCCTGTAGGTTTCATTCGACGATGGAGTTCTGGATAAGGTGAAGTATGCGTGTCTCCGATCGCTCACAATTGAAGTCGGAACTTCGACTGACAAAAAGATCAAACCTCCTCCTAGTTAGTTTATTTTTTATGCCATTCCTATACATACGCAGTCATACACATATGTGGCATAGTTGGACTGGGTAGGAAAATACCAATACCCTGGTTGTGTTTTCGAAAATGTGTAAATGTTATTTGATTTTTTTCAAAATTAGGAAAGTGTGAGTATTTCCTAATTTTGAAAAAAATCGAACAACATTTACCAATTGACTGCCTCAATAGGTCAAGAATTCTCGAATGCATTTTGTGCCGAAATGTTTAGCATTCTGCGTCGAAATGTATATTGAAATATTTACGATAAATATGCCAAAATACATTAATATTTCATAGTATTCATATAATTTTTTCCGACATTAAATAACGTTACTTCTGATCAGTTAACTGGTCATAAAAATCAACAAAACTTGCCGGATCTAAACCGGAAATTTATGGAAATTGATCAGATGAAAAAAAAACAACAGATCAGTAATTTTTTTTCTTCAATCTTTCATGCATTTCTAACCACCTTTTTAATAAATTTACTTTAAAAAAATGGGCAATATACATTTAGTCACGCGAATTTTGACATTTCTGCACGAAATACCTTTGAGAGCCTCGTTTGGACTAGGGGGCGGCTAGAAGTAGTGCCTATCCTCGCTAGCGAGAACCTATTTGACCCATGCTGGCCACGTCGTTTAAAAAAAAACTTTCCTTTCGACCTATGCGAATTATATAATAGAAGTTATACTGTACAGTTATCAGAAGTTAATAAATAGGCGATTAAATTACTGGCATAGTGACCTGTCAAGTTGAAGTAGTTTTTAATCAACGGATGATACGTATTTTGCATCATCTAGGCGACTCCAAAGAAAGAAAATGTTGTTTGCGAAAAAAAATTGCATCCCGCCAAAAGATGAATTTTCGTTTCATTACATCATGAAAACTGGAGGAGCTGCATTTGCAGCCTGGCTGTAAAACCTGGCCCTAACCGTAAGTAAAACAGTTTTACTCGTGAGCGAGTGCTAGGCGGAAAATGTTGGCGGAAAAAAATCGTTTCAAAAGTCGAAAAAAAAATATCAGAAAATACAATTTTTGCTATCGGGACCCCCTTTTAGTTATGTAATGACAGAAGTATTTGGAACAACTTTTAAAAAATCAATGAATGCGTAACTTGTGCATTTAGCAGAGTAAATGGCACTGCAAGCGAAAAAAAGGAATAAATGCATTGACCAAATTTGCAACGTGAATATAGTACCGTTTTTTCTTTAACTGAAAAACTATATAATGTAGATAGTAGAGAGAATATTTGCAATATTATTAATTCTGAAAATATATTTCAAATTTATTTTTCCTTGTTTTTCATAATGTAAAACAAGGACAAATATATTTTCTGGGAATTTCTTCTGTAAAAGTTGATCATTGATACTACATGTGATGGAAAAAAATTCCGTCTTAAATTTTTCGGTCAGTGGGTCGGAAAATTCTGAAATGACAATTTTTTTACAATTTCGCCTTAGTCACTTCTTTTTGTCTTTGTTCACAATAATAATATGATAGTTTAAAGTGTTAATTTGAGAGCCTGGGACAGAAACTCCATCGACATCAAATACGAAGGGAACGGAGAGGGATGGAAATGTCTTCTTTGGAGATGCACAACATGGATACACTATGAGCCTCACTTTCAGGTATAACAGATGTTTTACATTTGCAATTCCTATGTGTTATTGATCTATCTTTATCATTGATTACTTTGCTTCTATCAATAGGTTTGCGAAATGTTGTTCGCCGCGTAAGTGTATTTTTTAAAGAGATTTTTTTTGAGAGAGATTGGGTCGTCAGACCCCCTCGCGCGGCTCCCAGAATTCCGGGGTCCATGAAAATCACTGCGCATAACTTTTCGTCTTGAAGACAGGATGTTAGAATGTTTTGCACTGACGACCTCGATATCGATCTTTGTTCCCTCCCTTGAGTTGCACGAAAAATGATTGGCCATTATCTCCGTCGCATCATTATAAATGACACGTCGAGATAGTGTTGTGAATAAGAGAGAGTTTGTATGGGCGTCTCCCTCTCTCACTTTGCTTATTGCCACACTGTTGGTTTAACTCGTTTCTCGCTTCATAATTGACTGAATATTGATTGCATATTCGTGTATCATCCTCATAGGTCGAAAGGGTGCGTTGCGGCAAGTCGAAAATGCGGGTTGGGTTTTTCAAAAATGGCATTAGAAACAGAAAATGCGGATTGGGTTCGTAGTTTTTTACGTACTTTTCGACCTATGGTGATCCTTCCATTTCTTGTCTTGCTGTCTGCCTTTTCGTCGATGCCTTTTCGTCCCACCGACAATATGGCTTATTCCGAAATTTGTAAAAAAAATTGTTCACGCGCGTTGTCCGTGTTTTAATATGTATTAAAAAAGTTTTAGCATGATAAATTGAATGTTGATTGATTGTATGGTAGTGTGTGTCATCAGATTGGACGACAGTCGTGCCCGTGGTTTCCTCCGTCTCTATTCCCTCATCGTCGTCAGTTCTCAAATGCAATTCATTCTCAACAATCACGATTCTCTCCTTGCCCATTTGGTCCACATGAAGAACAGATTACAGGTACTTTTTAAAGTTGTTTTTTCTCTCACTTGAATATCTATCTAGATATGTCTCGGAATTGTTTCATGCGATGAATTTCTTAATCTGATCGATTTACTATAGAGTGATAATTGTGTATTTACGTTTATCTTTTTTGATATCGAAATGTGACGTTGGGAAGTGTGATCGAAAGTGATAGGTCTCTCGATTTGTATAGATGTTTGATAGTCCTTGTCCACTCTTCACTCTTCCTTCTCTTCCCTTCTCACTCCTCTCTTTGATCTATCTAGACGTCGTTTTATGATGGTCCATCATAGTTTCCGATGATGACACTTATTTCTTTCTTTCCCTCTCGTTAATCGATTCACACTGACTATTTGCGTGACTCGAAATCCCATAGTCATATTCAACCTCTAGTTGTGGTGTTGTAGATAGTAGTCGAGTTATGTTGACAATCATGGTATTCTTGCAGAGAGGAGCGTCTCGAATCTTCCAGCAGGAGATGGCTGGAGAGGGCAGCACTACTGATTCAGTTCGACCAGAGAATGCTCCGAGGGCGAATATGATGCCCCAAGGATGGTTCAGACGAAGGGTCAGTCAGTCTAAACATTCCCCCTCATCTCATTGTACGAGTGACTGCCGATGTTGAAATATCCCATTTTTTGTTCCCACACAACGAAACGTTCGATTTCGTCGAATCGAGACTTCTCATAAGGAATTCGTAGCTCGCTGTGCTGAAATTTTGCGTAGAATCGTAAAGAGGCCGATATTTCTCATGCGAAAAGAGAAAAGGGAGCTAATAAGGGATATACAAATGTGAGAAAGACGAATGTTGTTCAGATGAACGTTGAACCTTCTCGAGACTTACGAACGATCGTCGGAGATGAAAATGTATGGAAGTCACTCCATCGGTGAGCGTTTTTAACCATTTGACCTGCCAGAGAGGAGAGAGACATTCATTCAAATTTAGACTGTGATAGGATGGTAATGGGTGAGTCGACCTGGTACTATTCCGACCTGGTACTATCTGGTACTATTCCTCCTCCTCCTCCTCTCCATTCCTTCTCTATATCAATGGTTGATCTTCTTCCCTTTGTATCCCTTCTCCATCTCTTCTCCGATGGGTGAGAGAAGGGGGGATGTGTGCATCGATTCCTCTACTGAAGTAGAGTGAAGGGGGGGGGGGGGAGGGAGAGGGAGACTGGGGGTGGGGGAAAGGGGGCGTGGTCTGGTGGAGGGAGGGGGGGGAAGCCCCCTTAGTCTCTCCTCTCCTCTCTCCTAGTTCTCTCCACTCCCAGTCCCTTCTCTTCTCTTCTCTTCTCTAGTCGTTCCCTATGGGTGTGGGTCGTCATCTGAGTACGGGTTTGGTGGCACCATCAAGGAAGAGATGTCATGTGGAAGGAGGAAGGAGACCTCCTTCTATCAATGGATCCACTATGGGAATAGGAAGAGGAGGAGGAATGGGAGCTGCAAGGTACACCATTCATCTCTCTCTCTCTCTAGACACTTTGAGGGAGGAAAGTCATTTGAACAGATTGAACTGTCTTGATAGATGAATTACTGCCCCTCCCCCATCTCACCCCTCTCTCTCATTTCTCTCACTTGTCTGTGCCCTCCCTGTCTCGGCCCGAGTAGTGAATACCAGGTGTCAGATTGAAGGAGTGGAGGGACAGGTACTCCACTCTTTCGATGATTAGAGTGAGCCTCTCGGGGCGCTAGATGGGGGCTATTTCTGCCAACTCATTCCCCTATAAATAGTGGTCTGTTTTTCTCTCTCTCTCTCTCTCTCTCTCTCCTCCCCTCTCACTGTTGTTGTTGGTTGCAGACAGATGCTGTGGACACTTCGATCCGAGTCTCTTCGATTATTCGATGGAGCTCTCGAAGGACTTCCCACTCAGGATATGCTGGTCAGTTGAGTGATACAAGAAAGAGAGAGAGAGAGATCATCCCACGAAGAGTACCCTACCCCTCTCCCCCTCTCCCCCTTTCCCCTCTCGAGATCTCTGTGTCTAGACTCGAACCGAACAACCACCTCCTTCACTCCTTCCCCTCTTTCTCTCCCCCTCTCTTCTTTCTTCCCCTCCCCTCCTTTCCACCCCCCCCCCCCCCCCCTGTCCACACTGCAAACGACAAACCAATATTCTTCCATTAATCACTTTGGTTGTCTAAAGTAATCAATCATAGGAGGGAATGAATTTGGACACCCAAAATTAATTTGAAAGGGTGGATATGGTCGATGTTGATTGTGGCACGTAGATGCCATCTCTCCTCTCCTCTCGGTCGACACTATTTTCCCTTCCTCTCATTTGATTCTCCTCCATTCATTCATTCAATCCATTGGCCATTCAGTCCGTCCCCTAGCCCCTCTCCCCCCTCCCCTCTCTGAGTGTACAATCAATCTCTCCCCCTCCCTTCCCCCCCCCCCTTCTCCTCCTCCTTTTTTTAACCATTCGTTACGTCTCTCTCTCTCTTCACTTGTTTACGTCTACTTGTCTCATCTTCTCTGTGTCTCTCCTCTCCTCCCCTCCCCTCTCTCCTCCGACGTCGTCCCTCTCTCTTAGAAGGGAGGAAGGGGGGGGGAGACGAGGGATAGGGTCCGTCTCTCTCTCTCTCCTCGTCCCCCCGTCAATTGAGGAGAAGTTAAGACTGAGAGAGAGAGTCTCATCTCGAACCCCCATCAAATGAAGTGGAAGAGATGATCTCTTGTGATGAGAGAGAGATGGAAGGGGATTTAGATGTACTACAAGTGAAATGGAGAGAGAGAGAGAGAGAGAGAGAGAGATTAGATGGAGTGAAGAACATAAAAAGTTATTGAATGAGACGAGGATTGACAATAAGATGAAGAGATTTCCTCTCAACTCTGCTATTACTCTTGCTGCCTTAAAAAACAGCGATTCAACCATGTTTACGGACATGCGTTTCTTTCAATCGAACTCATGCCCCTGATGGAATAGAGAAAGAAAGAAAGAAAGAGATGGATGGGATGGAGTGTTGTAGTGTGTCTCTATTGCAGGTAATCGGTGAATTGGAGGCAGATCGAGTGGCTGAACTCTCTCTTGGAAGTGTGAATGAACATGAGAAAACATTGGATCAATTGGAGAATCTGAGAAGAATTGCGAGTGAATTGGAAGAAATGAAGGATGATTCACTCGATAGATTACTATATCACACTATTACTGGAGGACAGGTGCGAGGCAGATATTATAGGATGAAGGGGGGAGGGGAGGAGTTGAGATGAACCTGTACAATATTGTAAACTGAAGCGAGCGGCCACACGCAAATTGTACAGTAATTTTAGATCCGTGTGTCTACGCATTGAGATTTATCTTATTTTTGCAATTCTCTTTACTAATCAACTTGGTATTGAAAGGGTGTGAATTGTGTAGTGGCCGGCCGCTTGAATGATTCTCTGACTGGGATGAGAAGTGCAGGGTAATTGAGTAATTTATGAGTGAATGAGAAGAAGAGGGGAAAGGGCATTAAGGACATGCATAAAAAAGGAGGAAGAGAAGAGGGGGGGGGAGGAGGATGTTTGATCTCCATAGACCAAACAGTTCGTTCCACCGAACAAACCAATTTAGACTTTTTGAGGTGCCATTTCGAAAAATCAGACATCATTCTCGCGCTTCACCCTAAAACGGTATTTAAAAAAAAACGTTTTTGGTGTATGTAGGGACCGCAGAGGTTAAATTAAAAGTAGCTCCTAAAATCAGCACTTTCGTTCTTCCCCCACAATTCGATAGTGCTGAATCTATTGCGAACACAATAAAACTAGAAATTACACGAAAAAACAACTTTACAACGTGTTCAAAATATTTGAGAATGTTAGGAAATCTACCGTATGCCAATCCGTCCAAACCGGTTCGGTGTGTCAGACATATGACTAAATATTGCATATTTCTCCATTAGTAAAGGGGTGGCAACGGATTTTGGTGACCTTTATTGGGATAAGAATGGGCCGTGGAAGAGGGGAATGATAGTGGGACAGCAGGACGGGAGACAAACGAAAAATCGCAAAACGGAGGCAGACCAAAAAAAGAGTGAAATTTACGTTTCAGCCGTGAAATATATAGGTTCTCCTCAGATTCGGGTATGGAGCAAGCGCACGTTACATAGAGAATGATGTGGCGAGTTTATTAATGTATGAATCACGTCTGGTGCATGCCAAATACGCGAGAAAATAAAAGAATTCTGCGATGAATTTGATTTATCGACCGAAATTTGACTTTGAAGCGAAATTGTCCAGGGTTCTCCTCAGATTCGGTCATAGAGCAAGCGCACGTTACATAGAGAAAGTTGCGGAGAATTTATTTAGACAGGTATCTCGCCTGGTGCATTCCAATTTTTGGAGATAGACAAGGAAACGAAAGCATGTAACATATGCAATTTTATCCAAGTATTATTTCGAAGGAACTAGTGGTGCAAACATAATGTACAGAGCCCAACATGAGACGCTGGTGCTAAGGCTATCAGTAGGGACACAAATTTCAAAGAAAATCGATAAAGAAAATTAACAATCGACAATGGAAATTAGAGCAAATATTAAAACCAATTTGCGATAGTTCGTTGTGTGGTCGGTGGTGTGCCTATTTAGTTACTTTTGCGAGAACGCAGACTTGTCTCAAGGATCGCTCTCTCTAGGTGTATGTTGATCTATCTATCTCTCTCTCTTCCATCATTCAGATTGTCATTGTGGGTAACTCTCGATCTTCCATCCGTGCATTTCTCCTCGCCCTCTCTAATCTCCTTCCAATTGGTTGTCTTCGAGTCAATAGTGGAGCATCTCAATATGCCCATCCTGCAAAGTGAGACAATGTCTTCTTCTTCTCACGTATGACTGAAAATGAAGGAAAGAAGGGCACTACGCCGGATGAGAACCAAAATAGTTTTCGAAAAAAAAACACCTAGAATACAATCTTTCGAAGATCTAGTTTATCAAAGATTACTTTTTTTTTCAAAAGCTATTGTGGTTATCATCCGACGTAGTGCTGGCAGAACAATTTGGACTCGCTGATCATTGATAGTTTGTGTGTGTGGTTGATAGATGGAGTGTGAGGTGTGAGTGACAGTTTGGATAGCTGTACCCCCGACTCAATCATGAATTGAATATGGAAAGAGAGAATAGAAGAGAAGAGAGGAAGATGACGTCATCAGAGACTTGCAATGAGAGATGGAAGAAGGAGAAGAAGGAGAAGGAGGAAGGGACAGATTAGATTCATAAACGCATTTTGATACTTGACTCTAGTTCCCCTCACTTCCTTCCCCTCCTTCTCTCTATCCCCGTCTCCAGAGTCCTTTAGAATGGTCTCTCTCTCTCTCTCTCTCTCGTCTCAATTCAATTGCTTCTTCCTTCAGATACAATCTTCTCGGTCTTCCGAAGGGCACGGAGATTCCCGAATGGGCCGATTGCATCGTCATTCAGATGGAGGTTAGTCAAAGACATAGATGGGCAAAGGTTGTTGCCGGTAGATAAAAAGCGGGAGGATCAGTAGCCTAACTCGGTGAATTTTAGCAAAAAACGGTAGGGTTTGATCCAAAATCGTGAGGACTCAGACGAACTTAGAGTGGGTTTTGGGCTAAAAGCGGGGGGATTCTGTTGCTGGCTACACCCTCGTACTTGTCTTGTCGAAGGGAATAGAGGAACGATTGCATATGGATGATGCAAGTGAAGAGAGGAGAGGGGAGGGGGAGTAACTCGATCGACACCGTCTCCCCCGCCCCTCTGTTATTCGTGTAAACAAGGGGCCGAGAGTCATCTGTTTCCTCCTCTCCATCTCAGCTCTCTCTCTCTCTCTCTCTCTCTCTCTCTCTCTCTCTCTTCTCTGCCCCGGGTGTAAACACCTTCTGCATGTAACCAAAAGAGGACCCATCCCATTACGGGTCAATGATGAATGGAGAGTCAGAGGAATAGAAGGAAGGCCAGATTCCAAACAGTTTCTAGTCGGGCAGAGGGAGAGTAGGGGGATATGAGAGAGGCAGACGATTATTCCATAGATATGAATGTTATGGGAGTGGATAGAGAGAGGGAGAGGGACTGGGGGTGCATCATTATTCTAGTTGACTGAGTCCCGAAGGATGACAACAAACTAGTGGAGGGCTGGGTGTTGTGGAAGAGAGAGAGAGAGAGAGAGAATCGCTCGATATACAGTACTCGCTATAAAAAAACTAGTCTTGATCATGCAAAAATATGAGACCTCATCTCTTGTTTTCGTATACTCTCTCTCTCGCAAATTAGAGTTTTAAACGCTCTATCTGGGCATATGGAATTTGAAACTCGTAGAATTATGCCTTTCTGAGTATGAAATGGCCATATTCAGGGCGAGGATTCATCGATCGAATCGGAGAGTCTGGAAGGAATTTGTCTGTCAATGATTCGTCGTCCTTCTTCTCCTCTTCCAATTCCTCTTCCTTCTCTTCTCATTCGATATAAACAATTGGTAGTGGATGAGGGAGTGACTGAGAATGTATTGGAAGCAACGATTCGATCGACGAGAGATCAATGGCTGGCTAAGACGAAGATTCTATTCCAACTCATGAGACAACCCACTCAATATAATGTTAATAAGGTCAGTTTGTAATGAAGAAATACGGTGGATAGTTGAGATGAAACTTGAAAAGCTGAAAATGGGCATATCAGAGCGTTTCGACTTAGTTTTGAAAACGTTTTCTGTTTCGTTGTTCATTTTCTTCTGGGGGCTGTATAATCTGTCAGAACTTGGCCAAGTTTTCGGCGATCTTTTTTCGTCTGTTTTTGACTTAATCTTAATTTCTTTACAATGGGAAGATTAAGCAAGATGAAAAAGTAACAATGCCAAAGAAATGAACATACAATATAATATTAGAGACTAGCAAATCCGTGTTAAAGATGGACGAAAACGGAACTTCGCCAAGTTTTGTTTTGGGCGAGCTAGACGGTGACGAGAGAGCACGTAAACAAGAGAGAGCGCAGAGTTTCGCAATAAACGTGAACAACACTTTTCCCTCTCATCGATCTCCATGCTCTCTCGTCACTTTCTAGCTCGCCCAAAACAAAACTTGGCGAAGTTCCGTTTTCGTCCATCTTTAACACGGATTTGCTAATTGCTATCATTATATTTTATGTTAATTTCTTTGGCATTGTTAATTTTGCACCTTGCTTAATCTACCCATTGCAAAGAAATTAAGATTAAGTGAAAAACTGACGAAAAAAGATCGCCGAAAACTTGGCCAAGTTCTGACAGATTATACAGCCCCCAGTACATGTTTTTTTTTCTTTTCGATTGGTCAACACTAGTAGTTAGTATACCACGCCTCTCACGAGAGGCTCGGACTGGACTTGGCACAGCTCCCATTTTTAAGGTTGAGTTTTTTCACGTTTTCAGGTGTCACTGGGTCCAACTAAGATCCCTGCGAGCTATTATGTCACAGAAGTCATTCCTCGCTTTGGTACAGCTACTGTAAGGTGCAGCCCGCGGACTTCGAAGCCGTTTTTCAGTGGTACAACGCAGTTTCTGAGAAAACTTTTTGCTTAGAGCTAGTGCTACTTTTCCATGCTCTTTCGACCTATGTCATTCGTTTTCTGATTGGTTTTCGAATTTGCTCGAAAATAATTATTATTGAATGTACCAAAATCCGCTCGAAAAGGCTGCATTTTTATTTTTCCATAGCCTCCAGCTGGTGATGAGGATTCGAATGATGTCTAAGCTCCCCCAACTCGGGAGTTGATGCTATATTTCATAGGAAAATGTGTCAAATTTTGCTTTTACTCTCATTATCTACACCGCACACCGCTTCATTCAAAGGAAATGAACTATTAGAGAGAGGGAGAACAATGGATGGCTGAGTCATTCAATACGAGAGATTCGAGTGACTCGGTGGGAATTGTCTACAATCCACATTTTTGGCATATTTTCGTATGAAATATAGCATCAACTCCCGAGTTGGAGGAGCTTAGACATATCATTCGAATCCTCATCACCAGCTGGAGGCTATGGAAAAATAAAAATGCAGCCTTTTCGAGCGGATTTTGGTACATTCAATAATAATAATTTTCAAGCAAATTCGAAAACCAATCAGAAAGCAAATGACAGCCCGCGGACTTCGAAGCCGTTTTTCAGTGTTACAACGCAGTTTCTGAGAAAACTTTTTGCTTAGAGCTAGTGCTACCTTTCCATGCTCTTTCGACCTATGTCATTTGCTTTCTGATTGGTTTTCGAATTTGCTTGAAAATTATTATTATTGAATGTACCAAAATCCGCTCGAAAAGGCTGCATTTTTATTTTTCCATAGCCTCCAGCTGGTGATGAGGATTCGAATGATATGTCTAAGCTCCCCCAACTCGGGAGTTGATGCTATATTTCATACGAAAATATGCCAAAAATGTGGATTGTAGACAATTCCCACCGAGTCACTCGAATCTCTCGTATTGAATGACTCAGCCATCCATTGTTCTCCCTCTCTCTAATAGTTCATTTCCTTTGAATGAAGCGGTGTGCGGTGTAGATAATGAGAGTAAAAGCAAAATTTGACACATTTTCCTATGAAATATAGCATCAACTCCCGAGTTGGGGGAGCTTAGACATATCATTCGAATCCTCATCACCAGCTGGAGGCTATGGAAAAATAAAAATGCAGCCTTTTCGAGCGGATTTTGGTACATTCAATAATAATTATTTTCGAGCAAATTCGAAAACCAATCAGAAAACGAATGACATAGGTCGAAAGAGCATGGAAAAGTAGCACTAGCTCTAAGCAAAAAGTTTTCTCAGAAACTGCGTTGTAACACTGAAAAACGGCTTCGAAGTCCGCGGGCTGCACCTTGCAGTAGCTGTACCAAAGCGAGGAATGACTTCTGTGACATAATAGCTCGCAGGGATCTTAGTTGGACCCAGTGGAACCCTAAATACTTGAAAACAGAATTTCGAAAAATGAGGTCTGTGACAGAACTATGCCATTCTAAGCCGATCCTCTCGTGAGAGGCGTGATACATTTCATAACTCCTATCTTCACTTTACGATAGTCTACAGTATTTTCTCATCTCTCATCTCAATCCTCTTGATTGTAGATGTTGATCTCATCGCGTGCTTCTTCTCGAGACCGTGACGTTCTATTCTTCTGGATCGAAGGTCTCTCTAAAGCGTATCGATCCCTTTCTTGTCCCTCCTCTCCCCGTTAGAAGATCGACCCTTACAATCCGTCAGAAGTTCGCGAACTTTTCACGCATCTTTTCTTGCTCGTTTTAGGCTATTTGCCTTATAATTTATGTTAGGTCATTAGAGACGCATAAGAAACTACTAATGCCGAAGAAATTAACCAAAAATATAAACTAGGGAATTAGCCGCACCTCTTAGAAGGTCGCGGAATTCTGCGAGCTGTTTTCACGCAGCTAGACAGTGACGAGAGAGCACGTAAACAGAGAGAGAGTGCAGAAATACAACAACAACACTGCTTACTTTTCCCTCTCCTCGTTCCGCGTGCTCTCTCGTCACTGTCTAGCTGCGTGAAAACAACTCGCAGAATTCCGCGACCTTCTAAGAGGTGCGGCTAATTCCCTAGTTTATATTTTAAGTTAAATTCTTCGGCATTAGTAGTTTCTTATGCGTCTCTAATGACCTAACGCAAATTAAAAAGAAAATAGCCTAAAACGAGCAAGAAAAGATGCGTGAAAAGTTCGCGAACTTCTGAGGGATTGTAAGGGTCGGATATCTCCCAGTAGTCTCATACACACAACATCTGCAATACCTCATTTAATAATGTAATAACACGTAGTTTCAATGTCTGTCTATATTCTATCGTCGTTGTATCTCTCCATTCTATCGTGTGTATGACTCGTATTACTATTACAAGTATAATGGTTGTATTACTGTGTATCTCTTGTGTCTCTTGTAATCTCGTGAATTGTATTGAGCTTTGTCCTTTCCATCCCTTCCGTCTTCCCTTCTCCCACTACAGTACCTCATCTGATGACTGGTGTATAATATCGATCCCCTCTCTAGTCTCATTCATTCCCTCAATCCCCGTTTCCAACACCAAAATCGGGCAATAAAGCCATTCGAAGCTTATTCGACCAAGTGATTGGCAACAAAGGGGAGAACTCGTATTTATGATGATGTAACCAGTGTAATCAAGGTGATCTCTTGTATCTAGAGGGGTACTTTATCTTCTCCAGCAGTAGATTTCTCTTCTAATTCGATTTCATCTCCTTCTTCTCCACTCAAACAAGGCTTACGAGGATTGTGCAGTTTGACTGCGTCCTGCAAAGAACAGTTATCGATCGGCTCCTGAGAACTACCGTATCCAGATAGAGTTACCGTACCCAGATTGTATCTGGAAGGGGCGAGTGAATTGTCTCTGGGAGAGAGAAGACACAGAGAGAAGCTGCTACACAGAGACCAGAGAAGATTATCATCGGCACCTATGACATCATTGATCTTACTGTAGTCTACAGTATCCTCCAACCTTCGGAAAAGTGACGTCAGATAGAATGGCTACGTATCCCGATGCTCCACTACCCAAACGAGAGATCTGAAATATGATTGAATAGTGTAATTAAGACCCCTTCAGTGTAATTAAGACCCCTTCAGCGAGACTGGTCAATATTATTGGTAAGAGTAGAAGAATAATACCATGGAATTGAGGCCGATGAAGGAATTCCTCAGAACAGTAGGAGAAAGTTCAGTTGTGAAGATATAGAGAACATTGAATGCTCCTTGGATGAAACATTTAGCCAAAAACATCAACGATAGGAACATCTGAGAATAAGTCATTGATCGATTGATAAAGAAATGACTACAGTATGCGAATCTGTTCAGGACTCACCAAGTTATCATTAGCGAAGACTGCACAAATGAGAGAGATGGCGGAAAAGACGAGACAGAACATGAGGGCACTGAGAAGTTGAAAGATCAAAGATCACTGAGAGATAAGACTCACTTCTTTCTTCCATATCTCATGAGTACTACGCATCCAATGGCAAGCGTTGGCAATTCAAGAGTTCCAGCAATGGCATTGTTGATGAAGAATGCTTGTTTGAACACTGATCTGAAGAGAGGATCACAGTCTATATGGAAGAAATACAGAAGGAATTTCCAAGACATCATCTCTCATATTCATTTGACCGAATAAGAAAGGGAAGGAATATTGATTGACCTTTCAGGTGAAGATTGATCAGAAAGTGCAATAACGAGACCGTAGTAGACGAGAGCTGTCGCGGCCTGAGAGAAGAGGGGAATAAAAGTAGACTCGTGAGAAATGATTTCGAGATCTCGAAACTCATCTATGCCTAGGAGTAATGATCAGACTCTCCTCATTCTACACGCTCTCTCATCGATCAGACAGCGCGAGAGAGCAGGCATAATTGAGAGGGTCAGACCATTACTCCAAACTGACCGCCTTTTTTGGGTAAAATAAAATAAAATACGATAAAATTAAAACAAAATTAGTTTCGAGATCTCGAAACCTCGATTCCTTTGTTCGTTTCTCACGAATTTCTAACTCTATTAGATGAGAATCAATAATCCATCATGTTTTTTTCTATCTAATTATAATTAAATGTATCCATACCCATATAAATGCGAGTGAGATGCTTCTCACAATCAAATTCTTCGAAGTGTAGAGTGAAATAAATTGACCGAGTGTCGTGTGTTCATTCTTCCATTTCTCTTTCTCCGCATGTTTAATCTACCAATTCAATACTGTATCCACTACTCCAATCGACAGAAAGTCTCAATCGATGCTTCACCGTAGATTTTCCAATTATAAGAAAGTAATGTTAATTATAACATTTATAAATAATAATTATCATAATAATAATAAATAAACTAACAATTCCGAGATCCGATGGAAGCGTCGTCTTATTGATCTCACACACTTTACGAATGATCGATTCTGCCTGTAACCAATCGATATCTCTCTACCGTCTCTACCGTAGTCTCTCCATCTACCGTACCTTAATCATGTGAGACTTCTTGTTCTGAACGATAAGCCATCTAGGTGACTCATCCAAGAAGTAGATCAAAATGAGTGCAATGAAGTGGGCGAAGACAGTGAATCCCTGTTGGAAATCAATAAGTGATTACAGTAATCCGAACCCTGGTCTCACATGGATTGCCGCCCATGACTTTGTTGTGTATCCGAGAAGGGCCAATAGTGAATAGCCAAGAGCCCATGGAGCGTGCATGAGGGAACCGACAATCGATCGATATTCAGTGCCTGTAAGAGATACTGTAAGAGAATGGAAGAGAGGGAAGGATGATCTACCCGTGATCTCCATACAGTACACATAAGCAGCGATATCTCCAGCTTCATTGGAAATGGCGAGACAAAATCGAATGAAGAGAAATATCTGAGAGATAATTGAATGACAATCAACGACAGGAAGATAATAAACTTCTGGCGGAATAAAGAATTGAATTGAATGATTTCTTCGCCAATTTGATGGAACTCACGTAATAATTTTCAGTAATGTAGAGGAGAAATCCGAAGAAAAGAGAAATGAAAGCGTAGAAGAAAATGGCGAATTGACGACCGTATCTGAGAAATGATCAATTAGTTCTTTTAGTTCGATGATTTACACACGATTCCAAACATACAGACCAGGGTTGGAGCGAGAGAGTGTGCAAAAGTGAGAGGGTCTCTCTCGATTTCACACACTCTCTCACTCCAAAGGCCTTTCTGTAAGGTTGACCGGTCTGTGGAATGATGTGTTATTGAAGCCTATGTGAATTGTGACCTTCTAATTTATCGCTTTAATTGTTTTTTCTACTCACTTATCACTAACAATTCCTCCAGCGACACATCCAAATAGATATCCAAGTGAATACGCGAGATGGAGATGAGCTCGAGACATGTTATTGTCACACAGAAGATTAAATTGAGTCACCACTGTCTTCTCCATTACCTTAAACAAACATCCAGTCGAGAAATTCAATCAATAAAGTGTTCACCTACCGTAGTATCGTACTCCCAACTGGTGCATCCGACCTCGCGAGTCTTCGGAAGTCCCTGAAGTATCGATTAATTTATCGGGCACAGTACATCAATATGCAAAGTCGATTCAATATTTAAAAAAATATGAAATAACCTTTAGTTCGCTCCACGTCGATTCATTATATTGTGAGTAGTCTCTATCATACACATGACACTGAGCGAATCCTGCACTCTTCGTGTATTTCCTCTCCTCTGAGATCGAAAGACTTCGATTTGGCTTCTGAACAATATATTTGACCTACATCATCGTAATTATGCGTGGGTGGTCTTTCATTTGATCCCTCTTTTACCAGTGTTTTCACTGTAATAAGATTAATTCTCACCAGGGAAAACATGATCTCAGATCGAGAGAATTCATCCCACGTGTAATTCTTCTGTTGCACTTCTGATTTGGTGAATCCCGGCACCTGACGAGTTAAAAATATCTCAACTTCAAAACAGATCTTTGTTCAGATATCTCAACCAATCTGTGCAGAGACGAAGTCGGTCACAGTTATTGCTCTGCATTGAAAGTGGCAAAGAGTACTTCTCACCTTGCACCAGTGTTCGGGTGTGTACATCATGTACACGACGGAAAGATTGAACATCGCATGGGGAATTTGATGGAGAGTGATGATTATATACATCATAATCTGCCATTTCTTGCATCCTCCCGTCAACTGAAGAATTCCTGAAGAATCAATATGATCTTTGATCTCTCAGAAGCACTATTCAACTTTATCCCATATCGATATATACTTCTAGCTGCCTTCATTTTCAAGACAAAAGATAATAACAGCTTTGCCATGTGGGAAAAAAGCCTTCTTTTCTACGCCCGATCGTTATCTCATCAATGCTCATCTCTAATTACAGTACTCATCACTAACCATCGTAATCGATCGCCTGTAGATTCTTATCGATCCTGCCTCGTTTGTATTGTTTCTGTTGGTGATAATGTTGATTCTTGATTTCGAGTTCCGAATTTAGACGAGGTTCACTCAAATGGAAGAAGTGAGATTGATTTGATTGACAAGTGAGACAATCGAAGAGAGAAATGGGAAGTGAAGGAAGAGTTCGGATGACACAATGGAAATAGAGAGAGTTTGGATGAGATAAGTAATAGACAATGTTATCTATGGATAGAACTATGTTTCTAGGGGATAAGGTACACAACACTGCTTCATAGATGGCGTGATTACTCCCTTCTCTTCTCTGTGATGGTATGTTTTGGAACTGATGTTTAGGAACACGAAAATATGTAAGTTTCTAAATGTTCTGAAACGTATCCCTAACAAATCAATTTAAAATATTTCGACGGTTCCAAAAGAGCGACTCCTAAACGTCGTATAACCCTCTTCTGACCTCAGAATGCTATTTCCTTCTTCTCCCTCCATAATCTCATCCAGATATTCCGTCATTCTCTTGTTGAGAACTGGAGTTGACGCTAGCAATGGAGACAAACGAGGGCGAATAAGAAGATCTGTGTCACTCTGAATACACTCTTTAAGAAAATACCGTTGGGTAATATTCCCAGTCTATTATACTCCTCTAGACAAGTGTTATCGTTTATCCCACCGCCCGGCGAAACCATGACTGATAGGTGAGAGTGTGTGGAAGTGAGAAGCTCTCTGCCATACACGTTCCCTTAGTCCTTAGTCCCTTTCCCTTAGTCATTAGTCCCTTTCCTTAGTAAAAAAACCATTTGTGGTAGTGTATTTCGACCTCTCTTTCATTATCAAAGTGGATCAATAGGGTGATTACCTGTGTGATAGCTGGTTCATTGTAGAGAGAGTGAGGGACAAAGTCTGAATCTTCGTCAATCGAAGGGAGAATTGATGGACGAAGAGGATCTCCATCCACTGATTCCATTGAGAGACAAGAGGGAAACTGATGGGAAGCACTTTGATAAGAGAGAGAGAAGGAGTGATAAGAGAGATGATGAGGTCGAAATGAAGAAGGAAGAGGAGAAATGAACCGAGTAGAAAGAGAGGTGTGAAGGGGATTAGAGAGGTGAATAGAGAGAGATAAGGAAGGAAAAGAAAAGAAGAGAAAGATAGAAAGAGAAGAGTAACAACTAACGAGAACTGATTAATGAGTGATGATTGCACTACTGAGACACCTGCAAGAATCGACCTCTTTTACCCATCGATAGAGATGAGAACGGAAGAAATTAAGTGAGAGAAGGGGAAGATAAGAGGGTGAAATGGGAGGATTGAAACTGTTATGAACTTGTTTCTCTCCATTCTCACACTAACTGATGGATAAATAATGGAAGCTAAAGAGAGAGAGAAAGGGGGAAAAGTGTATAATGAGTGTGAGTCGATGTGTGATGGGAGTATTTTGAGAGTGGAGAGAGAGAAAGAAAGGAGTTAGACACAATGTGAACTGAAAATGGAGAGATGAGAGAGAAAAAGAAGAGAAGAGAAAATAGAGAGAAGTAAGAGATAAATGGATGAGATTGAATTAGAAAGTGCATTCAGAGATTGAAGTGACGGAATCGGAATTAGAAAGGAAAGAGAGACGAGGAGAGGTGATCTACCATTGATTTCACTGCTACTTATTTCTACCGCCTTTGAATATGTTATCTGAACAGCGACCGTTTGCCCTGGAAGTGTTCAGCTCCTCGTGTACGTAAATAAAAATTTTTAAACGGATTTCAAAGATTATTTTAAACCGTCCTTATGACGGTATTATTAACACCCATTTCCTATTTTCTGTAAGGGTACATGTGTGCAACACACAGTGTGCTTCTATTGAAAAAAAAAGGTGAATAATACATAAAGTTGCTCGGGACGATTGATATTCACGAATTGTGTTCACGAATTGGATGGGACTTAAAGAAGGCCTCCCACGAATATTTGGTCACATAGACTGCCAACGTAGTGTTGTTGGGGGCGCTCACCCGAGCACATTGCAACGGATCCGAAATTCTACCGTAATCTATAAATCGATATATTGGCGCTCAAATGGCCGCAAAGGTACAAAGAATAGACAGGCAACGCGTGCTAGGACCAGAAGATAGGAAAATAAACGGAGGAAAATGAAGCTGCCAACGATATAATAATGTTTCCCCCTATGGATAATATCGGTTTTCATAAAAAGTATAATAATTTTCGCAAGGGAATGCTTAGAAAATTGCCTCTAATGCTAGTGTGCGCGCTCCATTATTCGTCGCATTTTTCAGGTGTTCTGTATTTGGCTTATCGAAAAAATATGGAGCGCGCACACTAGCATTAGGGGCAATTTTCTAAGCATTCCCTTGCGAAAATTATTATATTTTTTATGAAAACCGATATTATCCATAGGGGGAAACATTATTATATGAGGCCGATTGCGTAATTGTCGAACAAAAGTCAACACAGCTCGGTACAGCCGAAAAGTCAATGTCTGAGGAAAAAATGGTTTTCGGTACTATTTGATATGCTGAACAAAGTGGTGAAGTCCCATGATATTCAAATTCATCTGCAGCTCGATCTTAAGCTCCTAAGATCCGGCCAATTCACTGTTTTTAGGCTATATCTGGATACCCGATCGAGCAATCGAAAAAATTTGAACACATACTATAGCTAAATTTGCACAAAGAATCTAATCGATAACTTTTCAATGCGCTGTCGTTGTTGATACGTTAAATCTGGAAAATTGCCTGCGTCTATGTAAAAAGTGCGAGCGCATACCTTTACAGGAGATGTGCCAAACCCATACCGGCTTGTGTTTTAAATCAGGGGAAACATCGATGTCTGCGAACGGAGTTATGATTTTTCTCCCGGGACAGTTTGGGGCAAAAACAGCTGTCAGAAGGGAGAATTGCGCGATTTGCATGTAATTACCCTCTCATTCTCGACCGCCCGGATCGGCTCGGCGTCTGGAAGTGCGAAATGAGAGGGGAATCATATGCAAATAGCACAATTCTCCTCTCTGAGAGCTGTTTTTGCCTCACATTGCCTCGGTAGAAAAATCATAACTCCGTTCGCAGACATCGGAGTTTCCCCTAATTTAAAACACAAGCCAGCACAGGGTTGGTACACCTCCTGTAAATGTATGCGCTCGCACTTTTTCCTTAGACACAGGCAATTTTATAAATTTGACGAACCAAGAGAAATTGCGCATTGCCAACTTATCCACAAGATTCCTTATACAAATTGAGCTAGAGTCTCTGTTGAAACTTTTTCGACTGCTCGATCGGGTATCCAGATATAGCCTGAAACCTGTGATTTAGCCGGATCTTCGGAGCTTAAAATCGAGCTCCAGTTCAATTTGCATATCATGAGACTACACCACTTTGATCAGCATATCAAACTGTACCAGGAACCATTGTTTCCTCAGACATTGACTTTTTGGCTGTACCGAAGTTTGTCCGACTTTTAGGCAATCGGCCTCATATCGTTGGCAGCTTCATTTTCTTCAGTTTATTTTCCTATCTTCTGGTCCTAGCACGCGTTGCCTGTCGATTCTTGGTACCTTTGCGGTCATTTGAGCGCCAATATATCGATTTATAGATTACGGTAGAATTTCGGATCCGTTGCAATGTGCTCGGGTGAGCGCCCCCAACAACACTACGTTGGCAGTCTATGTGACCAAATATTCGTGGGAGGCCTTCTTTAATATTGCGATGAGCTCAACCCTCACTTCAAAAACAGCATCGAAAAATGCATCTGGACGTTGCTCTGTTGCCCATTAATAATTCGATAATAAGCGCAAAAAATGTTTGCACCTACAACCAAATAATTCCCGCTATTTTTAAAGAAGTTTTTTTTAAAAACTCTACATATTGTGTTTTTAAAAGTATTATATTCCATTAAATATTATATTCGAAGCGAGAATTCCCCCCAGAGGGTTGAGCAATATCCTGCCACCGGGAAAAAGGTTCTCCATGACCACCCTACGGCCCATCCGAGCCCATGTTTTGAGATCGGATGGACCTTTCCAGTGAGATCGGAAGCATGATGGTATATAAAGAGAGCAGAAGAGAGAGAGAGAAAACATTCATTCCATCTTTATTCCAATTCTCTTGTATCCTTCGATACTTTCCCATTTCACCGTTACATGTCGAGTTGTACCTTTTGTGGCACTTTCCTAGCTCCGCACTAGGCCACGCCCCTCCGCCCCCATCTAACGCGCTCCCTCCCTCTCCCCTGTCTGCCTCCGCCCCTTCCCCGTCGTCCACTCTGCTTCTCTGCCCGCGCTCTCCCTCTCACTCTCGATGAGAGCGCGCGCTCTCTCGTCCCTCCCCCTCCCCTCTCCCTACGTCTCAACCCCGTCTCGCGTAAATTGCGCGTTCCCTATAAGCACTCTCCTTTCGGTCCCTCTCCGCGGTGCGCCGCCGCTTGGCTCGTAGGGGGAAACCTCTCGCCAATTTTGGATAGGGACCACTCTTCCCCTCGGGGAGAGAATGGTCCCGCCCTCCCTCCCCTCCCTTCTACAAGGGGGTGGGGCAAAGGGGGAGGAGCCTAGTGCTGATCTAGGAAAGTTCCCCTTTTGTGTTGACTTATTTGATAGTTGTCACGTATTTTCTATTTATGTCAAGATGGCTATTCCGATCAGTCGAGAAACTTGTGCAATTGAAGAGGAGATCGATCGCGCCCTTCAAGTTTGTTTCATCTGATTTACTAATAATCTATTTCATCTGTATGCATCCATTATTTTTGAACATTTTTTTTCAAACTGACTCTCGCACCGCAATCTTCCCTGATGACCCGTTAGTCGCATTTATTTCACAAATAATATGTATTCCTTATTCTCTATTACCGTTTCTTGCTCCCCATTCACAGAACACTCTTGTATGCGATACTCTGAAGGAATAAACAATGAATGAGTGAATGAATAAATATTGACTATATGCATAATTATAGAAATATATATATAGTTATATTTCTTCATACTTTATAGGTATTCCAACGTGATTGTTCTCGGTGACAATGCATCCCCCCTCTTCTTTGTCAGTACTTTATTTGAATTTTTCTTTCCATATTATCTGTCTTTTCTCTTCCTAATCACTCACTAGTTTTATGGGATACAAGGGGCTTGTTTGTGGTGGGAATGAGCGTGTAAAGTGCAGAGATACAATGAAATTCGTACAATAATCGAATTGCAGAGCGCCCCAACTTTAATCGGAGCATTGTTAGAAGTGGTGGATGAAACGGCCGCAATCTTCCAATATACCGAAATCCGCGCAGACAACTCACTCGTCCTCCATCACTATCAATTAAGAACTTCGACTACTCAAATCGAGAAACAAATTGAGGCGAAGAAAGAACGAATTCGAGAGTTGAGAGAAGAAAATTCCAAGAGGTGCGTACTGTCGAAATAACCAAAGTCTATCACCTTCCCACACCCAAAACGAAATACGAGATGCCGTTACGAATACTCCGTATCAGAAAGTGTACATCATCACATCATTACACAGTCAGCTAAAACTTCCAGAAAGGGGTCAGAAACTAGAGATCGTGCAAAATTGAGAGGGTATAGAGAAAAGTATATGCAAAAACATAGAAATGCGACATTTCATTGCAAATGAGACCGGTCTCAATAATGTGAGCAGTTGCCTCTTTGCAGTGATTCCCTTCCTCTTCTCTATTCTCGATGTTGCGGAATCTGTACGACCGATAATCCCCCTCGTCGCGCAGTTTTCACTAAATGTGGTCATTTGCGTGTCTCGCTTGTGCCGAAGAACTTTCCAACGCCGACGGTCGTCTAAATTTCGCTCCTAGTGGTCCAATCCCTCTGAAAATATAGGATTGTATATAACTTTTGACGCTCTTTCGAATGGTGTACAAGTGATTTAGGTTTAAAGCCTGAAAAAAGTTTTCCACACACTTATTGGTTGAATCTTACCTAAGAGTGGGGTCGGTCTGGTAAAGACTGGAGTACTTTCACGCACGAAATTTCTAATGAGATGTTGATAATTCGATACTACAATGAAAAATACATAACATATGTCGGAACCACGACCTACAAATCATGGGAACAATTTTAACCAAAAATAAGTTTCATGAAAACGTCAAAGTTCGGTGGATACGCTCATCGATTTTCGCCCCTAGTGGTTCAATTCTTCTGAAAGTATAGAATTAAACATAACTTTTGATGCTCTTTCGAATGATATATAACACGACAGCAAAATAAAAAAATTGGAAAAAAATTTTTTTTTTCGGAAAAAAATTATCGATTTTTCAAAAGTTGACATTTCGCGAATTTCTCACTATTAAAATTTATTTTGTACCTAAGACGCACTGTGAAAAAAGTTTGAGCCTGGATGGACCACTTTGACGGAGTTGTACTGCCCCCTCCTACGGTCTTACAGAGAATGCGTTTTAACACCCAAAACAAGCTGATAAAGTTGTTCAAATGTTAAAAAAATATGTAAATGTGGAGTCACGTATGGCCGTTGCATCCACAGTTTGAATGGAATTGACTTCTTCCTTAACATCTTCGAACAATCTCACAAATTCAGTGTCCTTTCGACAGAAGGGACCATTTAGACGACCGTCGGCGTTGGAAAGTTCTTCGGCACAAGCGAGACACGCAAATGACCACATTTAGTGAAAACTGCGCGACGAGGGGGATTATCGGTCGTACAGATTCCGCAACATCGAGAATAGAGAAGAGGAAGGGAATCACTGCAAAGAGGCAACTGCTCACATTATTGAGACCGGTCTCATTTGCAATGAAATGTCGCATTTCTATGTTCGCCCCTAGTGGTTCAATTCTTCTGAAAGTATAGAATTGAACATAACTTTTGATGCTCTTTCGAATGATATATAACACGACAGCAAAATAAAAAAATTGGAAAAAAAATTTTTTTTTTGGAAAAAAAATTATCGATTTTTCAAAAGTTGACATTTCGTGAATTTCTCACTATTAAAATTTACTTTGTACCTAAGACGCATTGTGAAAAAAGTTTGAGCCCGGATGGATCACTTTGACGGAGTTGTGCCCGATAACTCAAATTTCACTGCGCTCTTACAGAGAACGCGTTTTAAAGCTGGGTTGCCATGAGAGATCTCCATTGCTTGCGATCGTTGCACGAATTGTGGTCCAGCAGCGTTGATGAAATCATCTCTCCATCTCTTTGCCGGTCGGCCTCGCTTCCTCTTCCCTCTTGGGGTCCAATCGAGCATCTTCCGATTCCACCGATCATGGCTTTGATTCGAGATTCTTTCCACCCATATCCATTTCCGTCTTTCCGCCTCTCTAACTACATCCTTCAATTTAGTGATGTCACGGATCCGCTCATTTGTGACGTGATCAAATACGGTAATTCCAATCATTTTACGTTCTAGTTTGCGCTGAGCGACGGAGAGAATTTGTTTTTCTCGTTTACAGAGGTACCAAGTCTCGGAACCATACAAGAGTGCGGGTAGAACTACACCGTCGAAAAGACGCTTTTTGAGTGACATGGGGGACCCACGTTTCCGAAAGAATTCGGAGTATTTGTAAAATGCCCAATTCGCGCTTCTAACCCGCCTGTGAACTTCTCCCACAAACCTATTGGGACCGAGAGTGACTTCTTGCCCCAGATATACCACCTTGTCTACCGTTTGCACTACCTCACCTCCATACCTCACCAGACGTGGAGGCAGTCTTTGGGGCTCGGGGCTGTCACGTATAGGGGGTCATGGTCCAAAATGGGTTTTGGGTTGGTCCCACCAAAGTCAAAGTGGGATACTGTAACTTCACCGTGGGGGTCCCGCAACGAAAACAGACTACCGTAACCCATGCTACCGTAACCCGGAAATACGAAATTGACAATACAGACCCCTGGTATGTTGCATGAGGTAGACCTCGAGTTGACATTGCCTGAGGGGGATACCGTAACCATCCTACCGTACTCTCGGCTACAGTAACCCTACCGTAAGACGGAATTGCGAAAGTGTACCAATCGGCTCGGTATTTGTGTAGAAGATAACCCTCGAGTAGGCAAGTGTGTGGGGCATACCGCACCTCATCTACCGTTCTCCCGGCTACAGTAACCTACAGTAACCTACCGTACTACCAAAATACGGTAGGTTACTGTAGCCTGGGGTACTACAAATGAGCTGCGGTACGCCGCAAAAAATTGCGTACTCGAGGTCAACCTCCTATAGAAATCCCGAGTTGATTTGATCATTTTCGTATTTTGGTAGTACGGTAGGTTACGGTAGGTTACTGTAGCCGGGAGTACGGTGTTGAAACTTGTTGCTTGGAGCTATGCCTAATTTTTGACTCTCTTTCAATGTATGTTATTGGTTTTACGGCTAACCTCCAAAATTTTCATAAAAATACAGTATTTTAATTAACCAAAAAACTGTCGAGGAAACCTGAACTTTTATTTCACCATAGTCTGGGGAAGGTGACGACGATTCGAATGGTATATTTATGCACCCATAACTCGGGAGCTGGCACAACATTTCATATGGAAAACTTTTTAAAAACATCTTTTTCTCCATTCTCAACACCGTTTGGCTCGTTGAACCGTGCGGAATGAGAGATACGCCGTGTCATTCTTGGCGAGAGGGACAAATGAACCGGCCTAAATGTGTTGAGAATGGAGACACAGATGATTTTTAAAAGTTTTCCATATGAAATGTTGTGCCAGCTCCCGAGTTATGGGTGCATAAATATACCATTCGAATCGTCGTCACCTTCCCCAGACTATGGTGAAATAAAAGTTCAGGTTTCCTCGACAGTTTTTTGGTTAATTAAAATACTGTATTTTTATGCAAATTTTGGAGGTTAGTCGTAAAACCAATAACATACATTGAAAGAGAGTCGAAAATTAGGCATAGCTCTAGGCAACAAGTTTCATCAGAAATTGCATTGAAAGGTTGAAAAATGGGCTCAAAGTTTCAAAGTTGCAGCTATCACATGCTGCATCTCGATGAAAAAAGTTTTTCATGTCGTAATATCTCGAGGATATCTTAGTTGGATGCAGTGGAACCTGAAAATAAATTGAAATATATTTCGATTTTTTCCAAATGCCAAGTTCAAGTCGAGGATCTCGTGAGTGGCGTGATAAAACTGCCCATTTGGCAGACTGGAAGCATTTTCAGTCGCATTTATCACGCGTTGATAAACTGTTTCGATTCTTTTCTTTACTCATCGCTCGTTGTTTTAACACAATAGCATATGTTATGTCTGCAATATACTTTGGTAGGTAACGATATTTTGATCCAACTGAATCTGGTTCAAATATGACAATTTTATATCTATGCGGAAAGGAATGGATTAAAATGGAACTATTCCGCATTGCATTTAGACATCCCCACCAACCAGTCAAGAGCAGTGAGATAATGAGAAATGAACGTAGAATAGGAAGCGATCAATCACATGACGAAAATGAAATTGATCAATGGAGGATTATAATTGCAAACAAGGGAGAGTAGTCTGTGGATAATGGTAAAATTATACTGCCAAAAATGGCAGACTTATTTAACCGTCTGTGTGTTTGTTGCAGTCAGTGAACTGACCAAAGTGCAAGAGAAAAAGACATAGAACATTCAATCTTTGATTTTCATTTCATTATCCAAAACTGTTCGGTCTCAAAATTAATTTTGCAGAAATGACTTACGATTCCAGGCATAAACATTTCCAGGTGTGAATAGACACCGAGAAAGAAAGAGACTTAGTAATTCTCGTCATTGTGTAGAATTAGTGAATGATCTGTGTATGACCGAGCGGATAGACGAGCGTCATTGAATATTTACTTTATTCGAGACGTTTCAGCTAGGGATGGCAAAAACGGAAAGCGTAATGAAGGTGGAATTCAAACTGATGTGCCCTTATTGCCGGCAAGAGCTCAATGTGCTCATTTCCTAGGTGAAATCAAGGCAGAAAACCCTCTCTCGTCTGATCGTATGTAAATCCATGGCAAACCCGAAATTTGGTGGATTAATACCACAAAATGAATATTTTTTAACCTTATAAATTGTTTTGAGAGTTTTTAATATTGTGTTTTTTATATTGTCTGCACAGTCCGATTGTCCCAGCTTCCGTGGAAAAAATATATGAAAAGATGATTTTCCGTTTTCGTGATCTTTCTGCTTCCAATCCGGCATCAAAGCGGAAATTTGATTAGATTAGCGCGCATGCCGGCAAGAGACGACTCTCGCCGATTTGCATGGCTAATTCCGCTTCCCGTTTTCATTTTGTTATCCCTAGTTTCGGGCAAAAAGCCCAAACTAGGGAAAAAGAAATAAAGTTTATTTTCCCTAATTTGAGGTGAAACCGGATGAAGATGGGCTGTTTGCCCGAAACATCTAAATTAAGTAAATATTCAATCATGCTCGTCTATCCGCTATGTAATACACAGATCAATCAATAACTACTGAAAGATGCTAGCAAAACCGCATTATTTGTTTTAATCAGAGAAACTTTCAAATTAATCTTTGGAGAAATTGCCCGTCATGTAATTGTCTGGATTTTTTGATAATGTCTCTTCTAGTTTTGATAGCTATTGAATCAGTGATAGTATATTTCAAACGCCCACCAAAATACCAACGGCAAGTCTTCGAAAGGCAATCAAAACCAGGGCTGGGATTTTAGATTCAAATTTTGTTCTGGAATTATTATTTAATTCGCATTTCGTATGCATTGATTTCGATCCTTTCGAGTTTCTTTCATGATATTTTTCTCGTTTACTCATGGCTCGTTGTTTTCACTACACATTCAACAATGTTCCGGGGAGGACACACAATGAAAGAACAAACACACATTGCACAGAATACTCCGGTGTTTGGCCAAAAATATTATAAAAAGATATTTTAAAAATATAACATTAAAACTCCACAATAGATAACCCCAGACAAATTTCATTCCAAAAATTCGCATCGCTGAGTTTCACAATCCTGGACATATTTCCTCGTATCTCTTCTCCAACACACTCTCTAACATGTTATCTGCCTGGCAAACGAGGTGAGATTAGTACGGCGACTGAATTGTTTCTTCATTTAATATATTTTGCTGTCTTCATAGAAATTATAGTAAATTATTTGAGAGAAAAAACAACGTAATAGCGATAAAACAGCCTCAAGCAGTCGAAAATTGTC
Source organism: Pristionchus fissidentatus (assembly GCA_036245785.1). Classification (NCBI taxonomy): domain Eukaryota; kingdom Metazoa; phylum Nematoda; class Chromadorea; order Rhabditida; family Neodiplogasteridae; genus Pristionchus; species Pristionchus fissidentatus. Next base: position 17,111,080 of record BTSY01000002.1, read on the forward strand.
GCTTTTTGAGGCGACATGAAGTGAAAATATTGATGAAATCGAATTCCCCATCATGGGAAATGTGTTGTATGAACATTTCATGAAAGTTTGTGAGATCGAAAAATTTCACTTTTTTTTCACCATGGGGCCATATTTGACTTGCTGTAACTCGACTCTATTTAAATATTTTTGCTTAATACTCGGTTCTATTTATTGCTATAAGCAAGAATACCTCTGAAGCCAAAAATTATGTCAATCGGTTTACTCTCGGCTGAGATCGAGCACCTTGAAAATCGCCTAAAATGGCTTGGCGGTAAAGGAGAGGACGCTATCTCTCTCCTCTCCCCTACTCTCTCCCCCTCCTCGGAAGGGGGGGGGGGACATTTCGGGCAGGGGGGACATTTTGGGCATGGGGGGACATTTTGGGCAGGGGACATTTCGGGCACTTTCTCCGGGGACATTTTGGGCATCTTTTTAGGAGGGGGGGACATTTTGGGCATGACCCCGCAGAATCTTTCCATTTTCACATGAGAGTTGGGTCAGGTGGTTTAGTTCACTATTCAAAAGAGATTAGGAGCGGCCATCAAGAACTACGGTCAGCGTGGGTTACGGTAGCACGGGTATCTCAGTGTACAGAAAGTCTGGACGCAAATTTCGAAGGTCTGACAGCCGCAGAATCTCTCCATTTTCACATGAGAGTTGGGTCAGGTGGTCTAGTTCACTATTCAAAAGAGATTAGGAGCGGCCACTAAGAACGGAAGCTGTAATAATAGTGAACTAACCCAGCAATGATACACATCAGGGTGCACGAGCATAGAGGCTATCGTGAGCCTGGAACTCTAACTTCCTATGTAATGTATTGGTAAGCACTCAGTTCTAAAATCTGAAGGTCGATGGTTAGATCCCTCTCCTTATTGCTCCCTTTCCTCCCTCTCCTTATCCCTCTCCTTATCCTTATTGCAAATTCTCTTCCATAACTTCCCCCTCTAGTGCGCAATGAGTCGCGCGAAGGTGCACGATAATTTCGGGTAAACGCTGGCTCTGAATTACGGCTCTGCGGGATGGTGGTCCCTATTTTCGCACTATTATTTTCGCTAGTCCAGACCAAATAAGTACGATCTCTTTGGATGTCGCGTCACTATTCCCTCTTCTTGAAGAGGGGTACGACCGCTCACCTCTTTTTGAAAAAAAACTCCCCCCTCTCATTTCGCGAAAATATCTTCATTTGGCATCCCTAGTGCAAATCCATATTACGTGACTCAATTTAGTGAAAAATAATTATTGGAAAGACCTACTACTTCGAAAGATTGTCAACTCTTCCAGAAGAGTTCACACAGCCTTCTCTACTCTTCTTTCCAATCCATCATTATCATACTAGGAACGGCGAGTGAGAGAAAGGCCTTTCCTTCACTCTCCCCGATTCGGGACGTTACTTGTACATGTGCGGTATCGTTGGAAATGAGCTATGAAGAGGCGACGAGAAGACGTAAATAGGATAGCGGAATGAGCTAAAGTGCGATTGAGACAAATGTACGGTATGTGATCGGAAGACGCCTTGTTACAACAGTCCAATATGTTTTCATCGCGTCTCAGTCGGATTCTCAACTCTATTTACTCAAGAGAAACAATTCATATAATATATCTCTATACACTGAGAATCGCCGTTCCCACCTGGTAAATTTCAGCCAGAGTTACTATAACATTTCGAGGCGATTAAAAAAAGGTTTCGTGTTGATACATTGCATATTGAATACACGCCAGGTCTTAAAAAAATCGCTTCATTCTACACGTATTCAAAGAATTCTCTTGACGAAGTCGAAGATGACGTGCAGCTTGAATCTCATGGCCGCATTGATCCCTTCGACGACGATGAGAACGAGGGCAGCTGCGAGACCCGTCCCTCCACCAGCGAGCACGATCGTCACCGCCGATAAGCCCACAGGCTCGAAGGAAACCTTAGGCTCGATCGCTGCTGTAATACAAAAATTTATCTTCTGCACACTATTCCAAGATGAAAGACCATTTCCCGTCGTCAAAATCGGGCGCAAATAATTCCTTTTAAATAAGTGAAAAATGATTAATTACGTCTACCTTTGGTTTGTTTACTGTCTGATCCTCTCTCTTTGTCATGCTCTCTCGCTAGCGGAACGTGGGTTTAGCCGCGGAATGTATTATTTCGGACGAGTGTTTGTGAATTTGTAAAATTGCGAACCTTCTCGTTGACGCTGTATGGTAACGTAGAGATGCCATGGAGTGTTGCGGCGCGTTATTATACCGTCGACCTGAATAGTTTCAGGATTTGTCAGAGATCAAGTGTTGTGTCAATTTTCTGTTTGTCAGAATTCACCTCACTGTCCAGTGTGACATAAAATGGGACTTATTTCACTTTCCGCCTATTACTCCTGTTTCTGAAGGAATCGTGCATTGCCCAACCTTCGCCCACGCAGTGCAATTTTTCTCTTACATTTCTTCCTTCTCTCGGCTGAGTATAAGCGCGATGAGAGAGGGAAAAAACTGAAAGAGAGACGTGTGCACAACGCCCATTCAAAAGCATTAGTATCCAGCTGTTGCACTATTAGCATCCAGATTTACACAATGTTTTTAAATGCCAAGCATGAAAGGTATGTGGACGAGGATCAACTCACATTATCGGGCTGGTGGGTGGAGAGGAGGATGTGGTCAATTGCCTCAAGATGGTCACGCGAGGCGTTCTTCGCTGTGAGAAAGCCGAACATGTCGCCCTGGATGATGCGGCGCTTGATGTTGTCCGCTTTATCCAATGCGCCCTCTATCTCGAGACTGGAATACGTTTCACGTAATACTGTGATGTGCATCTTTACAGCTTGGTGAAACACGCATATGTTTTCGTACATCTTTTTTAATAGCTGGGGCTGTATAATCTGTCAAAACTTCACCAAAAACTTGGCCAAGTTTTCACTGACATCGTTCAAAACTTGACCAAGTTTTCACTGACATCGTTCAAAACTTTTCAAAACAAAACAAGTTTTCTTTAGAAATCAGCCATCTACGTCATCAGCCTGTTTACATTTTTGTTTCTGTTGTTTATACTCGTTTAGTATTAATATTTTCGGCAATTTCTAATGCAATTACTATTGATTAACTGACAGGATCATTCCATTTCATCCATTCCAAGAACAAAATCAAAGTCTACAAAGAAAACAATTCATTTCATAGGAAGCGTTATAATGCAGTGTTATATAAGAAAATGGGCTTCACAAGACGATAAGAACATTGCGGATGTAGTTGTACGATTAAAAGGAGCGAAAAAACTAAACAAACCATGCAAAATTGCAAAAATAAAGAAAAATGCGAAATTCGAATAAAACGTTCCGATGATTCAGACATTTACACATGGCCGATTTTTAAACTCTACTTTCAACCCAATTTGTTACGTTGATTTAGAATTTGCTGGAATTTCATTATGAAAACAAGGATGCAACAGACCATCAGCACCCAACAATGCCAAAATTGGAATTTTAGCGTTCACTTCATTGCGCCTCAAATTCCCCCCTAAAAATGGCTCACATACATGCATACTTTTCCCTCTCTCGATTTGCGTGCTATTTCTCTTTCTCTAACCAAACTTGGCCAAGTTCCGTTTAGAACTTCGCCAAGTTTTCTCGCACATTTCCGATTGCAATTTGGTTAGAGTGACAAAAATAGCATGCTAAATTGAGAGAATTAGAGAAAAATCTGCCATGTTTTGAGCGATGTTTTTTGCCATATTTTTCTCGCACATTTCTGACAGATTATACAGCCCCCTGGTCAGTAACTGGAGAATTGGTTAGATAATTACGAGAATGTGGAAAATAAAGTTGGGATGAATACATGTGCTGACCTGGTAAGCAGGCATTGCTTGGTGAGATCCTTATTACTTTCGTAATTGAAGATTTCAGTCTCCGAGAAAACTCCGGCACGAGTGAAGGACTCGCAGGTGAGCTTGAAGCGCTCCATCAGAGAACCGACATTCAGGAAATTCTCTGAGCCGCCGAAGAGAATGAGAGCCTGGACGAAAAAATCTTTGACTCTGCGTTTTTTTATAACTAAAATTCTATGTTTTTTTGAAATTCTGATTGTGTTTGTGTTCAGACCGAGGGTTTTTTGCTTGAATTTGGGGTTGGTGAACAGTGCAAGCTACGTCACCGATGTACCTACATCATCAGATATTGCCTAAAGAAGCGAAAGCCCGTCAGGATGATCAGAGATCAAATACGCGTCACTATCAGAGGATGAGACACAAATATGGTATTCGAGAGAAAAGAGGAGAAACACTAGGGTTTATTCTACATGTACGATTTTCTAGGCCAATCGTACACGGACACATAAACACATATGACACATAAACCCTATTTTCTGCAGCTTCGAACGCGATATCACGCCTCTCACGAGAGGCTCGGACTGGACTTGGCACAGCTCCCATTTTTAAGGTTGAGTTTTTCACGTTTTCAGGTGTCACTGGGTCCAACTAAGATCCCTGCGAGCTATTATGTCACAGAAGTCATTCCTCGCTTTGGTACAGCTACTGTAAGGTGCAGCCCGCGGACTTCGAAGCCGTTTTTCAGTGGTACAACGCAGTTTCTGAGAAAACTTTTTGCTTAGAGCTAGTGCTGCTTTTCCATGCTCTTTCGACCTATGTCATTCGTTTTCTGATTGGTTTTCGAATTTGCTCGAAAATAATTATTATTGAATGTACCAAAATCCGCTCGAAAAGGCTGCATTTTTATTTTTCCATAGCCTCCAGCTGGTGATGAGGATTCGAATGATATGTCTAAGCTCCCCCAACTCGGGAGTTGATGCTATATTTCATAGGAAAATGTGTCAAATTTTGCTTTTACTCTCATTATCTACACCGCACACCGCTTCACTCAAAGGAAATGAACTATTAGAGAGAGGGAGAACAGTGGATGGCTGAGTCATTCAATACGAGAGATTCGAGTGACTCGGTGGGAATTGTCTACAATCCACATTTTTGGCATATTTTCGTATGAAATATAGCATCAACTCCCGAGTTGGGGGAGCTTAGACATATCATTCGAATCCTCATCACCAGCTGGAGGCTATGGAAAAATAAAAATGCAGCCTTTTCGAGCGGATTTTGGTACATTCAATAATAATAATTTTCAAGCAAATTCGAAAACCAATCAGAAAGCAAATGACATAGGTCGAAAGAGCATCGAAAAGTAGCACTAGCTCTAAGCAAAAAGTTTTCTCAGAAACTGCGTTGTAACACTGAAAAACGGCTTCGAAGTCCGCGGGCTGCACCTTGCAGTAGCTGTACCAAAGCGAGGAATGACTTCTGTGACATAATAGCTCGCAGGGATCTTAGTTGGACCCAGTGGAACCCTAAATACTTGAAAACAGAATTGTGATTGAATTAACCTCAAACTTGGGTAATTAAACTTTATTTGGAAATATACAGGGGAAAAATATAACGAACGATTATAACGAACGAAAGAAATGATTATCCAAACAGATAAAACAGAGCTTATAAATGTCGATTCTGCAATGTGCAGAAATAATCTTTCGCTTCTAAACCGTGGGAATTATGTATTTGCCTTGAGATCAACTATACAAACATTATCACACGTTGCAAACGTGACACTCCCGGGCAGAATTAGATTAGACTACTCGTTTCAGCAAAATAAAAACAACAATTAAGCTAATTCCTACCACAACACAATATTCTTTAAAATCGGTAAAGAATGAGAAAAGAGATGAGGTAGACGGCAGAGAAAAAGAAAATGAGGGTAGTGATTCGTGAGTATCGGAATGAGAAGAAATCGTTTTGATATTGGGGACAATATTCTCATTAACATAAAACAAATCTCCTTTAATATAGACGTAGTCTATCCCTCCGGAACAAGAAATGCTACAGTTATCTCCTATGTGGGCCGATGACACATGTATCTTCGTTGTTGTCGTATATCCTGTAGGAGTGCATTTCATCACGACGACGAGGGGGATATCCAGGCAGTTGAAGACGGCTATCTCTTCAGTAGACGACGATTCACATTTGATAATAAATTGGGCACAAGCAATACAATTGTAACATCCAGATACAATTGGTGTTTCAACTTTGCACGTATTAACATCCACGATTGTGTCGATACGAGTGGACGACATTGATATCTGTAGTGAGAGGGTAGCTCGAGTTGTTGATGACGCAATTAGTTGTCCTCCGATTTGCCGAATTCCGAATCCGTTTCTCTCTAGTGGAAGTAGTCGATCGATTCGTAGAGAAATATTGCTCGATTCTACCGTCGGGGCATTGGCAATTTACGGATTTCATCGCATTCGTGCACATACACGAAAACGGTCTGAATTGGCATATGAACTTCTCAGCCTCCTTCTTTGATCCACATTGCAATTGGCCGACACTGTTCGGAGTGAACTGTCCTGGAGGTGCATTCTCGACGAAGGCGGTACGGGTTCCATCAGATATGAAGTGCCAAGTCAGTATCGGCGAGAATGGAGTTGAAGTTGATAGAAGGGTGAGATCCATGTCTCTGAACTTCACACTTTCTCCGGGAATAAATGAGAGATTTCCGAAGAATGATTGCTCCTTGAGCATCAATGTAACCGTGGCCTTCACGTGTGTCTCCCATTCCAAACAACGAAAAGCTTCGTAGATCTTGTCTGAGGTTGGTCGAGTGTGTAGTCGAAAGAAGATGCAACTCGGGCTACATGATCCACATCCACATGTAAGGCAGCCACAAGAGTTTACACAATATGAATATCCAGGTGCTCGATTGGATTCGTTTGTAATCATTGACAAATTTGAGTCATGTTTGATCTGATCACATCTTATTCCATCACATGCTCCTGGAGAGAGCACATCGCCACACATATGGTTCGACTCGACCTTGTATTCGTGATCTCTTGTAAAATACATTGTATTGCGGGAGCATCGATTGATGATTTCGTCAATTCGAACGACGATGGTACCGAGAACCGACGAGTTTCCTTGGCGCATCACTAGACAAACTTCTTGTCCAACTGGGCGGAGATGTAGAATGACACTTTGTGTGACTAAACATTCCTCTATCGATCCATTTCTTGAGCACGAATGCTTTGGAACGACAAACGACGCAACGTCCGAGCATCCAGTCGTGTATTGCACAATCATCAGAACAATCGAGGTGGCGAGTGCAGATCGCAGTAGTCGACGATTGGCATTGTACAGGTTGCGAGGTGGAACGGTTGCCTTTGGACGTCTTCTGCAACGACAGAAAAGACGAGCGCACTGGCGTGGTAGAGCGAGCAAACCACGGAGACGAGGTAGTCTCCAATGGTCCAACAGCCGAGGTTGAAAACGAACTCCTTGCAGAAACGGCACATTATTGCTTCACAGATGGTTCGTCCTTCACATTCGATTTGCTGTTCACTCATGGGAACTCCTTTCGTCCATGTCCTCACTTCTGCGGCGAACGGAGACGTTAATATCGAAGTCGGAAGAGGAACAATCATCGGGGTTGATTCAGTAATGTCAGTGAGCAGCGTACAAGAAGTACTTTTCACACACACCTCTGCTGAATCGTATTGAGCAATTCGAAGTAAACGGACTCCAGATGAATCACACTCCGCGATCGGAGCCGTGAAGGCAGATGAATTGGGCGGAGGGTACTGGTAGAACTCCTCGGTGACAGAGCCCCAAGCGGCAATAGGGATCTTCACATCCTTGTATAGAAGTAGCGTGACATCTTTTCCATTGAGACAGAAAACTGAAGCATCGGAGTCGTGTTCCATACAGTCATGAGTAGAGCAGAATGACGGCGTTCCGACGACTCGGGTGTCATTGACCAAAGAAACTTCAGATCCATTGTAGGAGAAGCACTTGTAGTCATCGGCTGAGACAATTTCAGTCGTCACTTGCAGTTCCGGAACTAGCAGAGTCGAGTTGTCATACAGCAGCACCTTGTTGAAAACTCCAGTCTTTGCTCTTGGATCGCAGTGCGCAGTCTTCGTGAATGAGCAGACGTGATCCGGTTGGTATGTTCTCAATTCAGACGGAATCCGAGATGCAATCGATTCAGTCTTCCTCTTGCCATCGTACGAACTGCAGTGTCGGGTCCACGATGGACAGGTGCATGCTGGCCCACAGTGGTTCTGGTTCGATACAACGATGTCCGATAATGGTCGGATCATTCCAGTTGGGCATTTGATCGCGAACCAACAGATGCGAGCTTCATTTTTCATTCCAATCTTCCAGTGGTAAGTGGAAACTCCGATTCCCTTCGTTACACACGAACTTGCATAGAGGGTATGCATCTTGGTGATCGCATTGGCGAATAATCCTGTGTCCCGACATTTCGTGTTCGCGGGTGGGTTTTTCGTGGCTTCAGTACTCGGGCAAAGAAGTGCGAGAACGAGGAGAGTAGAAGTCACTACGGTAGTCAACGATGGAGCTGGACGACGGGGTCTAAGTCGCATCGGGTGTGTAGTAGACCTGCTCGTATCCATATCTTCAGTGTTCTCATCAGCCTCAAGCGGCGGGTCTCGTTTACTCACGTCCATTTGTTGTTCCTGTCGAACAATTCCACGTAGCTCCATCGCATAGAGCTTCGAGATGGGTCGAGTGAGTGTAGAACCGCTTGCTAGTCGAACAGTTGCTGATCTATTGTAGTCGTCTCTGGAGTCGATGACTTCGGCGAGCTTCCATTGTCCACTATCGAGTTCATCATCGATGATGACGATCTCTCCCTTTTCAGGGAACCTTGTTGAGGTAGATCGAGGATGAGGATGCTCACGAGTGTAGACTTCGCGAAGGTTGACGAGGTACTCCTTCTTCCATCGAGCCCAGAATGAATTGAGTCTATGCAGTGTAGCCTTCCATGTAGCAGTAACCACGTCGGCTGTACCCCGGTTCGTCATCCAATCGGGATCCTCGGAAGAATCGTCTTCTTCTCCATCCACTCGAGGAAGAGAAAGCCGTACATGTGGTCGTAGGAAGTCGACAGGGCGAATTGGTTGAAGGTCTTCACTTGCATACGTGAGTGGTCGAGAGTTGACTATTGCTTCGACCTCTTTCAGTAGAGTGATGAAGTCCTCCATAAGCATGCTGCTTCGGCCAATCGTAGATTGAAGAGCATTCTTGACGACACCGACCAATCGCTCGTAAGTTCCTCCTTGCCAGGGACTCAGCGGCACGGTGAAATGGAACTCCATCTTCTGGTTTGAACAATAGTCGAGTAGATCGTTCGAAACATCTGGTGTTTTCAGGGCCTGTTGAGCCTCGTTCAATGCATGGAAAGAGGTGGCATTGTCGCAAAGCACGGAAGTTGGAGCTCCGTGAGATGCAATGAATCTTCTTATTCGACTGAGAAGTGTCCTAGTGCTCTGGTCCGGCACAGCATCAAGATAGACGGCGCGGGTGTTGAGACACGTGATCAACAGAATCCAGACCTTGACGACTCCTTCAGAGACCTTGCATTTCCACGGTCCAGCGAAATCCATTCCGATGTGTTGGAACGGGTAATCAGGAACGGTGGTTCGTACAGACGGGAGGCTCGGAAACTCCGGAAGTGCGAATGGCTTCGCTTTCTTTCTCTTGCACAGTCGGCATTCTTCCAAAGTTGATCGAACTGCAGCACGTCCCTTCGGGATCCACACGCGTTCTCGACATCCAATGAGTGTGTGTCCATATCCGGCATGGTTGAGTGACTCGTGAACGTAGAGGATGAAGAGACGAGTGATTCTGCTTTCTCGAGGCAAGTAAATCGGGAACTTCGTATCCTCCGGAAGATCAGCCGTAGAGATTCTTCCTCGACATCTCCAGAGACCAGTCTTCGGACAGATGAAGAGACGCAGTTGACGTTCAATGGTTGAAGTTGGGGGGAAATCTCGTTGAGCTTGACGGAACAGTATGATCTCACTCCATATGAGAAGCGATGTTCTAGTCGATCCAAACTTCTTCTTGAGATCTTTCGAGAAGCGAGTGATGAAGATGAGAACGAACATCATTGTCCTCAGCAGTCTGATCCATCGGCTGAATCGTGTAGAATCGACAGGGGAAGCGACGATTTCGTTCTCCTCCATGATTGCATTCGAAATCTCTGTTGACGTTGCAGGTAGGATCATCTTCTCTGGCCATTTCTCTTCCGATTCCTTCCAGAATGGTGGTCCGGTCCACCACAACGGATGCGAGGCTAGCTCCTCAGCAGTGATTCCTCGGGATCCACAATCGGCTGGGTTGCTCTCTCCATCGATGTGTTTGAAAATCGTTGCATGGCTCAACTCGCAGATCTTCTTCACTCTGTTTGCGATGAACACAGGCAGCTTCTTTCCTCCAGTGATCCAATGAAGACAAATCATGCTGTCACTCCACTGGAAGAATCGGTCGATCTGAATCGGCAGCTCCTTGCGAACATGAGACATCAGTGTCGCTCCGAGAACATTCGACAGAAGCTCCAGTCGTGGTATGTTGACAGCGGGCTTCAACGGCGCAACTCGAGTCTTCGCGACGAGGAAGGAAGAAACACCTGATCCATCAGGCCTCCGGGCCACAAGGTAGAGCACGGCACAGTATGCAACGGCAGACGCATCGACACATGCATGAAGTTCGAACGTGCATCCATCCATCGGGAACGGTAAGATCAATCGGGGAATGGAGATCAGCTCGAACCGTACCGTGTTCAGCAGATCAATCCATCGAACAAGCAGTTCTCCATCGATGATCTTGTCCCACATTGTTGAAGGGTGATTCTCAGGAGTCGCTTTCCACAGCATCTGGAGGAATATTTTGAAGGGAAGAGAAGCTGGAGAGACAATGCCCATCGGATCGAAGATTGACGCGATGAACTTCAAAATAGCTCTTCTTGTCCAATGCGGTACATTGGGGACCTTGATCGGTGGAATTGAAAAGACGTCCTCGACGGTATTCCAGTGCATTCCGAGCACTTTCGCATTCTTGAAATCGTCTACTCCCAGTTTCAGTTCTTCGACGAAACGGTTGAACTCGGGGCAATTGCTGGTCCACTCGCGTAGATTCATCGACGCAATACCGAAGAGTTTGCGGAGGTCATGGAATGCTCGCTTGGCCTCATCAGCATTCGTTGCTCCATGGAATACGTTGTCGACGTAAACATTGCGACGAAGAGAATCAGTGAATTCAGTGGGAAAACGATCCATAAGCTCGTAAATCGTTCCAGCGAGCAGAAAAGGGGAAACGTTCAATCCGAACAGAACCCGACGGAACCGCACAATGCGCAGGTTCTCCTTGGTCGGGGTTTGGAAAATGTTCTTCAGCCATAGCAGGCGAGTAAAATCTCGAGATTTAACATCTAGCCCCACCATATGGAACGCCTTCTCCACATCTCCAGACATCAGAATTTGCGGGAATCGGGATCGCAGCAAAACTCCGAGAAGATCCGGAAGAACCGATGGTCCTTTGAAGAGGCAGTCGTTGATTGAACACGAAGAGCGAGTCTTTGCACTTCCATCGAGCACGGGTCGTACCTTCGTGGTATTCGAACTCTCCTTGACAACTGCATGGTGGGCGAGGTAATGGACATTCTCATTCTTGAAGTACTCATCTTCTGGCACGTCCTCGATTATCTCCTTCTCCAACTGTTCCATGAATATAGCATGATATTGTTCGAGAAGATTCGGACGTTGTGAGTTCACGAGATTTTTGATGTTGGATTGCAGTCTTCTAAATGCGAGGCCGAAATTCGAAGGTAGGTCAGATGGTTCAACCTTGAACGGCAGGGCACAGTAGAATCGATGCTCCACGGAATCGTAACGGATGGACTCTTTGAATAATTGCAGGCAGCGAGATTCGTCATCGTCCTTTGGTGAATCCGTGATTCCGATTGTATCCAGATCCCAGAACTTCGTAAGCACATCCGAAATATCCTGAGGAGAATTGTGTGCGGGAAGTTCTTCAACTGCAGCATTGATTATCTCAGTCATTGCAATTTCGGGAGTTGCAGATTGACAGATGATGGGTCCCAGTCGTGACTCCATGACTTGATGTCCGTCTTCCAGAAGACGAATCGAGAATCCGGGATAAAGGAAGAGAGCAGGAAGGACGTCCATTCCAAGTAGGATCTGTGGACTCGAATCTCTCCTGACGAGTTCTTTCTCTTCTCCGAATTCCATCCAGGGCACATTCGTGCATATATATTTGCTTGACTTCGTTCGAAGTAATCGACGAGATCCATCCGCTTGCTTGAGAGCAATCCTGCAGTAATCAGACTCGCGCAGGACTCCTTCTTTCTTGCCGTACGTGTGAACGGTTGACACTCCAGCACTCGTGCGAAACAGTTGCAGATCATCAGCGACAGAGTCGAGCAGGTAGGAAACATTCGATCCGCAATCAAACATTGCCGTAATGGGAATCTCCTTGTCGGGATGCTCCGGGTGAGAGACGTAGACAGTGATGCAAAGCAAGAAAGCAGGGATCTCCTTGAGAAGCGGTTCGAGGCTACTCTCCGTTACTTGAAACGTGCAGTCTCGGTCCAGTAGGTCCTCGGGACAATCCAAACCATCGTCGAAGACAATATTCGTAGTCGTTCGTTTCGTGTTCGCATTTGTTCCATGTTTCACCTTTGCAGGAGTGTTCGCCTTTACATTCGGTGTTGCTGTTTGCGGGGGAATAACGGTTGTCCTGGTTTCAGCTCCACAGATGGCAGTATAATGAGGTCCTTTGCACTTGAAGCACACTTTCCGTGACGGGCAAGACGAAGCCATGTGCCCTTCTTGGAGGCAGTTTCGACACAATTTTCGTTGAAGAACAATTGTCATTCGGTCTCTTGCTCCAGTATACTTCGAGCACTCATCGGCGTAGTGACCCGGCAGTTGACAAAGTCGACAGGCAGCGTCTTTGCGGGTTCTCATCGTCATCTTCTTTGCCTTCTTTGTTTCCGACGCAACAGCAGGTACTCTTGCTGCAGTTGCTGTATTCGATGGTTGAACTACAGTCGCTGCACGTGCAGTACGCGAATGTCCTCTCTTGATTGCATCCTCGATTCTCTCCCTTTCCACTTCTTCACTGACACATGAGAGTATGTCGTACACTCCATATGTTCGATTGCTTCGATTGCCTTGGATTATAATTCGTGTTTGCAGTGATGGTGGTAACTTGGAAAGAATTGTATTGCACAGAATTTCCGATCCATCGGTCTCTCCCTCGGGAAGCAATTGGTAGATGAGTTTTCAATGACAGATATGTCTCCTGCAGTCGTCGTCCCTCCGCATCGCACTCCGGCAGCACTCGCAAGCGAGTCAGCAGCGATTGTCGAAGGAGATACGGCTTGTCATACTCCTTCCGTAGGAGATTCATTGCTGTTGCATAGTTCATATCCAGTTGACGCAATCCTGAGATCAGTCGCTTCGGTCCCTTATCCAGACAACTCATAAGCATTCCCAGCTTTGATACATCATCGAGTGAAGAGAAGAGACTTTCGAACAGTTGAACAAATTCTGCGAATCTTGCGAAATCTCCATCGAATCGCGGGGGTTCAATTCGTCCAGTCATTGCAGCTTGCGCGAAAAAAGTCGGTTGATTCGGCACAGGCACAATTGATGCCACTGGTTGAGTTTGTGGAATCGAGAGTGACGGAGCAAGCATGCGAGGGGAAGGTGGAACTGTTGCGGGTTGACGAATTGGAGATTGAATTTGTGATGGAGACGGTTCAGATTGGATTGGCGTTCGTCGAGGAAGAGGGGTTGGGGGAACGTTCACTTGACTTGCTGATGGTAGAATCACACTTGCTGGGACGACACTCGACCGGTCGTCGGATGCTGAGGCGAGATCGATCTCTCGAGCCGCTGCTATCCGCATGTATTCTTCCATTGCAACGTCGGCTGTTCGTATCACAAGGGCGGCTTGGTCCAGTTCATCCACGTAGTTTCCATACGTAGTGAGATAATTCTCGTATATCTCTTGCTCTTGAGGAGAGGACTGAGCAATGGACAGAAATGACTCGTGTAAAACTCTCAACTTCTCATGGGCCTCGGCCGCTTCCGCGCGGCAGTCCGATAGATAATGTGATTGAATTAACCTCAAACTTGGGTAATTAAACTTTATTTGGAAATATACAGGGGAAAAATATAACGAACGATTATAACGAACGAAAGAAATGATTATCCAAACAGATAAAACAGAGCTTATAAATGTCGATTCTGCAATGTGCAGAAATAATCTTTCGCTTCTAAACCGTGGGAATTATGTATTTGCCTTGAAATCAACTATACAAACATTATCACACGTTGCAAACGTGACAAGAATTTCGAAAAATGAGGTCTGTGACAGAACTATGCCATTCTAAGCCGATCCTCTCGTGAGAGGCGTGATATATAACAATCTCTTCCTTATCGGCCGCGTATGACGCCGTTCAAAGAAACGAGCAAGGGCCGGTAAGTCGAAAAAATGTCAACGTCTGTCGAAATGAAAAAAAGTAAAAAAATGTCAGTTATAAAGACCTGGCATTTATTTTTTTCGATTGCGTTCTACCCTGCCGGGTATGCTCGATTCTTTCATGAACGACTTCACATAGTTCGAACAAATGCACTCATCGGACCAATGTCAATACGTAATGCCTTTTTAAAGTGTTTTACGATCATTGCCATGGAAGACCATTGCTAGACTTTAAAGAAGGAGTATTACGATCTCGCACTCCCTCATTCCTCATCTGATATATGCCAATGGTGCGGTCGCTCTCTCCTCTTTTCCCATTATCCCTCCCTCTCATTTTTGAATCCCTGCGCGTCAGGGTCAGTTTGGCACAGAGCCAAACTCGAACAACTCTGTTCAAACTTATCGGTTGAACATGCGGTTCTCGAGGCTCTTACCGGGGAACCGAGCGTGATAACCCAACAGCGAGAACTCAGTTGACCAAAAGTTCGTGGGACACCACCTTTAATTAGAGAAGAAAGGAAAAAAATGTTTAAATTTGAAGAGAGCAAAATGAGGTAGTCCACTTTGCTGACCTCGGTCTTGTTGATTGCGCACCTCGGTCTTGTTGTCCCGAACTCCAGCGGCCATGGTGGAGAACTTCCTGAGCGAATCGTACATGTACTCATAAACTCTAGTCGTTGTCTGCGACATTAAGCAATAAATATATAATACTATTTTTCCTTATATAGATCGAACTAAAATTCTCATAGGACAATTACCAATACCTTAATGCCGCTTTAAAGTGTTCAGCGATAATTGTCGTGGATCGTCACTACCCTACTTGCTACGACAATTGAGTGATGAAAGAGTTGCTTACATTCCGAGCACGGGAACAGAGGCCAGTGAGTTCCCGTTGTACTGAGCCCCCCATTCCTGGTTTGCCCCCCACACAGCGAAGAGCATCGCACACAATGCGATGAAGAGCGTACCATCGATGAACCACTTCAAAACAGTTTGCAATCTTGTAAATATGAACATTGCTGGTCTCACTATCCATGATAATAGTAAGAAGCGGCAACACGCTTAAACAGGCTAGTGAAGTATTCCTGAAAGTGTTGCCTAAGTGTTGCCTACATTTACAGGAATAGCATCGATGTGGAGTATACCTGTACTGCCTTTGCCATTGGAGTGTTCATCTTTGATCGCACGTTGATCATCCACTCAGACGTGTGGAGCCACTTCTCGACCTCAAACACGACGAAGATGGAGATTCGAAGCAAGATGAGGAGGGCGAAGACATGGGGTTGGAAACAGATGAAAAATGTGAGAGTGGAGGCGTCCACACGGATGGGTGTCGGCGAATTCCGCAAGAATTTTTTCTGCAACATTGGACAAATGTACGCTTGATTTTTTCTTCAATACGAACAAAAGTTGGGAAGATTGACAATGAGGTGGATAAGTGACCGTCTCGGTCAGAATTAAGCATTGCAGGACATCCGCGCCAAGACTTTCAATTTGGAACTTTTACCAAACGAACCGGGTAGAAGTTTCCGGAAAGTGAATGATTCTAAAAAAACTAACATCAGTGTGCACATTTTGGTAGTACTTTTCAATTTCAGTGTACATCCATTTCGTTGATCCTCTCGCAAACAGCCTCAAATATTCACGGTGTAACTTGTGGTACAAAATGGTCTGTACATACAATACAATGCAATAACACGCGTCTCACGAGAGGTTCGACTCAGAATGACCATAATCCAGCACAGACCAACTTTTCGACCTTTTTTTGCATTTTCGGATGCTCCTTGGTCTAACTAAGATCCCTGAGAAGTATTATGCCATAAATGTCATTCTTTGCCGAGATGCAGCTGCAGCCCCCTAAGGCCCATTTTCAACTCTATTTCGCATCCGAAAGTAAAAAAAAGAAGTCGAAAAGTTGGTCTGTGCCGGGCATAGGCCGTACCTCTTGTGTGTCGCGTGATAATCATTAATGTCGCTTTGGGGCGCTGACCAAGATGTGGTTTCGTATAGGTTTCTGACGTGGTCAATGGTCTTTTTTAGAATGATTCACTTTTGTCGAGAATTGAGCATGGGGATCTTCTTTCCATGAAATGGCAAGAGAAAGTTCGATCACGTCTGGCGCATGTGCTGCGAAGGAACTGATAGCCACGTCATAAATGTGTTTTCCTTGCGATGTTCGACGGGGGGGTGGGGGGGGGGCAAAATCGAAATTCCTTGCGCGGATATCCGACAGTGCTAAATTCTGACAGAGCAGATCGCTAAAACGTGAAAATATAGTGATCTCTATTGCCAACAGTGCTGCAACAAAAATAACCAGGTCTCAAACATCTGTTTTGTTATCAAGACTCAATGCGCTACCTATGAGTGTCATCATATCGCTAGAGAGAGAGCATTTACAATTTGAATTTCATAAACATATTTTTACACCTTGATCGTCTCCGCTGTCTGGGAGTATCCGTATTGGGATATGTCGGTTTCTTCCAGCTCCACTGGACGGAGTGTGCTGAATGCCCGTCCGCTCTCGATGAGGCCGTCGACGAGAACTCCATCCTTGACAGAATGAAACTATTGAACGTCTTATGTTTATAGTTGGGAATGATTGTCAGATAGGAGTTAAAACGGATTCACCTCAATGACCCCAATTTCGGGATATGACCAGGTGTTCATGGTGTGAGAAAAAGTGGATATTTACTTACAGCATACCGAGATCAGGGCGTCAGGCCCGCAATTTCGGGCTCAATAACGATTTTTTTCCAAAAAGACCATATAATAGGGTTTACCAGTAAACCATCCAAACTGGAACTTGTTACGGGTATTTTTGGGTTGGAACTAGTTCCCCCAGTGGAAAGTCCACTAACTTCCACTGAGCGAACTAGTTCCAACCCAAAAAAACCCGGAACTAATTCCAGTTTGGATGGTTTACTGGTAAACCCTCTTATATTCTTAGAATTTATCTCTTTCTTATACAAATACAAAAAGAGAGGGTCCGTTTTTATTACAAAGTATTTTTTTCCTAAATTGCCTGTTGCCGAAAAAAAAACTTGCAACACACCCCTGAACTGAAATCTTAAGAGAGAAATCACCAATTTCAGAATTTTTTTATTTTCAAAAAAAGCTCCATATAATTTTTTAAAGTCACGCAGTTACGTGTCTTGAATTTATATCGCTGTAATCCCCTATTCCGTTTCTGTCACTGCTCGTCTATTTTTCTTCGATCCAATGTTACTTGCCATTTCGATAATTCAGTTTTGAATTAAAGGCGATTCGGATGGATGTATCACATCTTGCTCATAATGATACCACTGGTATTGTAAGTAATAGTAATATGACGAGTGAACTCACAGAAGACGTCGAAGTGAATGAGTGTAATGCCATCGTAGCCGAGCCACGCAGCGATGTCTTCCCACAGCTCAACACTGATGCCTTTCCACTTGCCCGTTATGCCTCGATAGATATAAGGCATGAAATCGGAGTGGTAGGCCAGCACGAGTCGTTTTCCTTCATTGTCATTCGATTGCAATGAGATCCAATTTACAGTAGCGGCCAAAAGTAATTGGACACTTTTTCTTTTTGCTGTAACTTTGAAACCACGCTAGCAATCTTTATGAAATTTTCAGTGTAGATGGGAAATATATCGAGGAATATGATCCTCATATTGCGGACAATCATCAAATTGCTCGTTATTGCGTAATGATGACGCAAACAAAGAGCACTTTTTCAAACAATTGTTTTTCCTCGGGTGATGTTTTCCTAGTAGCCAAATTGTGAGTGATTGGAGGCATGCCAGTGAGTTATTCAGAAAAAAAATTTCAAGTGGCTGCGATTTTTTCTGTTTGCAACAGCCTCGCTGCAATATCGCGGCTGCAAATTCATATCTCAGCTCTACGGCGTGCTATGTTCTATTGCTCCTGTTCTATTGCTCAAATTGATCCTTTTGGTGAGCCCAGACATCTCTGAAAGATTGGTGAAGATTGCTCATCATTTGACCTCAGGGTACAAAAAAGGCACTTTTTCGCATACCCTGAATTTGTGCATCGTCTCTCTCGTTGCATACGCTCGCCCCGCCCCCTCCCTCTGGACAGACTCTCTCCTTTCCGAAAACAAGGGCGCGCCAGGAATGCGATCGCGCCCTGCAGGAAAAAATGCTGCTGCTACAAAAAGTTGGGAATCGATTCTTGAATGGTTTTGGGTCGTTCCTGCACAGGAACCACAATTTTAGCTAGTTCACCCTTGGAGATGTACATGGTCAAATTCAGGGTATGCGAAAAAGTGCCTTTTTTGTGCCCTGAGGTCAAATGATGAGCAATCTTCACCAAGCTTTCAGAGATATCTGGGCTCACCAAAAGGATCAATTTAAGCAATAGAACGGGTCTCTAGCACGCCGTAGAGCTGAGATATGAATTTGCAGCCGCGATATTGCAGCGAGGCTGTTGCAAACAGAAAAAATCGCAGCCACTTGAAAAAAAAATTTTCTGAATAGCCCATTGGAATGACTCCAATCTCTCACAATTTGGCTACTAGGAAAACATCACCCGAGGAAAAACAATTGTTTGAAAAAGTGCTGTTTGTTTGCGTCATCATTACGCAATAACGACCAATTTGATGATTGTCCGCAATATGAGGATCATATTCCTCGATATATTTCCCATCTACACTGAAAATTTCATAAAGATTGCTAGCGTGGTTTCAAAGTTACAGCAAAAAGAAAAAGTGCCCAATTACTTTTGGCCGCTACTGTACATATTTATACTGTGAACTAGAAATCTTTTTTTTTCAATAGGAATGAACATTATTGCTTCCGCCTCTTCCTTTTTTCTCATATCACACCGTACTCGTGAAACGCTGTGAAAAGACGATAGGGTGGTACTATGGGAAAGGTGGAAGGTGAGAATATTTGATTTAAAACGGATTTTTTTTAAAATTTGTGAAAAAATTACTTTTTGAAGGGGAAGGGCTTGTGAACGGCACAACAGGGAACATTTCAGAGGCATGAGGAGAAGTCGGAGACGCCTGATATACATATTACGATGATCAATAGTATTAAAAATTATTGATGTGGCTTTCTATTGGGGTGTCCCACAATTTCTGTCGCCAAATCTCGGCCTGGATATTTTTCGTCATAATTTGAATATGTCGAAACGGTCAGTTATCGAAGTAGTCGTTGTTTCTACAGATGACCTCCTTCTAGAGCGATACATGAGCACTTTGAGAGAATTATTGATCTATTAAACATCTTTCAAGAAAATTGTTGAATAGATATGAATATTCTCACGGCAGCGGGAAGGGAAGGAGGATTGAGAACGGCGAGATGAGGGGCCTATAATAACAGTAATTAAAATATGAATGGGACTCCAGTTATCTGATAGAGCGATACATGAGCACTCTGAGAGAATTATTGATCTTTTAAATAGCTTTCAAGAAAAGTGTTGAATAGATATGAATATTCTCACGGCAGCGGGAAGGGAAGGAGGATTGAGAACGGCGAGATGAGGGGCCTATAATAACAGTAATTAAAATATGAATGGGACTCCAGTTATCTGATAGAGCGATACATGAGCACTCTGAGAGAATTATTGATCTTTTAAATAGCTTTCAAGAAAGTTGTTGAATAGATATGAATATTCTCACGGCAGCGGGAAGGAAAGGAGGATTGAGAACGGCGAGATGAGGGGCCTATAATAACTCTCAAAGAAAAAACACTAATCTTCATATATCGAGACGGAAAGTTTGAAACTCTAATGTTAGAGAGCGTGCTAAATTGAGAGGGCGCGTCTCCCGTTTTCGTGCACTCTCTCGAAAATTAGAGTTTCAAACTCTCCGTCTCGACATGTGGTGTTTTAAACTCTTAGAGTTTTTTCTTTGTGAGAACAGTAATTAAAATATGAATGGGACTCCAGTTATCTGATAGAGCGATACATGAGCACTCTGAGAGAATTATTGATCTTTTAAATAGCTTTCAAGAAAGTTGTTTAATAGATATGAATATTCTCACGGCAGCGGGAAGGGAAGGAGGATTGAGAACGGCGAGATGAGGGGCCTATAATAACAGTAATTAAAATATGAATGGCAGTCCAGTTATCTGATAGAGCGATACATGAGCACTCTGAGAGAATTATTGATCTTTTAAATAGCTTTCAAGAAAGTTGTTGAATAGATATGAATATTCTCACGGCAGCGGGAAGGAAAGGAGGATTGAGAACGGCGAGATGAGGGGCCTATAATAACAGTAATTAAAATATGAATGGCAGTCCAGTTATCTGATAGAGCGATACATGAGCACTCTGAGAGAATTATTGATCTATTAAATAGCTTTCAAGAAAGTTGTTGAATAGATATGAATATTCTCACGGCAGCGGGAAGGAAAGGAGGATTGAGAACGGCGAGATGAGGGGCCTATAATAACAGTAATTAAAATATGAATGGCAGTCCAGTTATCTGATAGAGCGATACATGAGCACTCTGAGAGAATTATTGATCTTTTAAATAGCTTTCAAGAAAAGTGTTGAATAGATATGAATATTCTCACGGCAGCGGGAAGGGAAGGAGGATTGAGAACGGCGAGATGAGGGGCCTATAATAACAGTAATTAAAATATGAATGGGACTCCAGTTATCTGATAGAGCGATACATGAGCACTCTGAGAGAATTATTGATCTTTTAAATAGCTTTCAAGAAAGTTGTTGAATAGATATGAATATTCTCACGGCAGCGGGAAGGAAAGGAGGATTGAGAACGGCGAGATGAGGGGCCTATAATAACAGTAATTAAAATATGAATGGCAGTCCAGTTATCTGATAGAGCGATACATGAGCACTCTGAGAGAATTATTGATCTATTAAATAGCTTTCAAGAAAGTTGTTGAATAGATATGAATATTCTCACGGCAGCGGGAAGGAAAGGAGGATTGAGAACGGCGAGATGAGGGGCCTATAATAACAGTAATTAAAATATGAATGGCAGTCCAGTTATCTGATAGAGCGATACATGAGCACTCTGAGAGAATTATTGATCTTTTAAATAGCTTTCAAGAAAAGTGTTGAATAGATATGAATATTCTCACGGCAGCGGGAAGGGAAGGAGGATTGAGAATGGCGAGATGAGGGGCCTATAATAACAGTAATTAAAATATGAATGGGACTCCAGTTATCTGATAGAGCGATACATGAGCACTCTGAGAGAATTATTGATCTTTTAAATAGCTTTCAAGAAAAGTGTTGAATAGATATGAATATTCTCACGGCAGCGGGAAGGGAAGGAGGATTGAGAACGGCGAGATGAGGGGCCTATAATAACAGTAATTAAAATATGGATGGGACTCCAGTTATCTGATAGAGCGATACATGAGCACTCTGAGAGAATTATCGATCTTTTAAATAGCTTTCAAGAAAAGTGTTGAATAGATATGAATATTCTCACGGCAGCGGGAAGGGAAGGAGGATTGAGAACGGCGAGATGAGGGGCCTATAATAACAGTAATTAAAATATGAATGGGACTCCAGTTATCTGATAGAGCGATACATGAGCACTCTGAGAGAATTATTGATCTATTAAATAGCTTTCAAGAAAAGTGTTGAATAGATATGAATATTCTCACGGCAGCGGGAAGGGAAGGAGGATTGAGAACGGCGAGATGAGGGGCCTATAATAACTCTCAAAGAAAAAACACTAATCTTCATATGTCGAGACGGAAAGTTTGAAACTCTAATGTTAGAGAGCGTGCTAAATTGAGAGGGCGCGTCTCCCGTTTTCGTGCACTCTCTCGAAAATTAGAGTTTCAAACTCTCCGTCTCGACATGTGGTGTTTTAAACTCTTAGAGTTTTTTCTTTGTGAGAACAGTAATTAAAATATGAATGGGACTCCAGTTATCTGATAGAGCGATACATGAGCACTCTGAGAGAATTATTGATCTTTTAAATAGCTTTCAAGAAAGTTGTTTAATAGATATGAATATTCTCACGGCAGCGGGAAGGGAAGGAGGATTGAGAACGGCGAGATGAGGGGCCTATAATAACAGTAATTAAAATATGAATGGCAGTCCAGTTATCTGATAGAGCGATACATGAGCACTCTGAGAGAATTATTGATCTTTTAAATAGCTTTCAAGAAAGTTGTTGAATAGATATGAATATTCTCACGGCAGCGGGAAGGAAAGGAGGATTGAGAACGGCGAGATGAGGGGCCTATAATAACAGTAATTAAAATATGAATGGCAGTCCAGTTATCTGATAGAGCGATACATGAGCACTCTGAGAGAATTATTGATCTATTAAATAGCTTTCAAGAAAGTTGTTGAATAGATATGAATATTCTCACGGCAGCGGGAAGGAAAGGAGGATTGAGAACGGCGAGATGAGGGGCCTATAATAACAGTAATTAAAATATGAATGGCAGTCCAGTTATCTGATAGAGCGATACATGAGCACTCTGAGAGAATTATTGATCTTTTAAATAGCTTTCAAGAAAAGTGTTGAATAGATATGAATATTCTCACGGCAGCGGGAAGGGAAGGAGGATTGAGAACGGCGAGATGAGGGGCCTATAATAACAGTAATTAAAATATGAATGGGACTCCAGTTATCTGATAGAGCGATACATGAGCACTCTGAGAGAATTATTGATCTTTTAAATAGCTTTCAAGAAAGTTGTTGAATAGATATGAATATTCTCACGGCAGCGGGAAGGAAAGGAGGATTGAGAACGGCGAGATGAGGGGCCTATAATAACAGTAATTAAAATATGAATGGCAGTCCAGTTATCTGATAGAGCGATACATGAGCACTCTGAGAGAATTATTGATCTATTAAATAGCTTTCAAGAAAGTTGTTGAATAGATATGAATATTCTCACGGCAGCGGGAAGGAAAGGAGGATTGAGAACGGCGAGATGAGGGGCCTATAATAACAGTAATTAAAATATGAATGGCAGTCCAGTTATCTGATAGAGCGATACATGAGCACTCTGAGAGAATTATTGATCTTTTAAATAGCTTTCAAGAAAAGTGTTGAATAGATATGAATATTCTCACGGCAGCGGGAAGGGAAGGAGGATTGAGAATGGCGAGATGAGGGGCCTATAATAACAGTAATTAAAATATGAATGGGACTCCAGTTATCTGATAGAGCGATACATGAGCACTCTGAGAGAGTTATTGATCTATTAAATGTTGAAGAAAAGTGTTGAATAGATATGAATATTCTCACGGCAGCGGGAAGGGAAGGAGGATTGAGAACGGCGAGATGAGGGGCCTATAATAACAGTAATTAAAATATGAATGGCACTCCAGTTATCTGATAGAGCGATACATGAGCAGTCTCTCTTGTTTCCCGCATTATGTTCAGGGCCGATCGACATTTTACAAAGGATATTTTTGGAGGTGCACGTGAATCGTCTTTACCACGTCATCCCATATCACCAAATTCGCCAGTTGGAAAAAAATTAAAGATTAAAGAGATGTTTAATTCTCACCTCGTATGATAGAATAATGAGGATACAAAGTAACATCTGCAAATAGAAATCAATATAACGCAGTACACGCTCGGGTGAATAGGGGTGACGAAATTGGAGAGGATTATCACACCGAAATGGCACTAGACCTAACTACGAATTGTGCGGACATAAGTAGGCACGTTGGTAGGCTTAGATTTTTTTCTCCAAAAACTAGTGGGCATACTATCTTCACATGACATCAGTTCAGTAGTTGACACATGTCAATGGAAGTTTAGTTGGCGAGAAATGAATTATTTGCATTCAGTCCCGAGTCCCTCTAATTGAAGTTAGTGCCAGGGGACGAAATTCGATCCTGAATTCTGCGGAAGGCATTTGTTGCATTGTCCCTATTCCGACAAAGAGAGACATCGTTTGAACTTGAAATAGAAAGTGGAGGAAACTTCGTAATGAGTAGAGGAAAAGGGATGAATCCTGTGAAATGTGCACTACTTCCATTAATATGATGAGAGTGAGAGAGTAATGATTGATATGGCGAGGGCAATCTATCGTATAATGGGATAGTGATTAGGTTCATTGCTGAAATATAACAGTTTAAAACGCATTCTCCGTAAGGGCGTCGGGTGAGGTGGCACAACTCGGTCAAAATGATTGCCCGAAGCTAAAACTTTGGCAGCATGACCCCTAAGGGTAATATAACCTTCTATTATAAAATTGGTCCGAAATCTCAAATTTTGACCGACCAAATCGATTTTTTCAAACGTTCGATTTCAATGTCGTGTTGTACATCATTCGAAGGTGCATGAAAAGTTATGCATAAACCTCTGTTTGTTTTTTTTCATTTGAAGCATTTTCCGAGAAAATTTAACGAAATATGTAAATAAATTGGTCGCTTTCACTATACAGTGAGATTCCAACCTAAGAAGATATCATTTGCGGGCCCTGGTTTCGACATATATTACGTAGTTTCCATCGGCGAATGCGATGGATCGGTTGTAGAGGCGATTTACACATGCGGGAATATGCCCCCACTCGCCCGACTGAGACACACTTTATGGTCACGTTCGATCCCGCCCGGTGACTAATCTTTTGCCAGATTTTTCCTGTATCAGTAATTACTTGTAACTGTTTTTAAATTGGATGAGGCATGTTTTGAGAAGGTTTCATGCACAATACATTCCAAGTTTTCCCCGAAAATAATTTTACCATTAAAATCGCCAATGTTTTAACATTATCTCAATCCATCATTGAGATGGAATATGATCTGATCAGTCTATTTGTGTTTGGAAATCATTTTAATTCAATGAAAAATCGATGCGCTTATTGAGGAGCTGTCCTTATTGCATAGGAGCTGTCCTTATTGCATACGGATGACACAATCGGGCATCAGTTTTCAAAAATGGTTCTTTGTTTTAATAAAAACGCATGAATGTATAGAGAAAGCAATAAGGGGTACACGTAAATTATTTTACAATTTCCTAAGGTATATCATCAAGGCTATCAAGGACATAACTCGTTGAATGCAACAAAGAAAATGAGCTTGTGACATTACTTATCACCCTGATAAACGCTAGAAAATATTTCGACGTGCTATTTCTACTCTGCTGGAGATTCTTTTACCCTAAAAAGTGAGTAATGTCATTCGAACAGTAGCATCATGGATCCTTTATTGATTACTAGGATTGACGAAAAGGAACGGATAGCGAAATTTCGGCATGGCTAATGAGATTCACAGCATCGGAAAGTACTCGCGTAACGGAAAATTCCGTCCTAGCCTATACACCTGGCAGTGTGCCAATTGTGTCCTGGCAGCGTGCCAAGAAAAATCAGTTTGCGATTCGAAGAGAAACTTCCAGCAATTTTCCTTAGTATTTTCCACAATTTTTGATATTATTATTCTCCGAAAATGGCGGCGGAGTTACCGAATGAGTTTGCGAATGAGTTTCGGGGGAGTTCCCCGGAAACTCATTCTCAAACTCCTCCGGTAACTCCCCGACTCCAGGGTTTATATACTGCTTTATTTAGCTGAGTATCAATGTCTTCGTGGCCTATTGGATAAGAGCTTAGGCTCACAGATCATAGGCCGGTGGTTCGAATCCTGTCGTGTGCTATTTTTCCTTTTTCGATTGATATTGCCTGGGGGAGTTACCGAATGAGTTTGCGAATGTGTTCCCAGGTTATCACACCGGTGTGCAACCACAAGTTGATATCAAGCTCATTCACAAGTTGGCATCAAGCTTGAAGGCAGCTTGTGAATAAGCTTGATATCAACTTGTGAAACAGCTTGATATCAACTTGTGGAATCTCTGTGGGCCCCGCGCTCCCGTACCCTTGTTTATACTCGTGTTCTTTCATGTTTTTCTGCAAATCAAACAGTTTATCATGCACATTTTTTTACATGGTGGTAAAGCATACAAAATATGATTCACTTCTTCTAAGTGGTGGTTCTTCGTATAGAAAGGACGCCGAAGTTATTGAAATAACGGCCCGATATTCAAATATGAAATTTCGGCTGCTTCCTGAAAGGAATATTGTAGGAAATGCTTCACTTACCTTGAGTATCGACTAAATCTCCAACTTGACGATTAGAAATAGCGCAAATGGTCGCGCCAATAGAAAAACATTGTAGAAAATGTATAAAATGGATCTGAAAAGAAGATTATTCTTCACTTACGAACCTTTTTGTGACGAAAACTGCATAAAGATCAGAGGCCTTCATTTATGGATGAGAACGTGTAGAAATTATAAGTAATCAACCAAACATCCATTTCGGACATCTTTACATTCTGAAAAGACGAGAGTTTCATAGGAACTCCGCAGGAAATAATACCTAAATGTGAATGTTGCCGTTCTCCACGATTCCAGTAGTAGTTTTAGATAGAAAATACGATGAAATTCGATAAATAACAGTAGAAAATCGATAAATTGATTTGAAAATGAGACGCGGTGAACGCGCCCGTGCTTTGAGTGCACTGTCTGGAGTTGTTTACGAGTATTTTCCCCGGTTACGGCAACTTGATATCAACTTGTGAAACTGCTTGATATCAACTTGTGAAATCGGGAGCTTGATATCAAGTTGATATTCGCTCTAGGCTTGATATCAACTTGTGGTTGCACACCGGTGTCATTCGGATACTCCTTCGCTAACTCCTCCAGTAAGTCCACCTCGCGGCTCCGAGATTGTTATATGCGTTTATTTGCAGTATTTTTGTTGTTAAAACGTTGTCCATACATGCGGGTCTTACTTTGAACGGTTATAATGTTGAAATTGCAGGGGACTCCCCCCGAAAATGGAGGAAATGTGTTAACTAGTGAAGCCGGTGTTCTGTGACGATTCCAAGAGGATTCTGTGAGTGTCGTGCCCGATAACACCCGTATCCAAGGTTGGTCTTGCCCTGCTCACTATCACATCTCTCCTCCTCGCTATCACACACAAATCAAGTGAAAAAAAGGCTAAATTATCGAATTTCCAGGTTACTTCCTACCTCGTGTGCAAAAGGACTCTGTGAGTGTCGTGCCCGATAACACCCGTATCCAAGGTTGGTCATGCCCTGCTCACTATCACATCTCTCCTCCTCGCTATCACACACAAATCAAGTGAAAAATAAGGCTAAATTATCGAATTTCCAGTCTGACAGCCGTCTAGTTCACAAGTGGATTCTTCGTGTTGTGTGTGGACGATAACGCTCGTGCCCAAGGTTGGTGTTGCTCTGCTCACTATCACACCTCTCCTCATCGCTAGTACACACAAATAAAATGACAAATGAGGCTAAATTATCGAATTTCCAGGTCACTTCCTACCTCGTGTGCAAGAGGAACTCCCCGTGTTGTGTGTGGACGAAGACGAACGGTACGTCAACTCCTTCCACTTCACTCAACGTGCATAGTGCAAATCGTGCGTAAGGCAGATCGTACATGTGCAGTTTGTGCTCAAAGCAGAACTTGCAATTTGCTGATCGTGCCATAGCAGATAGTGCAAGCGCGGAGTAAGCATGGATTGGAATAGCAATGTTTTGATCGATATTGAATACGGGTGTGATGGATGTCGTGAAAAGTATGAAACTATTGGTAGATTGAATGGAGACCTCGCAGAAGCTGAAGAGACCCTAAAACACGTTGGCGACCGTCTGTCTGAACTGAACGGCGCAGAGCTAGATAGACAGAAAAAGCGCAAACGCTTCGGGTTCCCTATTCTCTTTCAAACTCCGGTCAGAACTTCCACAAGCGAGCCGGGTATTGCTCATCTCACTCCCACGTTGGAAGCTGCTCATAACAACTGGAAAAGCCTAGGAGGAGCGCCAATCTTTGAAAAATCCATCTCCGAGCTGGGGCGAGTATTATACAAGAGAAGAGTTAAGCAAGTAGCGGAATATCTCAAATACGCTGTTGGAGTGTGCGAGGCGATCTAGAACCTACTGACGGGCGAAATTTCATTTCCGATGTTTTCCATTCCATATACGGCGAAGATCTGTGGGTTCTATAAATTGACTGATGTCGAATTGCGACACAAAGCAGGGGAGGCGCTCATTCCGACTCCGGTCGTTGAAATATCGCAGCCGGAAGTGTTGTTGCGCTACATAGCAGAGTCAGCCAGAATTGCTCACGTGGGGGGTCCAGCTTCGAATAGATTCAAATCTGAAATGTGGTGGACCCTGGGATTCGATCGAGGCCGAAACCTGACTAAACTACTCATCGGCAGAGTGGATGTTGGAATAGGAAACTCTCCCTACTCCTTTTACCCTCTTGTATTTCACAGCGCAGATGAGAGTTACGGAAATGCTGAGGCAACGATGAAAAAGTGCTTACAAAGAGTACTAGAAGTGAAGGAAATAGTCAGGGACGGTATTCTCACACCTACCAGGTTTTTCGCAGCTTCAGATGGGAAAGGAATTAGTACCCTGCTTGGACACGCGGGCGCTTCTAGTCTTCATTCTGTCCATATTGCTTGGCAACTCATTCAGATAACCCAGATCTTCTGGCTAAGGTCCGCCAAAACGGCAAATTCATGCCGCGCACGATTGAGTTCATTCGGAAGAGTTACGAGCAATATGCCGCGGAATTGCCGTTATGTAAAAGTGAGAAGTCGAAGGAGGATAATTGTAAGAAGTATCATTCGATAAAGTACCCCCCCTTGCTAAGTCTCCCACTGAACCAGTTTGGAATTCACTTTTTGCATATCAGAATGGGGTTGGGATCTCACTTAATTGAAGCTGTCGATGTTCTCTTCTTCAATGTGGAGTGTGAGCGGGCGGGCATCAAAATGGACATGCTTAACCTCGGAGATATTGAAAAAGTGAGAGTGCAGATATCTCATGAAGTGGTTGAGGCAGTGAGAAGTGCGGAAGAGGAATCCAAGCAACTGAGTGACTTACTCTAGAATCGCCGATGGACGTTCTAGTAGCAAATGGTGGTCGGTTAGTAGCAAGTGCTGACCGGTTAGTGGGCGCCCACTAGCCGATCAGCACTTGCTACTAACCGATCAGCACTTGCTACTAGTCCGTCCACCACTTGCTACTAGACCGTCCACCACTTGCTACTAGTCCGTCCACCACTTGCTACTAGACCGTCCACCACTTGCTACTAGACCGTCCACCATTTGCTACTAGACCGTCCACCATTTGCTACTAACCCCTCTCCCCTTTCTCTTGTACTTCCTCTGGGATCCGTGACAACCGCGGTTTATTATAGCCCAATGATATCGCGACAATCGATTAATTCGAAAATTCACATGAAATGCAACATTGACAAACTAATCACAGTGTATTCTGAGCGAGATCTAATGATGAGTGGGATCAACAAATGAGATGAAACAACGAGAAATTTACAGGTTTAGAGATCAAAGATCAACAACGAAATTGAGATACGGTATATTTAAATATGAAATTTCACAGGAATTTATATCACGTGTGGATCACACATGATATAAGACAAATTTACAGAAAATGTCGAGAACGACTAATAATGCTACAGTAATCTCACTTCACTTCTTTTACTTTCCTCTTAATCTTCTCATCTCTTTTCTTCTTCTCAGCTGGAGGGGCAGGGCGAGTGAGAGGAGGCTTGCCGGACATTCTGTAATTTGCTGCATTAAATATTATCCTTTTAATTTTTTTAAGGAATAGGTATGAATTAGTACGTTCTTAATACTATAAGGGTGTCCCAAAAGTGTTGCGACTGTTTTCATGTTTCAGTTATTTCTCACCGCTGCTTTTCTCGATGGGACCTATGCATAGTTCTATGATGAGGACACATTGTCGTTATCTGATTAAAATTGCCACTTGAACTGTAGACCCTTGATTACGATTGCGCGATTACGCTTAATGAACAGGACTCAGACATCGGAAATCATGATTTCTCTGAATTTCCTATTAGGAGTGGTGTTAAAATTCCCATTTTCGCTGTAATCAAGTTCAAGAAAGGTTGCGCGTAATCGTGCGAAGTTGCAACAAATTTCGTCATCCCTACGCAATTTTAGCTTTCCCACGTAAATCTTAGAAAATTATAGAAAATCGCTTCACAATTTATCTGTAAATTTTTCTAGTAATTAATAATGAAGTATAAGCCATATTATATTGAAAAAATTCCAACAAGACTTCAGATAATTAAAAATGTTGAAAATATTGAACCTGCTACGCCAAGAGTTTTTAAAAGATTTTATTTATTTTGTATATTTACGGATTCCGCCGTTTTGTGTTTTAAATTATTACTGAACACACTCTCTACGCTACACTAATATTAGGTATTTGTTCGCTTCCACATTCATCTAGATTTAACTTGTCGAAAATGGGGTTGTAAAATTGGCATCATTGAACATTCGCTAATATTGCGTCATTGCTATGACATCGTTACTCAAGATGAACATTTTCTTAAATAGGCCAAGGTTATGCTATATCACCATGGATGAATATTTGGATGTACGGTTTGTAGTTCGTATGAAATCTTTGAAAAACCAAAAGTCGCAAAACTTTTGGGACACCCTTATAATTAGTGAAAAAAGTAAATGAGTGTTTCATGTTGCAGGAAATTTTCGCAATGTATTACGCAAAGTATAGTCATATTCAAAATATGTCAGGGCGAATAAAACGCAATTTTCAAAATAGCCCCACAAATTCGTTTTTATGTGAAAATGATGGAGGAATGGTAAATAACTTGAGAAATGAAATATTTGCCCATACCTCGATATCTTCTGTGGAGGTTCCTCCTCTTGTTCGCGTCCAGAATGCGGCCTTCTGAAAATGTATTGTTCAGATATATAAAGGAAACGCATCATTATTAGGTCAATTTAAGAAAAATATTTACTTATAAGTTTCTACGATAAAGTACGAGTCGACGTTAAAGGGTTACGGCATCGAAAAATAAGTAATTTTCATTTTAAAAATCAGAAAATTCTAAGAATAACTGTGAAAACCGCATATTTTTATGATTGTTTATAAATTAATTCAATTTCAATTCAATTATTTATCACATCAGGCGGTAACGCTATCTGGTGAGGATGTGGTTTCAGGGGTCAGGATCATTCTTCTCAGTGTAGACTGATCATTTCGGCTGGGGTCGGGGTAGAGGATCGGTCTTCTTCCCATTCACAGATCATCTTCTTTGAAGTTGCTGGAGGAATAGACTAGATCTATCTGAGGACCATGGGCTTAGGAGGAAAAGGGAGGTAACGTGAGGCTGAAGGCAGTCCTGACGAACGGGTGACGCATCTTTCTTGCACTTGAGTCCATCAAGCTTGAATCATCAATCAAATTGAGAATTAGCGAAACTGGTATTTGAGTAGCCAACATCAAACGGTAATACCCATCCACGGTGACCAGGCCGGCTAGGACGGGGATTCCAATCTTGTCGAGTCGTTGGTAGATAGACGAGGGGTCCGGAGGGAACTAGGGAAGTGCCCTCTCCATCAGATCAAAATGGAGAGGGACCGCTCGCGACGACTGACAGAAACGAGAATGAATTATGAATTTTCAAAGATGGTAAAATTTAAGTATACGGTAGCTCTCGCATCCGCGGACTTACGCTGTTTAGCGGCTGTAGAATTTCAAAGGGATGATGCCGTAATATTTTTGCGTCTCTTTCTGCTGATTCGCCCTCACAGATACTCGCCATTGTATTTCACTTTGCCCTTTTTAAAGGGCGAAGTGAAAAGACCTTTTTAAAACTTTTGCTGCAGCTAAACATCGTACGTTTTGAAGATGCAGGAGCTACAGTACCTTTGAGACACGAGTTTTTTTTAAATTCATAATTAATATAAAAAAAATCGTAAAAATATGCGGTTTTCACAGTTATTCTTAGAATTTTCAGCTCTTTTGAATGAAAATAAAATTTTAAAAAATAGAAAATAAAATTCGTCCACATACATTCGCGGGACACCTTCTTTAAATTGTGCATTCTCCCTCATCCCTAACTCGAATTCCAATAAGTCACAGTACAAATGCTAACAAGGGGGGATAAAAAAGTGGAAAACTTGAAAAAAGTGAGAGAAGAATATTTGAACAATCTATAATGTAATTAAATACATACGTGAGTGAACTTGCGCGGCTCTCCCTTCTCGGTCTCTCGCCAATCACAGAGTTGTCCGAATCAGAGTCTCTGGGAAAGGCAAATATTTTTGTTAGGAATATATATAAACATATGTTTTCTCCCTCTACCAATATTATGCTATATTAAAACATTATGCTGCATTCATAGTCGATGCCCTATCATTCTGAGGGGTCAAAACGCTCCTCACTTTACACAGTCTATCGACCGGTCGATTCGCAAGAGAGTGAGTGAAGTGAGGAGTTTTGACCCCTCCAAATTCCAAATGAAAGGGCATCGACTATGAACGCAGCATAACATATAATTCCGAAAGGATTTTTTTAAAAAAAGAATAATACATTTGTGAAGAAACCGATAGGCTAAGAATCGGATAAAAATTTATTAATTTCATAAGGGATCTAAGGTTTAGAATAAGATTTATTTAGATAGATAGATAGATAGATATTTATACATGTTAGGACATGTTAATTGATGTAGAAAAGGGTTGTCTTGGAATGAATGATATTCGTTCTCAATTAATTTCGTCAATCATCCTTTTGGTAAACTCAGAATAATTAGTAGGAAGTTTGACTTTCTGCAATAAAGATATTAGTAGTTTCGATATTCGATGCGCGAAGCTGTTTTCGCGCTGTTTCAACTTAGCCATGTCGATATCGACTTTATAACCAGCTCCTCTTGTTCTAGTTCTCACAAGTGAGAAGAAATCCGGCATAACTTCGGAAAGTCTTCCATTCCCGAATATCATTTGATACGCTATTTTAATATCATTAACATTTCTCCTGTATTCCAATGAAGAAATATTTAACATTTCATTCCTAGTAGAATAATTCGGGCGATTGGAATAAGTATAATTCATCGTTCTATACAAAATTCGGCGTGTTACTGCATTCTGCACTTTTTCAATTTTTCCCCTATCCGTAGAGTTTATCGGACGCGCAGCACTGGAACTAAACTCTAGCGTGGGCCTAACATAGATACAGTACGCGTTAACTAATGTTTGCGTATCTTCTGTTTGTAGAGCTCGAAATATCATATTTGCCTTTGATTCTGCTTTAACACATATATCCCTAGCGTGATTTTTCATGGACAGTTTACTATCAATGATTACTCCTAGGTCTCTTATACATTCTTTACTTTCAATATCATGATCTCCAACTTGGTATTTTATCTTTTGGTTTTTATTGCCCAGGTGGAGCACATTGCATTTTGGGTTTGCAATTTTCAATTGCCACGTATTGCTCCATTCTAAAATTTTGTCAATGCTGACTTGTAAATCTCCCGCATCTTCATCATTTTTGTATTTTTTGAATATTTTTAGATCATCTGCAAATGAGTAGCTGTAAACATCATTACCGCTCAAAATTCTAGGTAACTCGGAAATATAAAGGTTAAAGAGTAGTGGTCCTAATACTGAGCCCTGAGGGACTCCACTTGTAACATCACGCTTATCTGACAGTTTATCACCAACCCGCACTTGAAATACTCTATTTGTCAAATATTCCTCAATCCATTTGACAACCTTCACAGGAAATCCCATTTTTGATATTTTTGTTATCAATTTTTGGTGACTTACAGTATCGAAAGCCTTTGCGTAATCAAAATATACAGCATCAACGTTACCCCCGTCATTAATACATTTCGACCAATGATTTATTACTTCTAAAAGTTGAGATTCGACACTTCGAACTTGTCTGAATCCGAACTGAGTGTTTGGGAATATTTGATCATGGCATCCAATTTGACTAGCAGAACAAATGTTTCATAAATCAAATTGAATAACTATTGTACCTTCGAGATCGCCTCTCCGTCATCTTCTTCTTCTCATTCCTCGATTCGATCGATGTCGAACGGCTGAGAAATAGGTTACAAATTTCGCACACAAACATTATTTCAAACGTTCGTCATTACTATACAACCGGAGACCTCTATAAGTGACTTTTGCGCCCAAGATAGGTATATAATCAATGCCCAAAAATAGTTTTCATGAATTATACAAGATTTGGCAATATGTACCTTCGAGATCCTGCTCCAGTCAACTTATTCTTGGCCACAGACTCCACGGATCTCGATCGGCTGAGAAGGAATTGGGATTTAGCTCAAATTTTCGTCACTAGTACGCAACCGTAGACTTTTCTAAGCATTTTTTTGACAAAGATAGGCACATAGATAGGTCAAATTAATTCCCAAAATGAAGTTTTCATGAATCAAACACGATTTATCAATAATCTACCTTCGAGATCTTTCTCCCGACGAATTTCTACTTGCCACAGAATCGGCAGATATCGATCGGCTGAAAACGAAATGGAAATGTATATATTTTAAAAAAAAACTAAGGCAAAATTTCGTCATTACTAGATAACCTGATACTTTTCTAATTATTTTTTAAACCAAAATAGTAACTTTGAAAGGACAAATTAAGGCCAAATGGAGTTTTCAAGAATCAAACACAATAATCTACCTTCGAGAACGTTCCCCTGACGATTTCCTTCTTGCCACAGAGTCCACAGATATTGATTGACTGAGAACGATTTTTTTTTCTTTTCACCGAATTGTCGTCATTTATATGCAACTTGCTACTTTTCTGAGTGTTTCCGGACATATTCAAAAATTATTTTAATGAATGATCTGAGGAACCTTCCAGAAGGGCCCGACCCTTCTCCATCGTTCTCAATCGATGACAACTTGTCATAAGCATTCCTCATTTTCGTCTTGTAGTCTCTCTGGTGGAATCTCTTCCTGATTCTTTTCCTGAAAGTAGAGGGAAATTAAGATAGGTAATAAAACCTGACTGACAGCACGTCACGAGCCGACGACTTGAAATCCTTTGCATATTTGTCGTACTTCTCACTTCCTTCTACTATTCCCAGAAGAGCAGCGAATATTGCTGAATAAAAATTACATCAGCTATTACTACATGCGCTACTCACTCTCCCTTACGGTAGCATTCCATTGAAGTGAAACCAGATCGGTTTCCGTAATTATCTATCGTAAGCTTGCGAATAATATTCACGTATCACCTTAATTGCGGTGAATAAATGAAGTAAAAATTTTCATAAGCACCTTTGAAACCACTTTATCCATTATCCCTTCGATCATCGTAACGACGCAGAGCATACTGTATTCCGGATACAGTTTCTTGATCAGCGCCAGAATGTCTATCCGTCGCGTAGACGAAGCTCCCACCAAGGGAACCGTCGTGTCCCCGAGGTTGGCAGAGTCGAGGCGTCGAGGAAGCGCTTTTTCGGTGTTCTCAAATTTGAATTGCAACGAAACTAATGGTGCTTCTCCCTAGCCTTCAATTCTAGTCGAAAAAGTGAATAGACGGGTCGATCGCTTGACTCAGATCCCTCACATTCTCCACAGCAGACTCCACTCATTTCGGACTAGACCGACCCGTCTAGTCGCTTTATTCGAGTATAAAGGAAGACCAGTGAGAGACACTGTCCGCACCATTAATGATTCGAAAACAGCCGTCATATAAAAAACCGCCAAGGTGACGGGGCAAGAAAAAAAGTGTTAATAAAATAGAGATTAAGAGATAATTTTAGTACACGGACAACGTGTCTGAACACATTTTAGAAGAAGTCAGTTTTGGTCCTCGAAACCTATATACATGGGAAGATGAGTTAGCAGGATTCAATCAAGATCTTACAAGTTGTTCCATCCTCTCTCACACTTACCCATCTCTCTTGTTCCTCACTCGCCATTAAAAACGCTCTTTTTGCGAAATTATGAGATAATACTTTTTCCGATAGAATCGGCATATATGAGTTTGGGATTAAAAGCTAAACTATTACAGAACCAGAAAAAAACTATCCAGATTACTTAGTTGAATTGCAAAATGGTAGTTTAATATGAATTCAATACCAGCGAACTCGTCATCTTCTCCTCAAGAGTGGCTAATTTCATCTTCATTCTCATCATAGTATCAGAAAGAAATACGGAGAATAGGTTATTCTGCAAAACTTAATGTACAAAATCTCAAAAAGAAATTTCAAACCATAGTGAATAAGGAGCTGATGAGATCGCGGGTATTTGTGTTCGGAATACGACTGATTGCATCGAGAAAGGAGTGGTTGTCAATAATGGGTGGCTCGCTTCGCTGTGACGCAATCTCCTACAAATAACCGAATATTGCCTTTTAATAGTCTTAAATAATATGAATAATACTAATGAAATAAGTTCCTCAAATAGTATAAGTGCAAAATGAACCTTGTACGAAAGTATTAAATATAAAATAAATGTGAATCACTCACAATCATGTCCTTCGGGCTTGCTCTCGATAGTCTGAGAAGTGTATCGAAATCAATTGGGTTCTTGAGGAATGGAAGGATCTAAAACGAATTTAGATATTATTAATGGTTTTTTTATAAGAAATAATTCAAATAAAATTGTGGTTCTGCTACAGTACTTCATGGTTACTATCTTTTAAATATAAATTTCCTTGTTGTATATAAAGGTAAAGGCATCCCCTTATCTAGGTTCCAAGTCCTGAGTGAGTCACTGCTAAGGCCAGCGCATAATAGGCCAGTTCAATCCGGAGGGCCCAATCTCTTCTTCGGATCTAGTTACCTTCGTGGTTACACCACTACCGCCTTAGACGGGATCGAAGTGGTGTAGTGGTCTAAGGCGCCCTACCAGTTTCATTCCGTTCCACACCGGGGTTCGATTCCCGGCTGTGCATACCGCCACCGCCTCACCAAGGCGCTCGAATGAGTAAAGATTGTTAGTGGTGTAACCACGATGGTAACTAGATCCGAAGAAGAGATTGGGCCCTCCGGATTGAACTGGCCTATTATGCGCTGGCCTTAGCAGTGACTCCCTCAGGACTTGGAGCCTAGATAAGGGGATGCCTTTTTTTGTATATACTATATAAAAATATACCTCGTTCGGACTAATGATCAGTGAGCTTTGACCGACGGTAGAAGGAGTGCTGGTGGTAGCAGAAGAAGGAGAAGCAGGCGATGGTGGTTGATGCCAGAGAGAGGGAGAAGGCTGGGAGAAAAATAAATTATATTATTTACCTTATTTATATTCGGCATGCCCGGCAAATTATTTACCTTAGTTGAAAGACGGATAGCAGCCATATCCAGAGAAGAGGTATCGAAACCCGCATTTTTGAGCGTATCGAAGGCTTTGTCAACATCCATCTAAAATAGGGTCTTTTAATATTTATTTCTCCAACCTCTAGGGTGTACCAATAAAGCGTAAACTCAGAAAATGGTTTAACTGGGTTTTGGTAAAGCACTCAGTATATTTGGATCATTCCGAATATTTCAAATAAAATAAATCGGCATTCTTGCAGCACCAACTAGTTATCTGCACAATGAGTCAACTACGAAATGTAAGGGAAAAATTAACATTCATTCAAGGTGCTTTGTGAGAGCAAAACTGTTTGATTTACTTGCAATGACAAATAACAATTCACAACGAATCTTTTTTATTAAAAAATAACGATAGCATTGACTCAATAAATTATAGAAAAGTTCACCATCGAAACTTCATTTACTTAGCGTTCGGCATGTATAAAATACATTAGAGATTAGAACAACAAACAAATCAAATGCCAC
The DNA here is from genome assembly GCA_036245785.1 of Pristionchus fissidentatus. Classification (NCBI taxonomy): domain Eukaryota; kingdom Metazoa; phylum Nematoda; class Chromadorea; order Rhabditida; family Neodiplogasteridae; genus Pristionchus; species Pristionchus fissidentatus. The sequence continues at coordinate 17,148,992 of BTSY01000002.1, forward strand.
AATCATGAGAGCAAACAAACAAATATAAATAGTGTGATGATAGGAAAAACAAAAAAAACGAAATGTAGAAGATATATAAAAGAGCACTGATATTAGATGTATCAAAGAATGCCCGACCTCAAATATGCACATTCATGCTAGGGAGGGCGACAAGAAACGTACTACCAGAGTACGACAGCATAACGCAGTGGGTGAGCAAGGACGACCCCTTTACGTGAATGAATTCGTCTTGCTCTCCCAAGCACTCCCACACCCATTCCAGCTCAGCAAGCGCCTCTATGCATGAGTGGAGTGGAGTTCCCGATCGAAGGGAGCACAAAAGAGATCCGAACGGACTCTGCACTTTGACTTTCCGCACCACAGCGATTACCTCTCCTGGCAAGATTAATGTACTGACTGAAGACTTAGAATTAAACCTGTCGTAGGACTCTCATAGAAGGCGTAGCACACTCCTACCGTAGGCTTGTGCAACATGAACAAGACGCAGGAATGGTCAGATTTCAGACGTCGTTGAGACTCCGACGAAGAGAACTGAAGATTATTGACGGTGCAGCGATGCCTGAAATTTTTTCCGTTAACATACAAATGAAATGAATGGCACAAAACAGTTTCACCAGAGAGCGGGTATTGATCCCGTCCCGAATGACGCCAGCAAGTCCTTGTGTGCGTGCTCAATACGAAAGGAAACCTATCAAAAAATAGGTTGCAAAAATGGAAAATGAAAAGGTAGAGTACCTTGTCCTTCTTGGGTTCACCGGATGCACTCACACCGAGTGCAGCTGCACATTTAGTGAATTCTTCCTTCTCATAGCCGTCAGTAGAATCAGCAATATGAGCAGTGAGAAGAGCGACTACATGCTGGCACAAGAGGAATCTAATAATCGACCAACTCATTATTATCTATGCATTTTTAGTAACCTTCTGTGAAGAGCATCGTGCTATTGCTTCATCTGCAGTGCACTCTTCATCACCCGATTCGCACTCTCAAAGCAATGCGCACTCAATTGAACACTGGTACCCCACTTCTCGTAGTCCCTCCCTCCGTGGACGAGTGAAAGCTCAAAAGTTATTGTAAGCGGTATTAGTGAAAAAGGTCACTCCGATGAGCATACATGGACTTTGAGCGTTCTGCTCTCCTCCCCGAATGCATCTTCCCAATTCGCCGCTAGCATTCGCACAACGTGGTCGTACGTGACGGAATGCATCTTGATAAAGTGAAATTAGTAGCCGTACATTGAATATACCAATAGGCAAACCTTGAGCAGAGCTGGGTCATGCTCTAGACGAACTTTGAAGGAAAGAAGTATGCAGAGTGCATTGGCATAATCGTTTGAGAAACATCTTCTGAGTGCAGCAACAGGAATGAAAATGAGGAGAAGCTGAGAATGATGATTAAGCGTTAATGCAAAAAAACACACATTCCTAAATTATTGGAATTCAACTTACAAGGGAATATTCCGTTCCGCAGAGGCTTCGCCCACTTTCACTTGGGATCCGAATGGCACGAACTCTATTAATGTATTGATTTATAAGCGTAGTCCTAGTATTAGTGTACCGGGAAGTCGGCATTCTGATGCCTCGCGCACAGAGAGCATTTTCATTGGCTGCTCCACGTCGGCTTCATCTTTCCAAAGTGACTCGACTCAGAGCACATGAAGGCTCCTAGAGAGAAGAACATTATTTCATGATTGTTGAACATGTCTACAGAAGTGATCTGTTCATCAATAATAAATATTTAACATGAAAACAAACTGCGGATTATGCTCTTTGCGAATCCAAGTGCGTCATTGTGGAGGTGGTCGGCTCTGATTAGTGAACGTGGCACGACTTTACTGATCTCTGTCGACCCTTTAAAAAAATTACATCAGTGAATGGAGGCAATTGACTATACCTTGCTCAGCCAAAATCCGCTCCTGATGCATACAATCGAGAGACCATATGTTTCTATTCCCAATTCGTTCTGCGCGCACTCTGCCGAGTGACGAAAACAGAGGAGGACACACAAGCCGTCCTCTCTCCACCGCCGAAGAGTGAAGGGAGATCGAAGGAGGGAGCGACGGCCCACCGAGGCTGAAATTTACCACAAGCAGACACCGCGTTAACAAACTAGACCGTTATTCCACATAGAAAAGTCAACAGAAAGGGATCATGTGCAAGAGAGTGTGTGAAAAAAGAGAGTTCCGCTCTTTTTCACACAGTCTCTCGTTTCCCGCCCTTTTATGGACGTTTAGAATCATATCAAATAGCTCATTTGGACCAACTATCACTTCTTTGAGGTTGCAAAAGCACAAAAAAAGTCATTCTCAGCCAAAAAACTTCTAGCAAATAATAAAGATGTACCTGACTATCCGTGTCTTGGAGCTGCGCGCGCTCTTCAGCTCGCGCCGGTGGCCGCTGCTGGTCGGCATTGCAAGTCGGCGGGGCTGGAACACGAAAATCGATGGATAAAGTGAAAACGTTGAGCAAACAGGAGAAATATCGATCGAAATAAGCGCAAACGGCAAAGCGCTGAGCGTGACGAAAAAAAGGATCGCAAATTCGCGGAACCTCCCGCGCATCTGGATACTGTAGTCCACGAGGAGCATATAAAATATTTGAATGCGAAATTCTTTTTAAAATTTATTTAATATATTTACAAATTTTTAAAAATGTTTTCCTCTTCAGATATTGAAATATCATGTCGAACGTGTGCAGGAAAAGCAGTTTCAGGTCTTGGGCAATTTTTTAGACGAAATTAGAAGTTAACCGGATTTCACCCCGGTAGAACCCGGTTTTACCGGGTAATCGTTCAAAAACTCCCAACTTGACGGTACCTCTCAAGACTATTTCGACCTACTCAACTGAATAATGTGCATGGCGACGAAGGAAGGAAGATTTGAATATTTTATGTTTATAATTGATCGAAGATTGTAGTAATGATTATGATAATGTTCTGTTTAGTGGCTTGTTATGATTTGATTTCGTTTTGGATTGTTTTCCCGCGATAAATATTGTATGTGACCCAGTATACGCTCCAACGCTAAAGAATACGGTAAGAAAACGAGAGAAGGGAGAGCGGGCGCCCGCCTGTGACGTCACGCCAAAATCCTAGTGGAATCCTACTCATTTTCCTAGTAGGATTCTACGGTAGAATCCTACTAGGAAAATGAGTAGGATTCCACTAGGATTTCTGAACCAGAGGTTGTTGTCTTTCTGCGCTCTCTCGATTCACGTGCTCTCTCGTCACTGTCTAGCTCGCGTAAAACAACTCGCAGAATTCTGCGACCTTCTAAGAGGTGCGGCTAATTCCCTAGTTTATATTTTAGGTTAATTTCTTTTGCATTACTACTTTCTTATGCTGCTCTAATGACCTAACACAAATTATAAAGAAAATAGCCTAAAACGAGCAAGAAAAGGTGCGTGAAAAGTTCGCGAACTTCTGACGGATTATAAGGGTCGGCTATCCCTTACTGTGATATCAAGTGATGAAATAATTACTCATTGGCCATACCATAACACTCAATACTGATATAAACGAGTGTGCGAAAGGGATACAGTCTTACGATTGCAGCTAAGAAGAGGAGGAGGGAAAAAAGCAAACAAGTCGCCATTTCTCGAATAGACATTAGTGAAAAGATTCATGGACAAAATGTCTTCGCAGTGCAAAACAGTTCGAGATGGGGAAAGTCGGTCAAGGTTTTATTATGATATACAAGGCGAAGATAATTGGCAATTCGGATTTGGGTATGCACTAGTGTTATTAGCTCGAGTGTTATTCGTGGAGCTCGACGAGTTCATTTCTGACGAGTGCTCGTCAGTCGATTTCACTCACGAGTACTTTTCGAAAAAAATGCACGTTATTTTTAAATACTCGACTTGAAAGCATTACTACGAAAGTAATAATCCGATAACTCGGTAAGAGTTCATTTCGGGTGTGCAATCGATGCCCATTCTATTGATTACGGCATGTATCTATAACAAATAAGGCAAACTAAAGCATAATGCATACGTCTTTTGTCTGTGTTAATGGAATAAATATGAATCTATTTTGTGCTTCGCTTTTCTTTTACAATGTACGTATCAATCTCAACAACGTGCTCACATCTGAAAATGTATATTTTAGCATCGGAATTTTAAATGCTGTTCCTGCGATTCCTCGCACAGAACAATTGATGCATCCTGAGGGAAAATATGTAACGAGGAAACATGTAGGATGAGCGTGCAACAAGAAATGAAGCAAGCAAATCATAATCGCTACATTCTGCACTCTCTTCATCGCTTTCTTGTCAATCGACGCCGATTTTTTCAACTCCTGTCTGTATTTTTAATTGTAAATGAATTTCGTCAACGCTTTTGTTCGCTGACAATATTTGACTTTTCAAGACAATTACGATTGTCAAAACCAATGATGCAATCTTGAGTGACTTTGAATTTGCACACTCCGTCATGTCGAAGCGGTTGCCAGTAGGAACGAAACACGGGAAGGACAATTGGCTTGCAAGATTGGAAAGTGAGATGGATGTCTCTCTTTACCAATGTGATCAGCATCAGTTAAAGAAGGAGTGTCCGCAAAAATAGGATATGTCATCTTTCTCACTCGTGTCGAATTTGCGTGCGCTTTCTCCCCCGCTGGGGAAAGAGGGAGGGGGGAGAAGATTTGCACTCTCGCTAATCTCTGCCCATCTGCATACACGCATTTGCCTAAGCAGCGTGCTCTATCCCAGACGTCAGGCGATTGTTCTTACAGTATTCTATCTTCACCAGGCAGGGGGGTAATCGTGGTGGGATATTTAGCTGACACTCCTTCTTTAATGAGATTTCATAATTAATTTTAACATAATTAATAAGATATTTGTTAATTAATTAATTAATTATGAGATTATAATTAACTTATGCTGATCACAATGGTACCCACCCATAGCACTAGGCTCTCTCCTAGCTGAGTTATGTCCCGTTGCTAAAGCGTCGGTTGCTCAAATGTCCGTTGCTCAAATGTCACCCAATTCCATTATATGTTGGATTGATCAATCGATAATCGAAAATATCGATTTTTACCATCAACCCGGATCATCGTTGCGAAGTGCCTACCAAAAAAGTAGGTAGGCACTTCGCATGCTTTGACACATGCAACGGTATGAAACCAGGAATGAGCGAACGATGTACGGCGCTACTTGCCGAGAGAGGGGAGGGAATTCCATATCAGTATGGAATTCCCTCCCCTCTCTCTCGGTTACCTGTCCCGAGATTCCTTCCGTAAATTTATTCGTTCCTAACCCAATACGTTCTTCCCTGAATCAATTATTTCTAATTGGCTCTGACCCTTTCTTCCTCATACCCTTGCTGCCATGCACAAAACCGATTCGACCTCGTCGACGGACATCCGTTTTTTTGCCCCCATTCACAGTTCATTTTCTTGTACGCGATCCTCTGACGGAATAAATAATGAATGAATGAATGAATGAACGAGTTCGACCTTCCCACGGTACAATTAGTACCCATTTTAATTGCGTAGGGTGACGTGCCCAAGAAGGTCATGAAGCGAGTAATGACCTCTTTTAGTTTATCAAAGTCGTTGCACAATTGAGAAATTACATTTCCGAAGAGAACGTTGCGTCACGAAATAGCTGACTTACGCATACTCCATTTCAAGACTAGCAAACCTCTCAAGTAAACAACCTGCAAACCTCTTAAATGCGTGACCTTGTCGGAAACTGTGACCGCATAACATAGTTGTCGCTGCGAAACCGCTTGCCCTATTTCTCTCGTTCCTCTCTGTCTCTCTCTCTTTCTCTCTCTGTCTCTCTATCTTTCTCTCTCTCTCTCTCTCTCCCTCTCTCTCTCTGTCTCTCTTACACACAGACTCCCAACTGGGCGTGATTTCGGCATCAGCTGATCTTGTATATAAAGAGCCGCCCTCGATAGGCATATCATCATCAAGATGTCCTCTCTCCCTCTCTCCCTCCTCCTCTCTCTCCTCGCCCTGCTCGCCGTGGTCAACTTCGCCGCTGCGAAAACCAGTTCTGGAGGAGACGTGAAATAAAGAAAAGGTTTGCATCCAGTCACATAAGACTACGGTAGCATGGGACTTAAGTTCGTAAATAACTCTCATTGGTTCTCTATTGCAGTCTCTCCTCCATATGAATTCTCCAGCTCCATCTCATTCTCCTACATTGAAATAAAGCATTTTGCCACAGTCCAAAACGTCTTGAGTTCACTCGCATTGTACAACTTTCTTTGAGGTCGGCAAGATATAATGAAGATGCAAAGTGAGAGAAAATACGACACGGAAAAAGGAGGTACTGTAGTGGAGCTAATGGGGTACGTTACTGTGATCGTGCCCCAGAAGTTCGAAAAGGATTTAACGAAAAGTCTTACACTGTGGAACTTTTTGTACTCAAATGGAAATATATGTGTGGCACAGTGTGGCACTTTTTGGCACTTTTTAGCACTTTCTGTTTTTCATCTAAAAAGATGTCGTTTTTGTGGCATAACTTGGTTCGAATCGCTTCCTATCTCACTTTGCTATCGAATTGTACAAAAAATGGCATAGCATATACCGTTGAACGTGTCGAAGCATGCGAAGTGCCTACCAACTTTTTTGGTAGGCACTTCGCAACAATGATCTGAGTTCATGGTCAAAATCGATAATTTCGATTGGCGATTGATCAATCCAACATATAATGGAATGGTACCGTATGATCTACAGTAGTTCAAAATCGATAATCCGGGTACTGTACCTTCCGCTGCGGGACCACTATTTTACGAAGTTGCGCCAAATGAGCTGGGATTGCTTGTATGAGTTGGCATTCGGCACGGCATTGCTCGAAAGGTATACTGCATGTCGGCTACCGTATAGGGTTCCCTTGTCTGAAAAATTAGGCTATTGGAAATGGTTTCATTCTCCCCTCATTTCCAATAACCCTCATTAATGGAGCGGTGGACTATTGGAAATGGTCTGTTATTGGAATTTCTATAAGAAATGGAATTCCAATAACAGAAATAACCTCCAATGATGTCTAAACACGTGTTTCCAAATAGTGATTTCTCGAAAGGCTTCATGACTCAGCACAGAGCATGATTACTAATACAAATATTGTATTTTCTTGAAGCAGACAATGATTTTCATTCAATCACTCCCTTGTCACAACTCTCGTAGAAACGCGTTTGTCGATGGTATCAATAGTCTGACTCTCAGCTGTGAAGTTACAGCTTTACAGTATCTCTCAACATGCGCGTGAAATCATTTGAATTCTAAAAAAACAGCAAAAGAAATTGCCCACGATCGGATTCGAACCAAAAACATTGCGAGGAGAAAGCGCAATTGTTTTGATTTTTTGTGAATCAGATCATTTACATGTTTCCGCTCAAATAAGGAGTGCCTTTTAGAAAAGGAGCATGTTCTGCATTAGGCTAAATGCAATGAAAATGGAAGAAGATCCCCAAATGGTATTTGTTCTCTCAACATTGCTGATGAACTATCTAGATATTAGTCATTTACAAAGTTTGACAAATCCAGAGGTTCTGGACCACTAGTCATATTGATTAGAGCACGGTAGAGAAATAATACGGCTAAAGTCACAAAGATTGAAGCCGGAAAGATGGCTTTTTCTTATTGGAATTCCAATAAGAAATGGAATTCCATTCACCGCACAACGCACCTTATTGGAACTAATGGAAACAATGGCGGCCTTTGTTCACTCTTTTTTGGAATTCTGAAATCACAAGGGAACCCTACTACCGTAACCATGGCTGCGCTACGGTAGCTTTCGCTGCGGGACCACCGTTTTACAAAGTTGTCCGAATCGAGTCACGTTTGCTTGTATTAGTTAGTTTTGATTTTAAAAAATTGAAATCGCGTGAAAAAGAAACTAGCAGGGTGTGTTAAACTATTTTTTCGATTTAAAAAACTAGCGGGGTTGTATTGAGGTTAAATGCACTACGCTTTATGCGTACACTACGCTCTATGCGTACACTACGCTCTATGCATAGTTCTGGCTGAGGGTTCGGTCCAGGGGGAGATCGATAGTTGGCTCCAGGTACGGTCCAGGGGGTGCCCTGTAGCCGGCTCCAGGTTCGGTCCAGGGGGAGCTCGGAAGACGGCTCCGGGCTACATTAAAGCTCGCAGTATGATAGGGAATGTTAATCGCTACAAAGAGTACTGGCTTATTCCGTTGCAAAAGGCTCGTGAGGCTGAGAGCGATCGAAAAAAGTTGCCACTACGCCACTTCGTGGCTCCGTGGCAACTTTTTTCGATCGCTCTCAGCCTCACGAGCCTTTCACAACGGAAACGCAGGATACAGTGCGTTCAGAATTTTTAGAACACTTTCAGAGATGTTTCCCGTGATTCCCCACACCCTCTGAATCTTTTTGGAACTTCTCAAAATTTTCGATTTTTCACGTTAAAACAGGTTAGAACACGTTCAGACACGTTTCGAACATCGCAAAACACCTTTCCTGCGAACCCCTACGCTCTCTGAATCATTTGGAAACTTTTCGAAATTTTCGATTTTTCACGTTAAAACGCGTTAGAACACGTTCAGACACGTTTCCGACATCGCAAAACACTTTTGTAGTGATCCCCCTACGCTTTCTGAATCATTTTGGAACTTTTCGAAATTTTCGATTTTTCACGTTAAAACGCGTTAGAACACGTTCAGACACGTTTCCGACATCGCAAAACACTTTTGTAGTGATACCCTACGCTTTCTGAATCATTTTGGAACTTTTCGAATTTTTCGATTTTTCACGTTAAAACGTGTTAGAACACGTTCTGACACGTTTCTGACATCGCAAAACACTTTTCCTGTGATCCCCGACACTCACCGGTGCGTTTGGAGAAGGTTCGAAAATTTCGATTTTTCATGTTAAAACTCGGCAAAACAGGTGAAAACGTGTTTCACGGTACTCAAAAACGGGTTAGGACGGTTTCTGGCACTTGCAAAAAATGCGGCAAAAGGTTTGCCCGCGGCGGGTGTCGAACCGGGGGGCCTCGGATTCAAAGTTTGGCTCGTAACCCACTTGGCTATGGATTTGGTTAATTATATTTTGTAAAATTTGAAAGGTATTCTGGTCGGTTAACATATGCAAAAGAATCTGAGAAGATTGATTGAGTTTGAAGCGATTTATAGCGAAAACACGAAAATTTCCGTCACGCGGTTAAAACTTGGCAAAACAGGTGAAAACGTGTTTCACGGTACTTAGAAACGTGCCAGGAGCACTTGCGGCACTTACGAAAAATGCGGCAAAAGGTTTGCCCGCGGCGGGGGTCGAACCTGCGTCGGTCGGATTGCTAGTTCAGCGCGTAACCCACTTGGCCATGGATTTGGCGATTTAAATTTTGTAAAATTTGAAAGCAATTCTGGTCTATTATCATATGCAAAAGGTTCTGAGAAGATAGCGCAATTTTGAAGCGAAATATAAGGAAAATGAGAAAAAAGTGTGACCGGACGGAAGGAAAAAAAAAACGGACAGACAGACAGACAGACAGACAGACAGACGTTAGCATTTTCTAATATATAGTAATTGTAAGTCAAATTTTCGTTGTTCTCCAGGACCGAACTATTTCAAAGTTCGAGTATACGATTTCCACTTTAAATATGTCAGTTATAGTGCTTTAAAACGCGTTCTCTGTAAGAACGTCGGATGGGGCCGCACAACTCATTCAAAGTTTCGTCCCGGACTCAAACATTTTTCACAGATAGTCTTGGGTACTAAGTAAATTTGAAAAGTGAGAAATTCACAAAATCTCAACTTTTGAAAAATCGATTTTTTTTTTACGAAAAATTTTTTTTCTCAATTGTTTTATTTTGCTATCGTGTTAAATATCATTCAAAAGAGCGTCAAAAGATATGCTCAGATTAAAACTTTTATGAGAATTGGACCACTGGGAGCGAAAATCGGAGATCGCATACATAGAATTTTGACGTTTCTGTGAATTTTTAGTTTGGATAAAATTGTTCCTATGATTTCCCCATCATGAATATATTATGTATTTTGAATCGAAGAAGAAAATGGTCACTATTTCGTTAAATATTTCTTATGTAAAAGTACATCTACATTCAATAGACCATGACCACTCTGAGATCAGTGTCTATCTAGAAGTTTGCAGAAAATTTTTTCCAGGCCTTATGACTAAGTCGCATGTATGCCATATGAAAGAGCATCAAAAGTTATGTCTAAATGCATGATTTCAGGACAATTGAACCACTGAACCACTAGGAACGAAAATCGATAATCGCAGCCCCAGAAATTGATAATTTCAGTCACATCACATCATTTATCCAGGTCGAACAGTACTACAATTAGGGTCTTACAAGAAAACACAAAGTAAAATGAGGGGTCAAATTATTCGTATATTTCCGTTCGTAGTATTCTTCTCTCCACGCTAGGCGGGGTCTGGATGTGCTGTCCTTGATCTCCATAAGTCACGGTTGAGAGTGTGCCTCTCCGTTAGTCGCTTCGACCCTGCCTGGTGAAGATAGAATACTGTAAGAACAATCGTCTGACGTTTTTTTGCAATGTCAGAAACGTGTTTGAACGTGTTCGGAAACGTTCTGAACGCACTGTATCTTGCGTTTCCATTGTGAAAGGCTCGTGAGGCTGAGAGCGATCGAAAAAAGTTGCCACGGAGCCACGAAGTGGTGTAGTGGCAACTTTTTTCGACCGCTCTCAGCCTCACGAGCCTTTTGCAACGGAATAAGCCAGTACTCTTTGTAGCGATCAAAACTCCCCAACATAAGTCGAGCTTCAATGAAACCTGGAGCCGGCTATCGAGTTCCTCCTGGACCGAACTTAGAATCGGCTACCGAGCTTCCCTGGACCGAACTTATAGCCGGCTAAAAAGCTCCCCTGGACCGAACTTGGAGCCTGCTACCGAGCTTCCCCTGGATCGAACTTGGAGCCGGATACCGAGCTCCCCCTGGACCGAACTTGGAGCCTGCTACCGAGCTTCCCTTGGACCGAACCTGGAGTCGGCTGCAAAGCCCCCCCCCTGGACCGAACTGTGCCCGGCAACTGAACGCCCCCCTGGACCATACTTTGAAAACGTAGTGCGCACCCTACCATAACGTAGTTTATCCTCAACACATCCTGCTAGTTTCCAAACACAAATAGACTGATCAGATCATATTCCATCGCAATGATGGATCGGACGTTGAGATAATGTTAAAACATTGGCGATTTTAATGGTAAAATTATTTTCGGGGAAAACTTGGAATGTATTGTGCATGAAACCTTCTCAAAACATGCCTCATTCAATTTAAAAAACAGTTACAAGTAATTACTGATACAGGAAAAATCTGGCAAAAGATTAGTCACCGGTCGGGATCGAACGTGACCATAAAGTGTGTCTCAGTCGGGCGAGTGGGGGCATATTCCCGCATTGTAAAATCGCCTCTACAACCGATCCATCGTATTCGCCGAAGATTGCTATTTTCAGTTTCCAGTTTAGTGATAGATTGCTGGAAGGACTGATTGTGAGAGTGCAGTGTCTCTATGGTCATCAGCAGAGACGCATTTCTTTGTTCGAGTGCAGCCATCCGTTCACGTACAGTACCCGCGGCTGCTGGACGGCCTACCGTAATCGAGAGATCCGATAAAGATGAAGCGACACGGCCGGAAGAACCCTTCAGAGAAACAGGTAACCCACTAGGTGTCTTAAAACAGATGACGGGAGAAGCAGAAGAGAGAGGAGTTCTCGCAGGATTTATAGCAGGAGCATTATTGCTCTTCGGCGTTACCGTAGCGGTCGTGCCGTATCTCTGGGTTACGGTAGGAGAGGGACGAGGGGAGACGATGGGAGGAGGAACAACAGAAAGGGAAACGAGGGAATGAGGGACACTTGAATTACTACAGTATTCTTTATCATTCACAGGTAAATAAAGAGCAACCTTGCCACTTCTCGATACTTCATTCTGAGGGCCCTTGTCTGGTTTGTCGACTCTAAATGGCCTCTGCACATTGACTTTTTTGTATTCCCCTGTTGCGAAATTGCGGGGGGACTCAGTGTGGTTGGGGCCAAGCTGTAAGCTTGACCCTCGTTTACAATTTTCTCCCACACAAGAGGACAAAAGCTCATCGACATCTTTATTATCAAAGCTCTTGATCGGCGGACCATCGCCCGTAGACGAGTGAGACCGCTTGGGGAAGCTCAGTAGCCTGCTCCAGGTTCGGTCCAGGGGAGCTCGGTAGCCTGCCCCAGGTTCGGTCCAGGGGGGGGGGGGAGCTCGGCAGCCTGCTTCAGGTTCGGTTCAGGGGGACCTTGGCAGCCTACTTCAGGCTCGGTTCAGGGGGAGCTCGGTAGCCGGCTTCATGTTCGGATCAGGGAGGTGGACTCGGTAGCCGGCTCCAAGTACAGTCCAGGGGGGATTATGCTTAGTATGCTGGGGAATTTTAATCTCTAGAAAGAGTAATGGCTTATTCCGCAGTATTATGAAACGGGGGGTCGCTGAACAAATAAGAGCCTGACTGCGGAAAAGTGCGGGAAATTTCAAACCAAACAGTGCGTACTCTTAGAACGATTTTTGGCATACTGTAGCTCGCTTGCTGCTTGTTCCCAGAGGAAACTAGCAGGGTGTGTTGAGGTTAAACTACGTTATGGTAGGGTGCGCACTACGTTTTCAAAGTATGGTTCAGGGGGGCATTCAGTTGCCGGGCACATTTCGGCCCAGGGGGAGCTTTTCAGCCGGCTCAAAGTTCGGTCCAGGGGGAGTTCGGCAGCCGGCTACAAGTTCGGACCAGGGGGAGCATGATAGCCGGCTCCAAGTTCGGTCCGCAAGTGCTCCTGGCACGTTTCTAAGTACCGTGAAACACGTTTTCACCTGTTTTGCCGAGTTTTAACTTGAAAAATCGAAATTTTCGAACTTTCTCCAAACGCACCGATGAGTGTCGGGGATCACAGGAAATGTGTTTTGCGATGTCAGAAACGTGTTCGAACACGTCAGGGAAATCAACACACGGTATCCTGCGTTTCCGTTGAGAAATGCTCGTGAGGCTGAGAGCGATCGAAAAAAGTTGCCACGGAGCCACGAAGTGGCGTAGTGGCAACTGTTTTCGATCGCTCTCAGCCTCACGAGACTTTTGCAACGGAATAAGCCAGTACTCTTTCTAGAGATGAACATTCCCCAGCATACTAACTTCCCCCCTGGACTGTACTTGGAGCCGGCTACCGAGTCCACCTCCCTGATCCGAACATGAAGCCGGCTACCGAGCTCTCCCTGAACCGAGCCTGAAGTAGGCTGCCAAGGTCCCCCTGAACCGAACCTGAAGCAGGCTGCCGAGCTCCCCCCCCTGGACCGAACCTGGGGCAGGCTACCGAGCTCCCCTGGACCGAACCTGGAGCAGGCTACTGAGCTTCCCCAAGCGGTCTCACTCGTCTACGGGCGATGGTCCGCCGATCAAGAGCTTTGATAATAAAGATGTCGATGAGCTTTTGTCCTCTTGTGTGGGAGAAAATTGTAAACGAGGGTCAAGCTTACAGCTTGGCCCCAACCACACTGAGTCCCCCCGCAATTTCGCAACAGGGGAATACAAAAAAGTCAATGTGCAGAGGCCATTTAGAGTCGACAAACCAGACAAGGGCCCTCAGAATGAAGTATCGAGAAGTGGCAAGGTTGCTCTTTATTTACCTGTGAATGATAAAGAATACTGTAGTAATTCAAGTGTCCCTCATTCCCTCGTTTCCCTTTCTGTTGTTCCTCCTCCCATCGTCTCCCCTCGTCCCTCTCCTACCGTAACCCAGAGATACGGCACGACCGCTACGGTAACGCCGAAGAGCAATAATGCTCCTGCTATAAATCCTGCGAGAACTCCTCTCTCTTCTGCTTCTCCCGTCATCTGTTTTAAGACACCTAGTGGGTTACCTGTTTCTCTGAAGGGTTCTTCCGGCCGTGTCGCTTCATCTTTATCGGATCTCTCGATTACGGTAGGCCGTCCAGCAGCCGCGGGTACTGTACGTGAACGGATGGCTGCACTCGAACAAAGAAATGCGTCTCTGCTGATGACCATAGAGACACTGCACTCTCACAATCAGTCCTTCCAGCAATCTATCACTAAACTGGAAACTGAAAATAGCAATCTTCGGCGAATACGATGGATCGGTTGTAGAGGCGATTTTACAATGCGGGAATATGCCCCCACTCGCCCGACTGAGACACACTTTATGGTCACGTTCGATCCCGACCGGTGACTAATCTTTTGCCAGATTTTTCCTGTATCAGTAATTACTTGTAACTGTTTTTTAAATTGAATGAGGCATGTTTGAGAAGGTTTCAAACTAGCAGGATGTGTTGAGGATAAACTACGTTATGGTAGGGTGCGCACTGCGTTTTCAAAGTATGGTCCAGGGGGGCGTTCAGTTGCCGGGCACAGTTCGGTCCAGGGGGGGGGGCTTTGCAGCCGACTCCAGGTTCGGTCCAAGGGAAGCTCGGTAGCAGGCTCCAAGTTCGGTCCAGGGGGAGCTCGGTATCCGGCTCCAAGTTCGATCCAGGGGAAGCTCGGTAGCAGGCTCCAAGTTCGGTCCAGGGGAGCTTTTTAGCCGGCTATAAGTTCGGTCCAGGGAAGCTCGGTAGCCGATTCTAAGTTCGGTCCAGGAGGAGCTCGATAGCCGGCTCCAGGTTTCATTGAAGCTCGACTTATGTTGGGGAGTTTTGATCGCTACAAAGAGTACTGGCTTATTCCGTTGCAAAAGGCTCGTGAGGCTGAGAGCGGTCGAAAAAAGTTGCCACTACACCACTTCGTGGCTCCGTGGCAACTTTTTTCGATCGCTCTCAGCCTCACGAGCCTTTCACAATGGAAACGCAAGATACAGTGCGTTCAGAACGTTTCCGAACACGTTCAAACACGTTTCTGACATTGCAAAAAAACGTCAGACGATTGTTCTTACAGTATTCTATCTTCACCAGGCAGGGTCGAAGCGACTAACGGAGAGGCACACTCTCAACCGTGACTTATGGAGATCAAGGACAGCACATCCAGACCCCGCCTAGCGTGGAGAGAAGAATACTACGAACGGAAATATACGAATAATTTGACCCCTCATTTTACTTTGTGTTTTCTTGTAAGACCCTAATTGTAGTACTGTTCGACCTGGATAAATGATGTGATGTGACTGAAATTATCAATTTCTGGGGCTGCGATTATCGATTTTCGTTCCTAGTGGTTCAGTGGTTCAATTGTCCTGAAATCATGCATTTAGACATAACTTTTGATGCTCTTTCATATGGCATACATGCGATTTAGTCATAAGGCCTGGAAAAAATTTTCTGCAAACTTCTAGATAGACACTGATCTCAGAGTGGTCATGGTCTATTGAATGTAGATGTACTTTTACATAAGAAATATTTAACGAAATAGTGACCATTTTCTTCTTCGATTCAAAATACATAATATATTCATGATGGGGAAATCATAGGAACAATTTTATCCAAACTAAAAATTCACAGAAACGTCAAAATTCTATGTATGCGATCTCCGATTTTCGCTCCCAGTGGTCCAATTCTCATAAAAGTTTTAATCTGAGCATATCTTTTGACGCTCTTTTGAATGATATTTAACATGATAGCAAAAAAAAACAATTGAGAAAAAAATTTTTCGTAAAAAAAAAATCGATTTTTCAAAAGTTGAGATTTTGTGAATTTCTCACTTTTAAAATTTACTTAGTACCCAAGACTATCTGTGAAAAATGTTTGAGTCCGGGACGAAACTTTGAATGAGTTGTGCGGCCCCATCCGACGTTCTTACAGAGAACGCGTTTTAAAGCACTATAACTGACATATTTAAAGTGGAAATCGTATACTCGAACTTTGAAATAGTTCGGTCCTGGAGAACAACGAAAATTTGACTTACAATTTTTTAAATCGAAAAAATAGTTTAACACACCCTGCTAGTTTCTTTTTCACGCGATTTCAATTTTTTTAAATCAAAACTAACTAATACAAGCAAACGTGACTCGATTCGGACAACTTTGTAAAACGGTGGTCCCGCAGCGAAAGCTACCGTAGCGCAGCCATGTTTACGGTAGTAGGGTTCCCTTGTGATTTCAGAATTCCAAAAAGAGTGAACAAAGGCCGCCATTGTTTCCATTAGTTCCAATAAGGTGCGTTGTGCGGTGAATGGAATTCCATTATTTATTGGAATTCCAATAAGAAAACGCCATCTTTCCGGCTTCAATCTTTGTGACTTTAGCCGTATTATTTCTCTACCGTGCTCTAATCAATATGACTAGTGGTCCAGAACCTCTGGATTTGTCAAACTTTGTAAATGACTAATATCTAGATAGTTCATCAGCAATGTTGAGAGAACAAATACCATTTGGGGATCTTCTTCCATTTTCATTGCATTTAGCCTAATGCAGAACATGCTCCTTTTCTAAAAGGCACTCCTTATTTGAGCGGAAACATGTAAATGATCTGATTCACAAAAAATCAAAACAATTGCGCTTTCTCCTCGCAATGTTTTTGGTTCGAATCCGATCGTGGGCAATTTCTTGTGCTGTTTTTTTAGAATTCAAATGATTTCACGCGCATGTTGAGAGATACTGTAAAGCTGTAACTTCACAGCTGAGAGTCAGACTATTGATACCATCGACAAACGCGTTTCTACGAGAGTTGTGACAAGGGAGTGATTGAATGAAAATCATTGTCTGCTTCAAGAAAATACAATATTTGTATTAGTAATCATGCTCTGTGCTGAGTCATGAAGCCTTTCTAGAAATCACTATTTGGAAACACGTGTTTAGACATCATTGGAGGTTATTTCTGTTATTGGAATTCCATTTCTTATAGAAATTCCAATAACAGACCATTTCCAATAGTCCACCGCTCCATTAATGAGGGTTATTGGAAATGAGGGGAGAATGAAACCATTTCCAATAGCCTAATTTTTCAGACAAGGGAACCCTATACGGTAGCCGACATGCAGTATACCTTTCGAGCAATGCCGTGCCGAATGCCAACTCATACAAGCAATCCCAGCTCATTTGGCGCAACTTCGTAAAATAGTGGTCCCGCAGCGGAAGGTCGTTGGCGGGAAGAGAACTTCCAGCTCTTCTCAATCTTGGTATCCAGACGAATGCGGGCTCGGAGTAGACGGTGGTCGGATGGGTAGGAGAAGCCAGGTACTGTAGAGACGTCCTGCGGCATCCATCTTCTATTCACAATAATGTGATCGATCTCTGTGCGAGTTCTCTCTCCAGGGGACTCCCACGTCCATCTACTACTCGACTTCTTTTTAAAGAAGGAGTTAGAATGGAATGTGGGAGTGAGGAAAAGAAAGTCACGCAATAGATCGTCTCAAGGACCATAATATAGGAGAAAATGAAGGCGTTAGTGCGACGATTCGCGTTGAGTTTTTTCTCTTTAAAAAAAAATTCCTTCGAGGCCAGATTATACGGGGGGTGACAATTCCGCAACCGACATTTCCGCAACGGCTTACAACTTTTCTCAAACTCGAGGAATCTGTATGAACTTTTTTCCCCTGTTAGTTATTTGCTCACCTCCATAGATTCGGCTTGTTGCTGTATATTTCTGACCATTTTTTTGCTAATTAGCAAAATTTTAATTAGCTAATTAGTTAATTTGTGGGTTTGAAAGCCCTCGTGATTCTGATCATGAAAACACTTTGGTAGAGATATGCAGATAGGTTTAGAACAGTTAAAAACCTCGTTGCGGAAATGTCGCGTTGCGGAATTGTCACCCCCCCCCCGATTATACACGATGAATTTAAACTTGCGGGTTTCGAAAGAACATGAAAGATACGCAGTCCCTTCAACAAGTGATGCGTTTCTTTACAATAAATTTATTAGTTCCAGATGATATTCAGACTATGCTTCGCGCGTAGAAGTGCAATAAGCAACATTACCGATTTATTCTGTCCATTCCCAATACAGTATTACAATGCAATGTACAGTCACATGAAACAAGTGGCGCCGAAAATTTGCCAAGAAGAAGAAAAACGAGTCGCTGCTTGAATCCAGATTCCGGCCTGGCAGCGAATTGTGAACTGAGAAAGCACATTTCAATTTCCTTTCGTTTGTTTCCTTCATCTACTAGAGAAGTATGTTTAAAAAAAAAATTTTTTTTGACATTTGTCGGAGCCCCTAATGCTTTGTACCAGTGTATCGCCCACTGCTTTCAGTATTAAACAAATCGTTATCTCAAGATTATCGTTTCTCGTGTGTTCTAAATGAACGTACCCCTTGTGCAAAATAGTCATACGCTTGATTTACATAATTCGGCTGCGTCTGCGCGCTGAGAGATATGATTCGTTTGTATTTTGTCAATTCACATACTGAAGGAACATTGCGTTCGGTGGATTGCACGCTACAGGTCCGACAACATCAACGGCCGCCATTTTCGCGCATTTTACAGTCACGGGTAGCGGGTCACATGGACACTTGATGTCGTCTGCAATGATAATTCACGAGAGCACAAATGTATTGGAGAACGGTTCTCCGATGTTTGATCAGAATATTGATAGCACTCACCTGCGATCGCACAACTTGCAGCTGCAATTGAAATAGAATCTCCGGTGGAAACTTGATTTAAGTTCCATCGACCGTCTCCTTCGAACGTAATTGTATTAAAACGCGTTCTCTGTAAGAACGTCGGAGGGGGCCGCACAACTAATTCAAAGTGGTCGTCCCGGACCCAAACTTTTTTTCACAAATAGTCTTCGGTTCAAAGTGAATTTCAAAAGTGAGAAATACACGAAAATTCATTTTTTGAATAATCGATAATTTTTTTACGACAAAAAAAATTTTTTTTTCAATTTTTTTATTTTCCTATCGTGTTATATATCATTCGAGAGAGCATAGAAAATTATGTATAAACCCACATTTTCAAGAGAATTGAACAACAGGGAACGAAAATAGGTAGTCGCAATCAACGAATTTTGGCGATTCTGTGATACTTTATTTTGGATAAAATTGTTCCTATGATTTCCCCATCACGAATCCGATATATATCATGTTTTTCTTGTCGTAGAATAAAATGTCCACAATTTCGTTGAACATTTCGGTAGTAAAAGTACTTGTACACTCACTAGACCGTGACCACCCTGAAATGAGATTCAACATAAAAGTGATTAGAAAACTTTTTTCAGAGTTTGACACTAACTGACACATATTTTATTTGAAAGAGCATCAAAAGTTATGTCTAAATCTATGATTTCAGGGCGATTGAACCACTAGGAGCAAAAATCGATAATCGTATTCTCAGAAATTAAAATTTTAGGTGCAGCTCAATATTCGCATATATTTTCATTCTAAGTGGTCTACCAGGGCTAAAACTTTTTCCCCGAGCACAAATAGGCTTAACGTAAATTTGGATCTAAAGAAAGTCATAAAAATTTAAATTTTGAAAAATCGATTAAAAATATTTTTTGAAAAAAATTTTTTTTAATTTTTTTCCTAAAAAACGGCCTTGTCATATATCATTCGAAAGAGCATCAAAAGTTATGTATTTTCGCACACTATCATTACGTTTGAGTTACTATGAGCGAAAATATGCCATAACGAATAGCTACTGATGTGGGATGATGTAATCACAATTTCTCTGCTGCCAGTTAGCTGATCATAATGAAAGAATGGAATAAAACATACCTGTTGATGCTCTTTCGAATGATATATGACACGACAGGATTTTCGAAAAAAAATTTTTAAAATTTTTTTTTATCGATTTTTCAAAATTTAAATTTTTATGACTTTCTTTGGATCCAAATTTACGTTAAGCCTATTTGTGCTCGGGGAAAACGTTTTAGCCCTGGTAGATCACTTAGAATGAAAATATATGCGAATATTGAGCAGCACCCAAAATATTAATTTCTGAGAATACGATTATCGATTTTTGCTCCTAGTGGTTCAATCGCCCTGAAATCATAGGTTTAGACATAACTTTTTATGCTCTTCTAATAACGTATGTGTCAGTTACTGTCAAACTCTGAAAAAAGTTTTCTAATCACTTTTATGTTGAATCTCATTTCAGGGTGGTCACGGTCTAGCGAGTGTACAAGTACTTTTACTACCGAAATGTTCAACGAAATTGTGGTCATTTTATTCTACGACAAGAAAAACATGATATATATCGGATTCGTGATGGGGAAATCATAGGAACAATTTTATCCAAAATAAAGTATCACAGAATCGCCAAAATTCGTTGATTGCGACTACCGATTTTCGTTCCCTGTTGTTCAATTCTCTTGAAAATGAGGGTTTATACATAATTTTCGATGCTCTTTCGAATGATATATAACACGATAGGAAAATAAAAAAATTGAAGAAAAAAATTTTTTTTTCGTAAAAAAATTATCGATTTTTCAAAACATGAATTTTCGTGTATTTCTCACTTTTGAAATTCACTTTGAACCGAAGACTATTTGTGAAAAAAGTTTGAGTCCAGGACGACCACTTTGCATTAGTTGTGCGGCCTACCCCGGCCTCGCACTGCGCTCTTACAGAGAACGCGTTTTAAACTGATAGTTGTCAACTGTTCTCCGAGTTCCGTCTTCTGCATCCACTACTCTGACTACCGTAGCACGTAGTGCGTTCCATTCGCATTAAAAGGGCATATTCCTGTTTTGTTGATAGCCAGAATGCCCGGAATCAAAGTGGAGCAAGGATCATCGCCCATGCCAGCCTCGATGTCGGGATTCACTGTAAAAAGACCCATGCCAAATCTGAGAAAAAATATCTTACTAGGACAGTCAAGTCGCTTCTCATAGATAGGGTACGGGAGCGAGCAAGAACCTTGCACCTCCGCTCCGAGAACTGTGCACTTTTGAACCATTGAAATGGCAATGCTTTGGTAGGAATACAATGTAATACTATTACATTGTATTCCTACCAAATTTCAATGGCAACCTGAATACTGTTAGTAATGAGTGTGCGAAGGGGATACAGTCTTACGATTGCAGCTAAGAAGAGGAGGAGGGAAAAGAGCAAAAAAGTCGCCATTTCTCGAATAGACATTAGTCAAAAGATTCATGGAGAAAATGTCTTCGCAGTGCAGTCTCTCAGTCTTTCTGGGGGCTGTATAATCTGTTAGAAGTTGGCCATCTTTTCTTTTTTTTTCTTTTTCGTCAGTTTTTGACTTAATCTTAATTTCTTTGCATTAGTTCGATAAAGCACGATGAAAAAGTAAGAATGCTAAAGAAATCAAGTTAAAATATAATGTTAGCGACTAGCAAATCCGTGTTAAAGATTGCTTTAAACTAGAAGTTGGCCATCTTTTAATTAGAAGTTGGCCATCTTCTGTTTTGCGGGCTAGACAGTGGCGAGAGAGCACGTAAACAAGTGAGAGCGCAGAGTTTCGCAATAAATGTAAACAACACATGCATACTTTTCCCTCTCCTCGATCCCCATGCTCTCTCGTCACTGTCTAGCCAGCGCAAACAGAAGATGGCCAACTTCTAGTTTTCAGCCATCTTTAACACGGATTTGCTAGTCGCTAACATTATATTTTATAATGATTTCGATGGCAATCTTACTTTTTCATCGTGCTTTATCGAACTAATGCAAAGAAATTAAGATTAAGTCAAAAATTGACGAAAAAGAAAAAAGAAAAGATGGCCAACTTCTAAACAGATTATACAGCCCCCTGGAAAGATTGTGCGACAATTTGAAAGAGTGTGGAAAGGGGGAAAGGTGGTGAAGATTGTACGAGAGACTTTCTGACTTATTCGAATTTCCCTTTTTTTTTTTTGCACGATACATAAAATGAGAGATCGAGTGAAACATGTCGTGATGCAGAGTGGCCCAGGAGGAGTTGCCACGTGATGTGAAAAGTTGCGAAATCGCTTCTACGCCTCAGGGCACTACGTCATAGGAATTTCCGGTTTTTGAAAACTTCGTTTTTCGGATTCATTAGTGGTACCAATCGATTCCTCATCAAATTCTACACAGAGAGAAAACATACTTATTAGGGATGGCTTGGCAGGCAGGATAGCAGGATCCTATTGGGAAATTGATCATTTACATCTTTTCCCAGGAACTTTGCCGGTGTGGCAAGATTCCCATTTCCCATCAGGAATCGTGCCGCCCTGTTATTTCCCCTCCTTGTGAAGAGTTGGGCTGTTGCACAATGATCTCGGAGAATATTGTGCATTAGAAATGATGGGAGTGCAAGGAGAGCTATTCACCATCTGTCTGATTAGTGTATTGGTTGTGTTTCTGTATTTCATTCGCATAGCAGTTTCTTGCTATACTTTTTGTTTTGCAAGTTTTTAAAAAATTCTACAGTATTCGTCTTCGTCCAGATATTCTAAATTAAGCCCAACTTTCAACTAGCGCTATTTTCAGTATCTTCTAACATGCAGTGTAAAATAACTGAAACGTGGATTTGAGAAAAGAATTGCTCTGAAGAGGAATTCCGAGAATTTCACTATTAAGAGTATTAATCTATGTTTGTGTTGGCTCAGTATTAAAAATACACCTAAATTATAGAAATTACATGTCAGGAATCCTGTGCCAAGCAGGATTCCTGCCAGTTTCAGGAATCCTGCTTCCCAAGAATGATCCCATCTCATTTCTCCCTGTATCCAGGAAATAATGGGTATCATTTTCCACTTTTTCAGGACCTGAATCGGTCATTTTTCCCACGAAGCCATCCCTAATACTTATATGACGCTGTCCGCGATAGATTCAACAAATCTCCAACAGGGCTCTGCACAGCTAAAAAATGAAATGTCTCCCAAACATGCCCCTAGGGGTAGTTTTCGATGCTGAACAACGTGGCGCCTTTCATTTTTCGTAAATTTGACTTTTGGCGCCAAAACGGCGCCGCGCCAGAATACAGTGAAATCACTTTTTCTAATATTTCTCCCTTAGCTTTGCAGATAGAGCGTCGAAATCTCACGTTTACTCCCAGAATTTGATGGCGAATCTCGCTATGTAATTCATTTGTCGCTAATTAGCTTAATTAGTCCGTAATTAAGCGTTTTTGACCCGTTAAAGTGTGAACCTCGTGACATAGCTCATTCGAACCGCCGTGAGACACTGATTCTAGGGATACATTTATGTGGCAAACGTACCTACGCAACTATGTTTTTGAGATCATTATAATGAAAAAAGGTGGATAACAGATGTTTTAAAAGTAATGACTTGAATATGATAGCGCAAAATTAGTTTTCCACTCTAGAATTTGCATTTCCAACATAAAGTTTTCGTTTTTCTATTACCCGATTCACGTGGGTTCGGATCCCCTCCGTGACGGCTCATTTTGCCAGAAAATAAAATCTGAAAATTTGTAATGATAAAGTGTAGTGTGGTTTTATTTTGTGATAAATAGCACTTTAAAATGTTATTTCACCTTATCATACACTAAAAAATCTTTTTCCAACTGTTTCAGATCAAAAATGGAACTAAAAACATAGTTGCGTAGGTACGTTTGCCACATAAATGTATCCCTAGAATCAGCGTCTCACGGCGGTTCGAATGAGCTATGTCACGACGTTCACACTTTAACGGGTCAAAAACGCTTAATTACGGGCTAATTAAGCTAATTAGCGACAAATGAATTACATAGCGAGATTCGCCATCAAATTCTGGGAGTAAACGTGAGATTTCGACGCTCTATCTGCAAAGCTAAGGGAGAAATATTAGAAAAAGTGATTTCACTGTATTCTGGCGCGGCGCCGTTTTGGCGCCAAAAGTCAAATTTACGAAAAATGAAAGGCGCCACGTTGTTCAGCATCGAAAACTACCCCTAGGGGCATGTTTGGGAGATATTTCATTTTTTAGCTGTGCGGAACTTTTGTTGAATCTATCGCGGACAGCGTCATATGTAAGTAGGCGGCCTACTATGATCTCGACACCAAGTAAGCTATACTAATATATAAGTAGGAGGGCCCTACTAAGTATGCGCCCTATTAACCCGCGGGCTCTCCGGCCTGGCCCCGCCCCTTTCTCGATTGGCTCCGCCCCGGCACGGTTTTTCTCCTTCCCTCCATTCCTTGCTTGCATTATCTGTGCCGTTCATGTGTAAATATGCACAATATAATATTTGAGAGTGGCTGATTTATTGCTCACAGTTTAAATAACAGTAACTACCGAGAGACAAAACACACGAGAACAAACAACATCATAGTGAAATGGATAAATAACAGCGAAACATCAGTCAACTAGTTTTGATCATAATCAAATAATGCAGAAAAAAATCCCAACTCTATTTATGGCGGATAAGTACTCAATATCCTTGCTGTAGTCATCATCCTTCACCGTTCCCTCCACTTCACCTCTGGCGGATGATGAGCGATCTGGAAGAAACGCAAATAAATAATAAAGAAATTTTCAAATTACTGCAGTATTTAAAAAAAAATCAGTTTCACTACAAATATACCCAGCATCTAAGTAATCGATCAGTAGATCATAATTATTGATTCACTGTGTGTGAACGGTATGGAAATCAAGGTTCAATGCAATTAGTGAATATGAATGCTCTTAAAATTGCATAGAATCAGAATTGAATACATTATCCCGCATATCGTACGTACTGAAAATATCGGAACGTTTACCGCAATGTGATCAAAATGTTCAGAATTTGCATCTTTGCGAGTACGCATTATCATGACTTGTGTTTATGCTAATTCGATTAATCCGCATCGATTTGCCGGAATCTACCCGGTGATGCCCGGTGAAATGTGTAACAGAAAGCGACAAATTCGATTGCAAAAAAGGGACAGAACCGGCAATTACTGGCATTTTCCGGCTGTATACGGTAATGATGACAATTCGCTAACTTGGTCGGTTATCGCATCGAATTTTCTCCTTTGTTTTAGACATTTCACCGGGCATGTCCGGGTAGTTTCCGGTAAATCGAGATGGACAAAAAATACGAACCTACTCACGAGTCGCAAATAATTTTCTTCGCAAAGTTACAAAAATTGAACATTTTGATCATGTTCCGGTAAACGTTCCGATATTTTCAGTACGTACGATAGTCAATCGATAATATGAAGGATAAGAAATCGAGACGCGAAACAAATCGTAAACCGCTTCATTAAACAATCATTTGTATTTCGGCTAAAGCAGGACGGCGGCAAGATAGTTCACGAAAGTTTACTTCATAGGTGGGCACAGGGTACCTTGACTGCCCGCGGCGGGGTTCGAACCTGGGGATTCAAAGTCTGGCGCGTAACCCACTTGGCTATGGATTTGATTAATTAAATTTTGTAAAATTCAAAATGATTTGTGATGGGTTATCATATGCAAAAGGATCCGAGAAGATAGAGCGATTATGAAGCGACTTAAAAGGCTTCCCGATACACGATTCCGAGCCTCCAGAAAGGGGTCAGGGTGAGAGAGAGAGAAGGTGAGAGAGACCCTTTCTATTTCACTCGCCCTCGTATTCTAAATCCCTTCCTAATAAATTTTCCGGCGTGTTGAATGATTTGGAGCGAAATGTACGAAAATTTCGTGAAATCGGGTGAAATCAAGTGAAATCAATCGATATTTCACTTCGAAAACTGGCAAAAGATGCTCAAATGTGAATCTCGTTACTTAAAAACGTGTTTGAACCACTTTTCACACTTGCAAAAAATGCGGCAAAAGACTATGCACCGGCGGGGATCGACCTGAGACCCTCGGATTTGAATTCGAGCTCGCTACCGACTTGGCCATGGAATTATCGATTTTTTTGTAAATAAAGTTTGAAATGTTTTCTGATGGGTTATCGTATGCAAAAGGATCTGAGAAGATTGCTTGAGTTTAAAGCGATTTATAGCGAAAAAACCAAAAAAATGTCCGTCACGCGGAAGGAAAAAAAAACATACCAACAGACAGACATTTCAATTTCCTAGTAGTGGAGGAATCTTCTCAGATCCTTTTGCATATGATAACCCATCTGAAAACATTTCAAAATTTATTTACCAAAAACCGACAATTTCATGGCCAAGTCGGTAGCGAGCTCGAATTCAAATCCGAGGGTCTCATGTTCGATCCCCGCCGGTGCATAGTCTTTTGCCGCATTTTTTGCAAGCGTAAAAAGTGGTCCAAACACGTTTTTAAGTAACGAGATTCACATTTGAGCATCTTTTGCCGTTTTTCGAAGTGAAATTTCGATTGATTTCACTTGATTTCACACGATTTCACGAAATTTTCGTACATTTCGCTCGGAATCATTCAACATGCCGGCAAACCTCGCAGGAAAGGGTTTGAAACGAAAGAGCAAGGGAATCGAGAGGTACTCTCTCACTTTGGCACACTTTCTCGCCCTGACCCCTTTCTGGAGGCTCGGAATCGTGTATCGGGAAGCTTTATAAATTGCTTCAAAATCGCTCTATCTTCTCGGATCCTTTTGCATACGACAACAGACCAAAATCCCTTTAAGATTTTGCAATATTTAATTGACCAAATCCATAGCCAAGTGGGTTACGCGCTTGACTTAGGATCCGAGACCCCCTGATACGAACCCCGCCGCGGGCTAAACGTTTGCCGCATTTTTGGCAAGTGTCTGAAGCCGTTCTACCACGTACTTGAGTAACTTGAAACACGATTTCACCTGTTTTACCGAGTTTTAACATGAAAAATCGAAAATTTCGAAAAGTTGCTAATAGAGAGCGTGGGGGACCATAGGAAAAGTGTTTTGCGATGTCGGAAACGTGTCTGAACGCGTTCTAACACGTTTTATCGTGAAAAATCGGAAATTTCGAAAAGTTTCCAATTGATGCGCAGAGCCTGGGGCATCACAGGAAAAGTTTTTTTTAATATTTTTTTTGTCACAAACATGTTCGAACACGCCAGGGAAATCAACACAGTATCCTGCGTTTCCGTTGAGAAAGGCTCGTGAGGCTGAGAGCGATCGAAAAAAAGTTGCCACGGAGCCACGAAGTGGCGTAGTGGCAACTGTTTTCGATCGCTCTCAGCCTCACGAGACTTTTGCAACGGAATAAGCCAGTACTCTTTCTAGAGATGAACATTCCCCCCCCCAACATACTTAGCTCCCCCCTGGACCGATCTTGGAGCCGGCTACTGAGTTCTCCTCCCTGGACCGAGCCAACAGCAAGCTACCGAACTCCTCCTGGACCGAACCTAAAAAAGGCTACAAAGGTTCCTCTGAACCGTACCTGAAGAAGGCTATCGAGGTCCCCCTGGACCGAACCTGGAGCCAGCTACCAAGCTCCCCCTGGAACGAACCTGCACCCAGAACTGTGCATAGAGCGTAGTGTATTTAACCTCAACACATCCCGGCTAGTTTTGTGTTTGAAAGTGAGTGTTTAGAAACGATAGTGTCCGATGTTTTCCATGACTTTGGTGAGTGCGATGATTTGTAGAATCGAGAACATTTTAGTTGCGCAAGAAAAAACTCAGTTTACGATTGCCGGTATCAAAGATGAGAGCGAAAATTTTGACTCATTGCTACTTTTTGCGTCGTAAAATAGCTAAGATTCATATGAATCTTCGTTAAGAATCACCAGAATCTTCTCATTTCCCTCTCGCCCATTCTGGACTCATTTTACTCTCTCCAATCGCCGAACGCGCGATAAACTAAGATTCAAAATGCAGACCCTAAAGAGTACCAAAGCGTTTAGCTTGCCTGAAGATCGAGTAGTCAATACTATCACTGCTTCAAACTCCTGACCTTGAGCGCTGTCTATGGTGGTCGCCTGAAAGAGTGCATTAATATCTTGACAATATTTACATCGCTAAGTAGTTGTTATTGCAAAAAAAGGTTATATCGTTGTGTAGAATTAGGCAATAAAGCAATATAAAGTTATTCACTCACGCTCAGGTCCGGGGCGAATTTCTGGATTCGTTCCACAGGTTCGCGATAGAAGGACAAGATTGCGACCTTGCCTCCGTATGCTGGAACGAGCACATTTTTCGCGATGTCGATTGCCAATTGTTCTTGACGTGCATTCCATTTCGAACCAGAGACGGTGGATTGCTCTGTTCCATAAGAGGTCACAACACACAATGGGTAGTAAGGATTGGGCAGCTTGATGAGCGGACGACGTTGGTACGGTCGCACGCTCGTCCTCAGCGTTCCATCGCAGAACAATTTCGAGGGCACTGCGAGCAATCCGGGGTGCATTCGACGGCACTCACGAAGACACAAACGAGGTGTATCCCTTGAAGCAATGAGTGCCGAGGAGACGTCAGCGCCGGCCAATTTTCTGTCCTTGCTTTCCGTAATAGTATGGTTGAAGGGCGGCAACTGTCGCGGATCGCCGACGAAGCGCAGGCGCGCATTAGGAAAGAGCTTTGCTAGCGCGGCTATCGTCAGTTCCGGTACTTGGCTCGCTTCGTCAATCCATAGATAGAGATTCACTGCTCGTTCGATGTATTCTTGGAAGGCGATCGCGTCTCTTCTCGGTTTGGGTCTGTCTTCGGTCATGAATATGATGAGAGAATCGAGAGTGAGCGCAAGGACATTCGGCTTTCGATAGTTGAGCAGCCCCGCTGTGTTCGCCATTCGACACTCTTTCATCGCATCACTGATCCTTAGATACTGGTCTGACTCGTCCTCAGACCATTCAGTCTTCTCGATTCCTCTCGTTTGCTCCCGCAACGTCATCAGTTCGGCACTCAGTCTGACAACCTTAGCACCATCCTTCCTCAGATAATTCGGGGCATTTCGGTCCGACCCACATTCTTTCAATTGTTGTAGTATGTCGACAGACGATGACTCGTCGTCTTCCATGCGGCTGATCATCCGAGTCACTTTAGTAGCGCACGACGCGTGCTTAGAGATCTTCTCTGCCAGCACGCCAACTGCACTGTTTGTCACCGCTGTAGCGATTACAAGTGTTCCAGTGCACAAAGTTTGCAGTGTGTGGTCGATGGCACCGGCGATGGTAGTCGTCTGAAAAGGAATTGTTTTCATTTAAAAAATTATACATTTTAATATATGATACACATCGTGACGGGATACACATTCTGTGCCTAGTGACGGGCGGTCAACAGTCTCCCCTCTCCTCTCCCTCTCCCAGTTTGGAGAAACCTTGCCAGTCAGCTTGGGCAGCCCGGCAAGTGTATCGCCCACCTGGTACCACTTCGAGCCCAGGACCCGGATTGACTACATCGAATTCAAGTCGCCAACTTTCAAGAAAGGCCCCGGTCGACAAGACTACGACGTGAGTTCCCACTTCGGCTGATACGCGCTAGTCAGGACGTCACTGGAAGCTGGATGATCTACTTCTACGCTCAATGTTTATCGACCAAGATCAGCGCCCTAATTGACCAAGGAAGCCAATCAAAATCCATCCCCTTGACCCAGTTTTGCCTCGAGTTCGAAGATCCTGACCACCTCTACCCCGAATGATGCCTCCTGCAGGCCCTTTGCCTTGATGTCGGGATAAATATGTATATGTATGTATATGTACACATACATGTTACATAGATTTTGTGCGTATCAAATCATTCACGACTTTGTCAGTCGTCACGAGCAGTCGCATATCGTACGCATTGAAAATATCCGAACTTGAGCGAAATATTCTATTTTTTTTGCAACTTTACGAAGAAAATTATTAATGACGCCCCTCGATTTACCATGAACTACCCGGATTTCCCCGGTGAAATGTGTATAATAAAGCATCGATGCGAAAACCGACCAAGTTGGCGAATTGCTATCATTTCCGTATATAGCCGGGAAATTCCAGTAATTATAGGTTCTGTCATTTTTGGAATCGAATTTGCCGCATTGTTTTACACATTTCACCTGTCCTGGGGGATCCGGGCAAATCGATGATCATTAATCAAATTATCATAGAAAAAAGTCATGAGAATGTGTACTCTCAAAAAAATGCAATTTTTGAATATTTTGCGCTCGTTCCTGTAAACGTTCCGATATTTTCAATAGGTACGATACTCATCTCCTTCGATGGAGAGGGGAACATTCCCTCAGATCAGCCCCAGGCTCTCTAATACCCCTCGTCTCTACCATCTGCTACAGAGAACTGGGATCCCCATCCAAGCCGTAGTGGTTGTCGTATGATGAGTATGGCGTACTAGTTGAATGGTTTCACAGTATCGCTTTCTTACGCGTTGATCGATTCTCTATAAGTTCGATTACTCTTGTTTGGTTGAATCACCAATTATAAAAAAACCCCAAATCAATGTTTCGCACGAAAATGTCACGGATGGGCCCTTCGCCTATTTTTTCGGCCCTTCCTATTCGCCATATCGAGATCGTCTCCCATTTCCATTTATTCGCTCACAAGAGACCAATTTTCACTCCAAAAACCATTCCAGTTGAACTAATTAGATAATAACTGCGTACCTTGCCTGTTCCGGCGCCTGAATCTACATTAATTAGCGGAATTTCCAAGTTTGCTCCTCTAGTGATCACATCGATTTGCTCCGTGTCCCATTCTATGACATCGTTGCCAGAAGCATATTTTCGTCCGTACTGCCGTGGTTCAAGTGGCTTGGCTTCTTGTCGATGACCGAGAGTTGCATTGTACATACATCGCAGTGCCTTCTCGCCCGTTGACCAGGGTGAATTGCTTAGAGGCTTCCCGAGCATTAGCGTGTTAGTCGGATTGCTCAAGGCACTCTCCACGTCCAGCATCACCTTAATTAGAGTGTTGCGAGAGGATCATTTCACACCTCTCATTATAGGGTTTATTATAGAAATTGAGTTTGTATGCTAATGACAATAGCTGTTTATATGAGTATAAGTAAGAGTGTTCGAAATTGATATAAGTATTACTTTGCGCTCCCTTACGCCAAACAGTAATATGCGGGATACTGAGTGGGAACTCGTAAGTGACGGCCGCATGCATGATTAGGCATATTGAAGTGTTGTCTATGTAAGCTCAATACGAAAAAAATCACACTGGTCACTTGGTAAAGAGCAAAGATTTAAATTTTAATGGTCTTGAAGCGATATTTTTTCGGGCGGGCGTTTAAAATTATTTTTGGCAGGACGTAATGTTCATACCGTTTCCTAAGGAGCGATCAGGGTAATATTTCTAGGATGTTCAGCTGTTCTTCCTCCTTTAATGGACTTACATCAACTTCGGTGACGTTCCGAGTGCAGGGGAACATGTTTTGACTGCCCCACTTCTCGATGGACACCAGGAATGAAGCGACAGCTCCTACCATCGAGCATTTATCGATGTCGCCTGATGACCATACTCCATTGAAGAGTATCTGCAATGGACACTTAAGTTGTCGGAAACAAGAGTTACAACAGGAGGAACGACATGAACACTGATATATTGTCTACATGCAACGCCCAGACTTGTTTGAAATAGGATTAACCCATGGTGCACAATTTTTGGTGTGTTTTCAGAATCGTCGCCCTGCCACACCATTATGTCAATGATCACGGATTTCTCTCATATTCGAACCTAAGATACTTTTAACCATTACCTAATTCACCCGTGGAGATGTACATAGGCAAATTTGGGGTATGTCACAAACTGAATTTGGCAAATGTTGTCTCTATCTAGGGTCTGACCACGAGACCCTATCTCTCTCATCATCCCTTTTCCGGACTAGCATGATTTCCGAGGTTACCTCTCCTCTCTCACACTCTCTTTGATCTACTCAGTCTCTCTTTTCCTCTCGCAGCTCTCGCCCCTCCTCGATTCCACAATCTCTATTTTCTTATCACTTCCGTGTCTGTGCTCTCTCTCCAAGAGAGACAGAGGAGGAGAGGTCAATCACTAGGTCTTTTCTAGGGGTGTTTTTTTTCTTTGAAAACGTAGTGTGCTTTAACTTCCATGCACCCACATCATAAAAGTAAGAAAAAAACTGTTCTTCAAAATTGCTAAATAAATCTTGTGACATCTGTACTCTCACATGGAAAGTGACTGAAATTGCGGACAGAAAATTACTAATCTCACTAGTTGTGAAAATTGTGGGGCTTGTTTAGCTTTTTAGACAAGCTGTTTAGACTCTTATCTTTAAAGAAGGCGTCCCACGAATGATTACAACCTTTTATTTCCCCCGATGTTCGACGTTTCATTTCTCTTATCAGAAGATGGTGAAACACAAATGCACGCGCGGTTTCCCTCGCGCACCCTCCTCTTTTCCCATTATCTCTCTCCCTTTCTCTGACTTCTTTTCCCAAAATTCCAACTCCCACCGCGAAAAGATTGCAGGTTCAATGTGAGATACTGTAAGAATTCTGGTCGTTTTGGACAGTTTATTAAACATAACTGTCTTCAAACTAAAAAATGATACATCCGATTTTTGAGGCTCTCATCGGGTATTCGATCCCCATTGCCCCACAGTGAGAACTCAGTTGACCAAATATTCGTGGGACATCTTCTTTAAGAGACTAATTTATTCCATGAGACCATTAGGCACTCATTCGGAAACTCCATATCGATTACGTGGTCACCCCGTGAAGATATCTCCAATCTCGCCGTCGTAACTCGTGAAGACTGGTCTACTCGCTCACCCTCTACGCCGAAATGGTCGCTGCCCAAGAAGATCTTCATTGAGACAACGATCGGTCGAAGAATCGTCATTCCATTGATAATAAAATTGTATTGTAAAAATTGTAAAAAATTGTATTGTATATATTTCGGCATGCAATATCTACTCACTAATAGTCGCTGTCCCTTCTTCCACATGTCACCAGTTCGATTCGGGAGATCGAACTGAGCGAGAGAAGAATAGAGCTTAGATCTGCGAACAATTCTCAGCGTCACGTGGTGCATCGCCAACTCCATATGGCGCCGCGCCTCCACTAGCTGACCCGTTGTTTCTGAAGGAATTATTTCGTTCGACTTAACGATTCTAAATAAGTGATCCATCAGTGAATGAGATGTGTATACTGCCGCATCCAGGATATTGAAACCTGTTGCGTAATAATGACGCAACTGGATATCACTTTACAAATTATGTTTCATGTGTTCCCACTTTGGTCAAAGTTTACCAGTTATGAGACGTTACCAAATACTACTCGGAAAAAAAGTTTCAAGTTGCTGTAAATTTTCTCCTTTCTAGTAGCCTTGCTGTGAAATCGAGGCTGAAAATTCACAACTCCACTCCCAGATGAGCTAGACTCTTTTTTTTCGCAATCGGGCGCCTGTGGGCGCCGATATTGCACAGCGCCACTTTAGCGGAAAACTTGTTTTTTTCGAATAAAATTCGCTTCGGAGTACCCGTAGAGGCTCGAAATATCGCGCTTTTAACAGAATTTGAAGCTCTATTTAATAGCGTTTTCAGATTTTCGATATCGACTTACGCTCCAGAGAAAATATCAGTTTTATGAAAGAGGAATTTGCGTGTGTCAATTTATAGCACATTCGAAAGAGCTACTCACACTGATCACTTTTCTATGTTGCACTAAGCATTTGACCTAGGGTTGGCCATTCGGCCTTAGCGCCCTCGCAATTCCTCCCCTCCCCCGCGCGCGGCTTTGCGAGGTTGTAATAAGCTCCGCCCACAATTGCGAGGGCCTAATTCTGAGGTGAGGCTATGCGAGGGCGCAATTAATTACGACCTCGCAATTTTTCCTGATCGCCGAATGGCTCTAAAAGTCGATTTTTTCGTGTATTTCATTTTTAGAATTAACGTTCCCAATTCACAGAAGTGGATAATAGATAGTAAGAAATGTTTTTTTTCCACTATTGTCCATCACTATTGTTGAGTTGTGATGATTAAACCTCATGTTTTACTACCTATTTTCACTTCTATGAATTGGGGATGTAAATACTAAGAATAATATAAACGAAGAATTCGCATTTGGGTGCTAATCGGCCATCAGGAAAAATTGCGAGGTCGCAATGAATTACGCCCTCGCAAAGCCTCCCCTCCCCTTTCCCCCGAATTGCGCCCTCGCAATTGTGGGCGGAGATTATTGCAACCTCGCAAAGCCGCAATCGTTTAGCCAACCCTAATTTGACCCCTGCATCAGGGTTGGGCGGAAAAAGATTGACGGAAAACATTCGGAAACTGAAAATTTCCGTTTCAAAAGGTCGGAAAAAAATCGGAAAATACGGAAAAATTCTTTTTTTTTGCAGAAAATTTGTAGCAACTTGAAACTTTTTTCCGAGCAGTTGTCTCATCTCATCACATCTTATCGTCTTCTTATCTTCTCTTCTCATCTTCTCTTCTCATCTTCTCTTCTTATCTTCTCTTCTCATCTTCTCTTCTTATCTTCTCATCTTATCTCATCACACAATTTTGACCAAAGCCGAAACATATACCTGAGAATATAACTTTTAAAATAAGTGATATATCATATGTGTGACAGTTGTGTCATTATTACGCAAATGGTTTCAATATCCTGGATACGGCAGCATACGCATCTTATTCACTGATGGACTGTCAGCACGATTCTCGCCTTATTCAAAAATTACTGGCAAAAGAAAAAAAGTGGACCCTTAGTTTCCGGCGCTACAGTATAGCATTTTAATATAAATCTACTTACCGAGTTTCAAGATATTTACTGCATGGATCCATGATTCTTCTCCATGCTCAGTTGTCTGTTCCACAACCGTCGTCCTTCTTCTCACCATTTCGAGAAGCTCCTTCTCAGGTCTCTCGAATTGCACGATAGCGAGACGATCGGGCATGAGAGTCGGATGCTCATTCGTCAGCATTGCATTCACGGCGATACTTGATGCCCTATCCAGAGGTGGCGAAGAGAAGAAAGCGATCGAACGACGCGGTGGCCGGAATGTCACATAGAAGACGTCCGCAACGTTCTCGTCGTCTCTCAGTTTCTTCAACTGTGTAGTGTTGATTCGGCCGAGACGCATTTCTCCCTCGACCACCACGTGCAATGATGATTCCCAGTGCTTCAAGTCGCTCTCCTTCACGTGAGCTAGTCGTCGTTCCATGGCAGCATGAGGGCGAACAAGGGCGAACGATAGAATCTGAAAATATGATATTCAAATTTCAAAAAAATCAGTAATAAGGATAATGAATGTTCTTGCGTTTACAAAGATGAATACTACGATCTATATTTCCTTTTGAAATATCGTTCGAACTGAAAATATTGGAAAGTTTATAAAAAAAGTGTGCAACAAAATGTGCAAAAAAAGGAGATCGATGACTTTATAACCATAATTTTGTAACCTGTCATTCAAGAACCACCAAATTATAAACTTCTAATTATAATTATTTGTTTATAACCAACTATTTAGACACCGTATAATTAGAAACTTCAAAATGTTACTTACACAAAAGAAACGAGGAAAAATAAACGATGTTTTAAAACTAGGGACCACCGCGTAAAATTGAAAATTGCTCCTAAAAATGCAAATTTCGTGCCTCTGGGGTAATGATGGATGCAGAATCATGATAGCGTTTTCAGATTTATCAAATATTTCCTGTTCAACTAGTATTAAACAAGTTTCTAAGCCCCGCCCTTCGTGGTGTAATCGCCCCAACGAAATCGTGCCGCAAGGTTGCGCCATGAGTTCGGTGGGGCGAAGTCTGTTTGTTGGGTCAGAGTCGTTCATTTTTGGTGTTTTTTTACTCATTCATCGACATAATTTGATATTTACAGTTACTCTCAACATCTAACTAATATAATGGAGCCATTAAGCACAAAAAGTTAATTTTTAATATGTTATGCAAAATATAACTGTTTCGTAATCAACGGCTACAGTATTAAACCCGTCAAATTTGAAGCCAATATAAATTATGTTTGCTCATACCGATTTTCCCTATTCTTCTCTCAACGCTGCACTCGATTTCATAGAATTCAGCAGTAATAAAATCTCAGAGCGGCACCCCTTGAAACAAATATTATTTGAAATCACTGAAGTTCGCACCAGAATTAAAACACATTTGCTCGTACAGATTTTTCTTATTTTCTTTCTGTTATCGCTCTGACATCTAAACTTCATAATAAGCAATAGAATTGAGAGCGGCACCCCCGAGAAACCCAATTTAATAGCAAAAGCAGCTTTTTCTGTGCAGATAATCGTTTCTGTGTTTTCGTAATTTTCGTCGGCTCTGATTTTGGAATTTGCGGTTCGGTGGTCCCTATAAATCGTCGGTTTTAAAAATTCGTTTATATTTTATTGGTTTTAATATCATTTTATTTATTATGATATTTCCAAAAACGAGTTTCCAGATGAAGTGGTTCTAATAAACCGATTTTCCAAAGAGAGTTTTAAAGTTATTTTTCCTAAAGCATTGTTCGTAAATAGTAGTTTCCTATCTTATGGTTACAAAGTCATCAATCTCCCAAAAAAAATGTTTGTAACCTTGCGAAGAAAAATATCCACGACTCGTGAGTATGCCCCCTTTTTCTTTACCGGGAAATATCCCCATCATTTTCGTTAAATTGTATAAAAAAGAGTGGCAAAAGAGTGGCAACCGACCTGGTTATTTGATAATTATCAGTCTTCATACAGACATAGATACATCATAAGCATATCATTCACATCAGGACAATTTGGGGCAGCTGTTCGCACTGTCCTGTAGTCTATGAGAAGCCTCGTCATATGTAGCATAGGTAATATTCCATCCCGTTTCAATCCAGATTGAAATAAATAACAAATTGAATAATACCTCGAACGCCGTCTTTGATGTCGACCCCGTCAACATGAGCTCCGTGTTCTGTTTTGACTTTACGATGTGCAATTCTTCTTCGAGTGCTTCTGGATTCCTGCATAGCTTCGCAGCGAGAGCGAGACGATAGACCCATATGAGGTCGCCTGCTCCGATGCGATTCGGGCAGTACCTAAAATGCTACACCTCTCTCACTCGCACGTTGTCTTTGTCACCTAGCCGTGACATCGTAATTATCATGTTGCTCCATATTATGTAATGCATTAAAAGAAGAAGTATCACAAAAACAAATCATCAGTTTTGATAAGCTACATTTTGATAAGTTTTGATAAGCTATATAGCTGACGCGAAAATGGAGCGCGCACACTCGCATTAAGGAAAAAAAATCTAAACGTCCCCTTACGAAAAATTCTGTATTTTTTGTTGAATAAAACCGATATCATAGGGGAAAAATTTATGATATCGTCGATAGCTTCATTTTACGTGGATTGCATATATTTTTCGTCGCACGCGTTGCCTGTATTTTATTGGTACTTTTGGGGGCATTTGATCGACAAAAAATATATTTATAGATTACGGTAGAATTAAAATGGCCTCGGGTGAGCTCCCCAACTGCTTATTTTGATTTCGCGCGTGCGGGTAAATCAATTAATCAATTTTAATAAACGAGTGACACTAAAAAAACAATGCCATTTGAGGCTCCGTCGATATGGCTAAATTAGATTCCATTACGTGTGCCGCGACGGAGTGACAACGGTGTCGAAGTCAGCTATGTTAGTTTTGTTACCTTATGATTTTGTGTTTTAAAATGTTATTTTTCTTCAAAATTGCTCTGACAGTTTGAGACACCCGTATAACACAAATATTCTCCGTGAATGATGAATTGATTATTGAGCATCATCGGAAAATATTTCTTCCTATTAAAAACAGTTAGTCTGAAATTTCCGAAAAACGAAAAGTGCACGAACTTTCGGACACCCTTATATGTCACGCTCCTCATAAAAGGCTCAGGTCAAATTTGATACAGAAACACCGTATATCAGTTTTCTTCATTTTTAGTGGTACCTAAGTAGCTCTATCGAAACATCTATGACAGTTCTAGCAATATTCCCAGCTTCAGCAGGTAGCTGCAACGTTTTTGACGTAGCAATTATGAAGGTACAAACTAGCCGGGATGTGTTGAGGTTAAATACACTACGCTCTATGCGTACACTACGCTCTATGCGTACACTACGCTCCATGCATAGTTCTGGGTGCAGGTTCGGTCCAGGGGGAGCTCGGTAGCCTGCTCCAGGTTCGGTCCAGGGGAAGCTCGGTAGCCTGCTCCAGGTTCGGTCCAGGGGCAGCTCGGTAGCCTGCTCCAGGTTCGGTCCAGGGGGAGCTCGGCAGCCTGCTTCAGGTTCGGTTCAGGGGGACCTTGGCAGCCTACTTCAGGCTCGGTTCAGGGGGAGCTCTGTAGCCGGCTTCAGGTTCGGATCAGGGAGGTGGACTCGGTAGCCGGCTTCAGGAACAGTCCAGGGGGGAAGTTAGTATGCTGGGGAATGTTAATCTCTAGAAAGAGTACTGGCTTATTCCGTTGCAAAAGGCTCGTGAGGCTGAGAGCGGTCGAAAAAAGTTGCCACTACACCACTTCGTGGCTCCGTGGCAACTTTTTTCGATCGCTCTCAGCCTCACGAGCCTTTCACAATGGAAACGCAGGATACCGTGTGTTGATTTCCCTGATGTGTTCGAACACGTTTCCGACATCGGAAAACAGTTTTCCTGTGATCCCCTACGCTCTGCGAATCAATTGGGAACTTTTCGAAATTTTCGATATTTCACGTTAAAACGTGTTAGAACACGTTCAGACACGTTTCTGACATCGCAAAACACTTTTCCTGTGATTCCCCACGCTCTGCGAATCAATTGAGAACTTTTCGAAATTTTCGATTTTTCAAGTTAAAACTCGGCAAAACAGGTGAAAACGTGTTTCAAGTTACTCAAGTACGTGGTAGAACGGTTTCTGGCACTTGCGAAAGATGCGGCAAAAGGTTTGCCCGCGGCGGGGGTCGAACCTGGGGGTCTCGGATTCAAAGTTTGGCTCGTAGCCCACTTGGCTATGGATTTGGCTAATTAAATTTTGTAAAATGTGAGGGATAGTATAAAAAACGGCCCGCGGCTGCGGCCGGCGGCCGGCCGCGGGCCGTTTTTTATACCCCTAGAGTATAAAATACGGCCCGCGGTCAAAGTTCAATTTTATTTTCTTAAATGTGTTTTAATAATGTAAAACCGACCGGAAATGAGTAGGAAGTGTGAAAAAAAAATTAAAAACTGAAAAAAAAAAATTTTTCCCGAAAATTTTAAATTTCTTGGAAGCACTTTGAAATGCATCAGGAAATCGTCCTAGAAGGTTTGTCATGGTTCTTTCATGAGTTACACGTTGAGAAAGTGGTAATGGGTTTCCTGACTACCCCATGAGACATCGTCGGCCGCGGGCCGTTTTTTATACCATTGGAGTGGAAATTGCGGCCCACCACCTAATATTACTTTTATTTTCTAAAACGTGTTCTAATGAGATCGCGGCCCGCCTCAGGCCGTTTTTTTACCATTTTGAATAAAATACCGCCCGCGGCCGAAATTTCCCTTCCTTCTTTTTTATTATAAATTTCAACAAAGAATATTGTAATCAATGATGAAGAAGGATCATCCTCGGGTTCAGCCGGCTCATAAACAACTCCATTCCCATTCCATCTACTTAATCAATCACAATTGATCGAACGAGGGCAGTCCCTTTAGCAAATATTGTTTATTTATTACGAAGAGAGCATGCCCCCTGGCAGTATGTCATCAGTAATTAATGCTGTGTTTCGAAAGTAGGCGTCTGTTTCTGGGCGTACCGTATGGCGATCGTCTCCACGCCGCTTTCCAACTCCCTTATAAGGGGTGAACTGCACTACTTTGGCATCTTTTTACATTTTTCTCACTCTCATTTATTTCACATTATCTTTTCGTGCTCTGCTTCTCTCTTTGTTGTTATACTTACTCATAAAAAATGTATTCACAGCGAGGTACAAACATTTTCTATTTCAGACTCATGATATCTCTTCGTTCAACCTGCATCTTCGTGTGTGTCTTTTTCAGCCTCGGATCAAGAGGACAACAAAATTCTGGTGAGCCACTGGGTGTTAACACCACGCTCACTAGAGTCAACGGATAGAGATGCTCCATCGCACTCCACATCACCTGTAATCCTTATGGTGAATTCGAAGCAAGTGAATGGATCCGCGAATGGGAGCTACCTTCTGAAGATGAGTGCAGAACAGCGATCACTCATCACACGTACAAGGGAAAGGATATTATCCGGACAAACGTTAGTACTTTTTATCTGGATGTCTTACTCGTAAGAGATTATTTGAATATCTTCCAATAAATTTCGAATTTTCAGAACCCTAACCTTTTCCAAAACGAAGAGTATGTCGACCTGACCCCATGGGGTCCAGATTGCGTCACGGGAAGGATATTTTCACTTGAATCCGGAGACTTCGTCCCTGACAACGATTATGACTCAATAATTGAGAATGAAACACAATTGCTGATGTGGGGACAGGATCTAGTGAATGTGAAAGAGTGGGTCGAAGCAACGACCACCTTGAGCCCATTTGTAGGTACCCTAATTAACCAAACCATTAGCAGAGTAGGAGATTTTATTAAAGAAGAAGGGGAATCTTTCACTTCTAAAATCAATAAGATACCCTCAATTGGTGAATCCGTCGTTAACCAAACGAAGGAAGTGATGGAGAAAGCCATCGACAGTGCCGTCGACAAACTAATTGAAGAAGTGTTACCCATCGCGAAGTGGATATGCATCATCGTTTTGATAATAATTGCCGCAGGTGATTCAAATTTCATTTTCAATGTCATGTTGCACTAAATTCGAATCACAACTTATAATATAGAACGTTTGCAGTTGTCGGTTACTGCGTGTGGATCTCACTGCGATGCTTCAGAAAGATAAAGGAGACCATCGGACTCAATGTCGTCGTGATTCACCCTTCCGCCCCGCCCATTCAGATGCCCCACTACAATTATGCGTATTAATGTTGTCTTATCCCCTAAATACTTCACCTTTGTTATGTTTTCTTCTGCTTCGTAACGAATGACTAAATATTTCACAAATTATGAATATTCTAGAACTAGAAATAAAGTCGGAGTAGAATTGGGGAAAACAGAGCAGATGGTTGCTAAGCCTTCTAAAGTTTTGAGCGAGATCGGAAATCTTAACCGGTTTTTCTCTAACAGCTTACATTGTCAATGTGATTTTTTTCTTTAAAGAGGTACATTGTATACATTACATTGATTTTTAAAATGAAAAAAATATTTCTACAGAAATGGGAGTCCTTCGTCAATGGCAGATCTCTACCTGATTCGGTGGTCAAGTATATGGGGAAAGTGTTAAGAGAGTGGAAGGAAACGAGCGCATTATGGGTACTCAACGAAATCCAAGGATGTGAAGGGGATAGAGGTATTATTCTGCCCAAAGCTGAAATGAATAAACACTTATTAAGGAGCAACATCAAATCCCGCTGAATCTTTCAATAAAGTGATTAAGGACATAGAGCACAAACAAGTGAGTTTTCAGTATTAATCCGATCGTGTAATACTTATCTCGATACTATGTGACGATTAACCTGATATGTACGATAATTCAAAATTAATTAAAATTTGCAAAATTAACGAAATTAACTGTAATGTATTATGAAGGTGGCAGTCGATCACCTCGCAGCAGTTCTTCGTTGGTATATGCAGTACAGCGTGAATGAGCTGGAACGATGGAAACACAGTGCCGGAGATCGAAAGTTCAAAAACTCATTCCAGCTCCTTGCTGACGATCCATTGGAGGTTGGTTATCTGAGTTGATTACAGAAATTATAACTGTTGTAAAAAATCATTTTGAATCTAAAAGAAGTATGATATATTTACAGAAGTACACCACAATTCCCTGCCCTGAACCTGAGAAGATATTAGAGTTCATTATGAATAAGCAATTTCTACTAGATGGGGGAGACTTTAATGAGGAGGAGGAGAAGGTGGAACGAGCTGATCCCCTCATTGCGGACGCAAAATCACTCGTTAGCTCCAATGCAGTACGGTCCTCTCCTGGAGGAATCTACACCGTTGCCTGTGGAAAGTCAACGTTTGTAGTGAGGATGAAGCAAAATGAGAAGACCAAGGAAGTCACTTTGACGTGCGACTGCAGGATCAACCACTGTATCCACAGAAAAGCTGTTGAAATTTACTCAGGGATTTCGATTCCTGACGCTAAAGTTCGATCGATATCTTTGCTGAAGAGGAAAATAAGACAGAATAATAACATTAGAAGAGGAGGAACGAAAATTCCGAGAAGAGGGGACAACTCGCCAACTGCTAAAAAAAATAAGAAGTAATAATAGTACCGAGGAAGGAGAAGAAGAACAAGGACAGAATGTTCTTTCTGACTTTAATGGTGAGATTTTTTTTAAAGCACAGTTTTTTTTTCGAGAAAACCGCTAACTGTATTTTTAGTCGAAATGGAGTTTACTGTTTCAGAATCGAACAATACCATCGGCGACGATGAAGGAAGAGAGGAGAAGGAGATAGAAGATGACGATGAAGGAAGAGAGGAGAAGGAGATAGAAGATGACGATGAAGGAAGAGAGGAGAAGGAGATAGAAGATGACGATGAAGGAAGAGAGGAGAAGGAGATAGAAGATGACGATGAAGGAAGAGAGGAGAAGGAGATAGAAGATGACGATGAAGGAAGAGAGGAGAAGGAGATAGAAGATGACGATGAAGGAAGAGAGGAGAAGGAGATAGAAGATGACGATGAAGGAAGAGAGGAGAAGGAGATAGAAGATGACGATGAAGGAAGAGAGGAGAAGGAGATAGAAGATGACGATGAAGGAAGAGAGGAGAAGGAGATAGAAGATGACGATGAAGGAAGAGAGGAGAAGGAGATAGAAGATGACGATGAAGGAAGAGAGGAGAAGGAGATAGAAGATGACGATGAAGGAAGAGAGGAGAAGGAGATAGAAGATGACGATGAAGGAAGAGAGGAGAAGGAGATAGAAGATGACGATGAAGGAAGAGAGGAGAAGGAGATAGAAGATGACGATGAAGGAACAGAGGAGAAGGAGATAGAAGATGACGATGAAGGAAGAGAGGAGAAGGAGATAGAAGATGACGATGAAGGAAGAGAGGAGAAGGAGATAGAAGATGACGATGAAGGAAGAGAGGAGAAGGAGATAGAAGATGACGATGAAGGAAGAGAGGAGAAGGAGATAGAAGATGACGATGAAGGAAGAGAGGAGAAGGAGATAGAAGATGACGATGAAGGAAGAGAGGAGAAGGAGATAGAAGATGACGATGAAGGAAGAGAGGAGAAGGAGATAGAAGATGACGATGAAGGAAGAGAGGAGAAGGAGATAGAAGATGACGATGAAGGAAGAGAGGAGAAGGAGATAGAAGATGACGATGAAGGAAGAGAGGAAAAGGAAAATATGAAAATAACTATGATCTATTTGCATCGATTTCGAATATTCTCGATAAATTGTATAAATCTGGATCGAAAGTGAAAATTTTCTATGACTGCGAAGTTTGTGACAGGAAGAATCATAGCGTGATGAGATACCAATTCGAACCCAGGTACTCATTTTGTCAGTCCCGTAAAAGCTAGTTACGTAAAAAAATTACAGTGAGGTTTCGGACGAAATGGATTATTCAGCAATTCTGAAGAGATGTGTCGAAGGTTACAGTCTATGCAAGAACAAAGTCCAAGGAAAAGCGTAAGTTTTAATTAATAGTAGAAAAATATGTTTAATTCGTTCATGTAAAGGTGCAACGGTCCGAGAACAAACGTGAGAGTAGAGGTGCAGAAGGATTGTTGGCTGATCGATATGGATATCTCTGTGATCTTTCCGCGCAGGGACAACAGTTCTATTTCGGATATTCCTAATGATATTGAGGTATCTGAACTTTTAAGTGTTAACTGGAAATATTCCATTGTGTACCACAGGTTGGAGAGACTACTTTCCGTCTGGCTGGAATCGTGCTATACAACGACATTCACTATGTGGCGCTTATTCCGTTCGACGGAAAATGGATATATTACGACGGAATGATGAGGAGAAATTTAATGAGATGGATGGAAATTAAGGATATTCCGAAAGGATTCCGGACTAGTAATATTTTTTATATCAGAAATGATTAAGATTCTCGTTAACTTTGGTTGTTAA
Source organism: Pristionchus fissidentatus (assembly GCA_036245785.1). Classification (NCBI taxonomy): domain Eukaryota; kingdom Metazoa; phylum Nematoda; class Chromadorea; order Rhabditida; family Neodiplogasteridae; genus Pristionchus; species Pristionchus fissidentatus. Next base: position 17,192,639 of record BTSY01000002.1, read on the forward strand.
GTTTTTCATGTACATTTATTTCATCGAACTGTTGGTCATTGTTGTTGTACGATTGACGGATAAATCAGAGACCGTCTAGAATAACTTCCTTATGTGTTTTTTTTGAAGTATTTCAAACAATTTATTTTTTTTTCCAGTTTTCAAAATTTTTTGTGCATTTCCGACTCACTCCCGGTCAATTTTGCATGTTTAGAACACGTTTTAGAAAAGAAAAAGTAAAATTTGGTCGCTAGCCGCAATTTCCACACGATCTGTATAAAAAACGGCCCGCGGCCGGCCGCGATCTCTGGAGATTGTTGACAGACGCCTTACCACTTTCAAAATTAGTATCTGAAGAAATTGTCATCAGAAACCGTCTAGGATGAATTCCCCATGTATTTCAAATTGTTTCCTAGAAATTTAAAATTTTCGAAAAAAAAATTTTTTTTTTCAGTTTTCAATACTTTTTGGAGACTTCCGACTCACTCCCGGTCAATTTTGCATGTTTAGAACACGTTTTAGAAAAGAAAAAGTAAAATTTGGTCGCTAGCCGCAATTTCCACACGATGTGTATAAAAAACGGCCCGCGGCCGGCCGCGATCTCTGGAGATTGTTGACAGACGCCTTACCACTTTCAAAATTAGTATCTGAAGAAATTGTCATCAGAAACCGTCTAGGATGAATTCCCCATGCATTTCAAAGTGTTTCCTAGAAATTTAAAATTTTCGAAAAAAAAAATTTTTTTTCAGTTTTCAAAACTTTTTGGAGACTTCCGACTCACTCCCGGTCAATTTTGCATGTTTAGAACACGTTTTAGAAAAGAAAATGTAAAATTTGGTCGCTAGCCGCAATTTCCACACGATCTGTATAAAAAACGGCCCGCGGCCGGCCGCGATCTCTGGAGATTGTTGACAGACGCCTTACCACTTTCAAAATTAGTATCTGAAGAAATTGTCATCAGAAACCGTCTAGAATGAATTCCCCATGCATTTCAAAGTGTTTCCTAGAAATTTAAAATTTTCGAAAAAAATTTTTTTTTCAATTTTCAATTTTTTTTCACACTTCGGACTCACTTCCGGTCGGTTTTACATGATTAAAACACATTTATGAAATTAAAATTAAACTTTGGCCGCGGGCCGTATTTTATACTCCAGGGGTATAAAAAACGGCCCGCGGCCGGCCGTTTTTTATACTATCCCAAAATGTGAAAGGTATTCTGGTCGGTTATCATATGCAAAAGGATCTGGGAAGATTGATTTAGTTTGAAGCGATTTATAGCGAAAACACGAAAAATTCCGTCATGCGGTTAAAACTCGGCAAAACAGGTGAAAACGTGTTTCACGGTGCTCGAAAACGTGCTAGAACGGTTTCTGGCACTTGCGAAAAATGCGGCAAAAGGTTTGCCCGCGGCGGGGGTCGAACCTGCGTCGGTCGGATTGCTAGTCCAGCGCGTAACCCACTTGGCCATGGATTTGGCTAATTGAATTTTGTAAAATTTGAAAGCTATTCTGGTTAGTTATCGTATGGAAAAGGATCAGAGATTTTGAAGCGAAATATAAGGAAAATACGAAAAAAATGTCTGTCACGCGTACGAAAAAAAAAACAGACAGACAGACAGACAGACAGACATACACAATGATTTCCTATAAGTGGAGGAATGCATTCCAAATACATCAATTTGGAAGAAAATTGAATTTTAGATATCTCAGGGTAGCCTAAAACCAGGATGTTTTTATTTTTATTTTTGGACGCTTGCTTTCTTTGCAGTTTTCCTGAAATAACTTCCAATTGTTGAAGTACCCACACAGAAAACTCGATCGTAATTTTTAGTTTGCGATTACGCATCGAATGAATTTATTTTATAGGCATTTCGATAATATTCGATGTATGCGAGGCGAAAAACCACAAAAACGAGCGATTTCACCATTTGCAAAATCATCAAAACGAATCACACAATCTGAAAACTTCTATAATGGGGGTGAAAAATCAGCAAAAGAAAATTTTCCAAAAAGTGAATTCGAATCTCCAACTCTCGCATTCAAAATCCGAGTGCTGTAGAACTCTGAATCGTTGCTTGCAGCAAGGGGATTCGCACGGTGCTGCGGTTTTTCGCCTGGCGCACATCGAAGGCTATCGGAATACCCCATATAACAGATATTCATTCGATGCATACACTTCTCAGAACTCAAACGACGACCAATCACAAAATCATTCCGGTTGTAGGTAGGAGATACCTATATGCCTAAAATTCAATTTTCTTCCAAATTTTGAGTGCAGTCCGTACCTCTGTAAAGTGCTACGTCCTTATATTTGCAGTAGCCTGCTGAAGCCGGGAAAAATTCTAGCACTACAATAGACACATTTTTCGACAGATCTACTAAGGTAATCATATTTTAATAAATTTCTAAAGACTATTATTTCAGAACGTCTGTCTGTCTGTCTGTCTGTCTGTCTGTCTGTCTGTCTGTCTGTCTGTCTGTCTGTCTGTCTGTCTGTCTGTCTGTCTGTCTGTCTGTCTGTCTGTCTGTCTGTCTGTCTGCCTGTCTGTCTGTCTGTCTGTCTGTCTGTCTGTCTGTCTGTCTGTCTGTCTGTCTGTCTGTCTGTCTGTGTGTGTGTCCGTCCGTCACGCTAAATATCTCTCCAACGGATAGAGCTATCGACTCAGTTCCTTCGCTATCACATGCAACTCCACAAGAGTAACTTGCTCAATAAAAAAAATTAAACAAAATCCATAGCTAAGTGGGTTACGCGCTTGACTAGCAATCCGAGCGACGCAGGTTCGACCCCCGCCGCGGGCAAACCTTTTGCCGCATTTTTCGCAAGCGCGAGAAATCGTTCCAAAACGTTTTGAGTACCGTGAAACACATTTTCACCTGTTTTGCCGAGTTTTAACATGAAAAATCGAAAATTTCGAAAAGTTCCCAATTGGTTCGCAGAGCGTAGGAGATTACAGGAACGTATTTTGCGATGTCAGAAACGTGTCTTAACACGTTCGAAAACGTTCTAAACGCACTGTATCTTGCGTTTCCATTGTGAAAGGCTCGTGAGGCTGAGAGCGATCGAAAAAAGTAGTGGCGTATTGGCAACTTTTTTCGATCACTCTCAGCCTCACGAGCCTTTTGCAACGGAATAAGCCAGTACTCTTTGTAGCGACTAACACTCCCCATCATAAGTCGAGCAGCCTAAGAAGCTCCTCCTTGACCGAACTTGGGACCGGCTACCTTGCTTCCCCTGGACTGAATCTGGAGATGGCTGCAAAGCTCCCTCTGTAGCGAACTTAGAGCCGGTTACCGAGCTCCCCCTGAACAGAACGTGGACCACCCACAAAGCTCCTCCTAGACCGAACTTGGAACCGGCTAAAAAGCTCCCCTGGACTGAACTTGGAACCGGCTAAAAAGCTCCCCTGGACTGAACTTCGATCCTGCTACCGAGCTCCCCCTGGACGGAGTCTGGAGTTGGCTACAAAGCTCCCCCTGGACAGAACTTAGAGCCGGCTACCGAGCTCCCCCTGGACTAAACTGTGCCCGGCAACTGAACGCCCCATGGACCATAATTTGAAAACGTAGTGCGCACCTTACCATAACGTAGGTTAACCTCAACACACCCTGCCAGTTTTAATTTTTAAAAACTGAGAAAAATGCAATAAATATTTTAACAATGTTTCCCGAAAAATTAAAATTTGTCCCAAGCTTTTAGCGAGAGGCGTGATACTTACAAATTTGAAAACATCACTCACCCGAGACGCTCTCCGTGCGCTTCAATCGCAATCGAGGGACTGAGTCGGACAGTTCGGAGATACTCCGCATTGTTGAGATACAATAGCGGGTCCACGGCCTGTATAGATTTGTTTGATTTCATGAATCCTTTAAAGGGACAGTTTAAAGGGAATCTTCGCAATTTCCAAGTCGCGCTGCGAATAGCAGCGGGTAGGGACAAAAACAAGGCAAAAGATGTGCAACGGGTAGCGCAGTGGTTGTGTGCTAGAATGCGAATCGAATGGTCACAAGTTCGACCCCCCGTGTCTGCAGATCCACCCAACCAAGGGGTTAAGAAATGTTGGTAGTGATTGGTAAATCACGATCCAAACATGCCTCGAAAGGGGTCCCCGATTCACGTGCACACAACACGAGAATAGCCTCGCAACAGGCCGCTGATCATCTCAGGACAGGCTCTCGTTGCCCCTCAGGCATAGGGGTGGTCGAGACCGCCTTGCGTGTAGAAGACCTAACACCTTTACCTTTACTTTTTACCCTAATCAATACATCCCAAAAAGCGTGACTGGTGTACTGAAGTGAACTGTGCACTTCAGTACACGCCCTCTAATCACGCGTCTATTACTAGGATTGCAATGGGCTCATTCAATATCATACACCGAATTTTAAAAGATACATTACACAGTGTATTTCAGCACATCAGTCTCTCTTTTTCGTGCGCATCGATTTCGAGTACTTCGCACCAGTGTAGTAAACAATCAGCGAAGAATGAAATGTGTATCGATACTGCACTGAATTCGCCGCCCTAGTCATAGTCATTGTCATAGTCATAGTCATTGATCCTTTTTTGGTACGGCAGTGAGCTCTACCTCTGCACTATTTGAGCCGATGGAACATAGATCACACACTAGCTCTATCATTGCGTGGCTCCCGAAAGTGGATCACATGAGTCAGAATTTGTGCGTTTGCTGTCCCTTTGGAGTAATCGGGAATCCACGGAAGAAAAAATTAAATTCGCACGCATCCCTGGTTTCCGGGGATTGTAGTCTGTAGTGTGGTGTGGGTGAGAAAGGGCGTAGTTATTGAAAAAAAGGAAGATAAAAGTGAGCTGTTGCAAGAATACAGTATCTCTGAATGTTCAGCTTTAAATTTTTAATTTTCGCGCTTTGAAAGTGAGTTGAAAGTGAGGTTGGCATGAAACAAGTGGACGGCGATTCATGCATGAAGCAGGTAAGAGGCAGGCATGCTGGCTGGCAAGGGAAAGACAGAAGGTGGAAAGAGGGGACAGGGCTGGTCTGTGACTTGTTGCACATTCGAAGCTCTGTCATGGCCCAATTTTCGATTTATGTCATTTTTCCCTTATCCTGGTTAGCTGTTTTAACTCATCTCTATTGAATTCCGCGATCGAATCATCTCAAAAATGTGCATTCCCGGTAACTTTTATATTTCCCGGAATAAAATTGTACCTGCGCGAAGAGGTCGGTTGTGGAGACGAAGACAACCTCGTAGAGGACGGGATATACTCCATCCTTTTCCAACGGAGAGTCGTCGATGTAGGCGGGGTCAACATCGTTAGCGGCGACTTCTAACGTGGACCTCTCTCTCGTCTCAGGGACTTGTCCTTCACGCAGGCGACGCATTTCCTCCTCCGCACGCAGTCGAAATTGACGAGCAGCATTCGATGATTGGAGATGATATGCGTCCCATTCAGATGGAATTCGAATTGAGAAGGAGGGAGAAGAATGGGATCGTCCTCTTCCTCTTCCTTTTCCTCTTTCTCGTCCTCTTCCTCGTCTCGCTTGGCCACGGAACGCTCGTTTTGTGATTTGAGTGCATCTGCCTTCCACTCGCAGTTAAAAAGAGCAAACATCTCGTCGACTGTCGTAGTCATCTGGGATTGAAGGGATTAGGGTGACGAAAACGGTACAACACCGATACACGGTACATTCTCGGTACGCGTACCGAACGGTACCCGATGTACCGGTACACGCTCAAAAAGAGAGAGCGATGTACCGGAATGTACCGTGTTCCGACGGTACACGACACGCTAATTTCTCCCTATCTTGTCCTCGCGAGGGATGAATATAAATAAGAGGCGACCGCCGTATTGAGCTCCTCGGAAGTGCGGGGTGCGGGATAATTAATTGTGGGGCTGGTGTAGTGGCAAAGTTTTTGCCTACCAATCCAACTCTATCTGGTTCAAGTCAAATAAAGCCTAGATCTTGTTTTGCTATTTTAAAATAATACGCTCATAACATGGAGCACTGATCTGTGTACTCTCTTTCCATACCTCAAATAGCAAAAGAAACGTTGCATGGACCACTCGCCGATCTCGATATTACCAGAACGTGTCTCTATAGTTTTTAGGAGGGGTACTTTTGTGCAATTCATCAACTCTCTGGAATGGGGGTACTTTTGTGCCAGTGAGGGGGTACTTTTGTGCAAGGAATATCGGCACAAAAGTACCCCCTCGAGAGGAGGGGGTACTTTTGTTTATGTCGAGGGAGGGGGTACTTTTTTGTACGGGCCCAAAGAGACACGCCGAGGGACTTGCTGACTTGCTTTGCCATGCACTCTCGCCTAAAATTTCTGCCTTTAACGCGGATTAGCAAAGGAACGTGTTTGTGCAATTCTAATATGAGTTTAGATTGGAAATTATCATTTTTTGTATCTCGGAAACATTGCAGGTGATGCTTAAATATCTTTGTTTCCTGAATATTTTACGAGTATCAAACGTCTAACGATAAGTACATTTGCATAATAGACGCACAAAAATTTTCAAAGGTACTCAAGAAAATAGCAAAACAAGATCTGAGGTCGATTGGACTCGAACCAGATAGGGTCGGATTAATAGGCAAAAACGTTGCGACTACATCATAAGACCGGAGGCAGCCGCTGATTTTCTCCCTTCATCACTCGTGAGATCAAATGATGGAGAAATTAGCGTGTCGTGTACCGTCGGTACACGGTGTTCAGCGGTACACGAGATAGAGCACGACGAGAGGCCGTGTACCGCGGTGCACGTTACATTCTGGTACACCACTTTCGCTTTTTGAACGTGTACCGGTACACGAATGATGAGTACTACCGTTAGCCACTCTAAAAGGGATTTATGCCACCGAAAACTCAGACATATTTACAATATTTAATCCTATTTCACTAAAAATAATAACGCTGGAATTTGCGTCTAAAGTCACTGGAAAAAGAATGGTCGAAATAGAAAAGCAGTGCTGGCTCTAAGAAACAAGAAAAAAAAACTCAGAAACCACATTGAAACTTAGAAAAAACCATAGCGGTAAATATCAAACCTTGGATGAGGGGAAGAGAGAGGAGGAGGGAAGGATGTGGGTACACCCTGCAAAAAAAGAACATTTAAGCTTCTGTAAATATTTTCGACCAGAGTCTCAATATTGAATGTGGTGCATGGTACATTCAACGATTTTCTATATTGGAAGTTCGCGTTTTCGGATGGGACTAGGTCAACCTAAGGCCCCTGCGATCGGTTATGTCACAGGAGTTATTCCTAGCGTTACAAATACTTCTGAAGTGGAGGATGCTCTCCCGATCACAATGTAACGCATCCGAAAATATATCGTAATATATAAATCGATATATTATCGCTCAAATGGCTACAAAAGAGCCAATAATCGACAGACAACGAGTGTTAAGACATGGAACCTTGTCCCGACTCGGACAGTCAACGACGTCTGTCGTCGTCGTTGGTATTAGGCAAAACAAGCGAAACGCCGTCTTTTAGAGCACCATGAGGTTTATCCAAAAATGGTAAACAGTGAACTTCGACGTTTTTGGTGTACGGTTCTTCGCTCGATCCGTATGTGACATGCGTGATATATTCATTTAAATTATAGCATCAACTCACGAGTTTAGGAAATGTATATGTAGGTGCCATTCAAGTCCTTGTTTTGTGATGATTCGAAGAATGGGATAATATACATGCTGATTTGTTCAAACGGAATTTGTTAATTAAACAAGTTAGTTTTACGCAAATTCAAAAGTCACTCGAAAAAGAATGGCATCGGTCGAAATAGAAAAGCAGTGCTGGCTCTTAGCAAAAGACATTTCTCAGAAACAGTATTGAAACATCGAAAAACCATAGCGGTAAATATCAAACCTTGGATGAGGGGAAGGGAGAGGAGGAGAGAAGGATGTGGGTACACCCTGCAAAAAAAAAGAACATTTAAGCTTCTGTAAATAGTTTCGACCAGAGTCTCAATATTGAATGTGGTGCATGGTACATTCAACGATTTTTCTATTTTGGGATTTCGCGTTTTCGGATGGGACTAAGGCCCCTGCGATCCGTTATGTCACAGGAGTTATTCCTAGCGTTGCTATTCATTCTGGAACATGCGATCGCTAAGAGTTAGATGATTTTAGATTGTTTTTTTCAATGTGCGTTTTAGATTTGTCAATGTGAGAGCTATTGTTTCTTTTTTATGTTCGTTTGGCATAAACTCGGGAATTGTTATACCATACTACCATTTCCATACGGTAATCATGACAATCGGCGAATTTGGTCGGTTTTCGCATCGAATTTTTTGCTATATTTTGCACATATCACCGGGCATGTCCGGGTGGATCTCGGTAAATCGACGCGGAAAAAATATGAGCCTACTTACAACTCTTGAATATATTTCAAAAATAGACTTTTTCTCCGTAACGAAAAATTTTCATGATGTGGCATTAGCGCCATTTCATAGAGCGCGAAATTCTGATCTAAACATTTAGTTTTCTCGCCATTCTGACGAGTTTCAGAGAAGTTATTATCGAAAAAACGCGTTTTCCGCCAAACGGCGCGGCGCCATACCGGCGTCCAACGGCATCCTATTGCGAAATCGAGGACGTCAGCGTGTTCAGCATCGAAAGTTACCCCTAGGAGCATGTTTTCAGCGAATTCCAATTTTGACCTGTTCCTGACCCTTGTTGATCCTAACGCAAACGGCGTCATATTTCTCCGCAATTTTGCAAAAAGTGATTTTTTTAGCACGCTCCGGTATTAAACGTTCAGATATTTTCAGTACGTACGATACGTAAATTCAAAAGCCAATGGAAACAACGAATAACATCGGACGAAATAGAGAAGGAGCGCTCAGAAACCACATTGAAATATTGAGAAAAAACAATAGCGGCAAATATCGAACCTTGGGAGAGAGAGAGAAAGAGATAGAGAGAGAGGACGAAGAGAAGTGGAGAGGATAAAATCAGGCGGCCTGTAAAGAAGGTATTGCCTTTGACGATTGGTTGAATATTGATAGTCCAATTATTTCAGTGCTCATCCCAACGCCAAATAATTTTATTTCTTTTGAACACAACTTTTCGACATACCTTTGTTACTCTTCTGGGCAATCTCGCGATATGTGTATTTGATTCACTTTCCTCACAGCGTCTGTAAATGAAAGATGAAAATCAGGTGTAAATGATCTTTCTCAGCGAAAAGTAGACAACATGGAAAGATTGAGCGAGCGAATTCGACTAGACATTTTCCATTTCTTCGATGAGAATCGATTAGTGTGGCTAACGGCTTTGCATGCACCGGCACACGCCCTTATCATTCGTGCACCGGTGCTCGGGAAAATCGATAGTGGTGAACCGGAATGCACGGTGCATTGACGGTGGACGACATGTAAGATTCTCACGTGTTGGTGTACACCCGTTCATCGTACACCGTGCCTCGGTATTGAACCGATATCACCATCCTAGAATAGAGATGGACGAAAAAGATCATAGGGGGAGGATCTTCGCACCTACCGACGAGAGAAAGAGAGAGAGAGAGAGAGAGAGAGAGAGAGAGAGAGAGAGAACCACTTTTTAGAATTCAAAGGGTTTTTTTAGAATTCAAACATGGTCAAAGGGAGAATAATCAATAGTAACATTGGACATTTACGCATTAATTAGTTGAGGGAGAAGAGAAAGTCTAGAGAGACAACATCGCAAGCACTAGTAGATATGCCCATGGTGGGACTGCTATCTTGTGTTTGCTCAGATGAAATTCTCTCATTGTGAGAAGTGGCAGGGAGATTAGAAGACAAAAGATAGAGGGTTGTGATGTGTTTATTGCCGCTGAGGGCTCAGTTGGTCAAGTCGGTCGGTATACGCTCTCACCTACCGACAGGTCGAGATGGTGTGTGGAATAACGAGACCATGTCTGACCCCTCAGCGAGAATACATGAAAACCATTAACGGAGGGGTTAAAATCCCTCTAAGCAAACATCAAACATAATACTCGTTCCAACTCTGTCTAATAGTGTCTCCTCTTCTTCTTTTATTAATAAAAACTGATAATTTCTAATAAAGGGGAGCCCTCGCTTCGTTCATTCCACCTATCCTATCCCACCAGTGCGGTGAGAAATGAAATTAAGAATGCTTTATGATGGCAGAACAATCTCATCATAACTCTCTTTCACAAAATCGAAAATAATACTCTTTAACTCTGTCTAATAATGTTTCCTCCTCTTCTTCTTCTTCTTCCTATTCTCCATGTGCCGGTTCTTCCCCATTCTCTCCTTCACTAATCACATCCGATATCTCGGGAAAAGGTAATTCTTTTTAAATCTAACTAGAATGCTGCTGCGAAGAAGACGGGGATAAGTTATTACTTTATTACTGTTTTAAGCGATATGATACAACTGCACGCGATGCTAACTTAGTGTGATGTTGTACGTGCAATCGATTGGCCTGAGGGGTACTGTCATTTCAGATACATCACGAGCTCATTGGCGGAGAAGGAAGAAGATAGGAAATATCGAGATAAACTTGTTGTCCCTGTCTATCAGACTGTTACGGATCGTCTCTGAACGAGACTGGTCACTCTCTTCAGAGGAGTTTCTTGTTCATCTAGAGAGAGGGGAGGAGACTGATCCTCATTCTCCCTAGGAACGTCTTCCCTCGATGCGTGGTCCTTCGACACTTGATTGTTTCTAAGAAGACTATTATCTTATTCGATAGTTTATTTGGATTCTATAGTGAGAGAGAAATCGCAGAAAGAAAAATAAGTGACCTGAAGTAGAAGAACTCGAATATCAGAGTGACAGTCGACGAAACTATTCCAGTAATCATTATTATGAACACTCCTCCAATTTTTTGGATCGAAATTCCATCCGAATCGTTCGGAATTTCCGCGCAAACTTTCTGAACGTTTTTTTGTTAGATCATCATATTTTACAGTTGAACGACTTTGCGAGGATTATCGATCCACCACTTCTTTTTGAGCTGGTCGAGGTTGTTCCGTTTCCGGACGATGAGAATGCTGCAATTGGGGTATTCTTTGTGTTCGTTCTAGCAGAAGATGACTCACGCGCGGGAGATCTCATCTTTGAGAGGATGACCCGTCTGTACAGCCACTCCATATCGTTTTCGGGAGAATTCATTGCCGACCGACTGAAGATTGCAGTTCGTGAGTTCGGCGTATTTGATCTTCATCCCGTCACCTGCACAATTTTTATTGAAATAGTAAAATCAGATAAAACAATACCGATAAAAGCGAATCCGTCGGTACTTGTGAGTACTCGATTGATGGCGTCGTCGAATGACTCGGGAGGGCCCGATTTCTACAGAGTTCAGAAGTTACGATTCGTACCGCCGATCAAACACTAGCCTGCATGAATCTCCACATATTGGAGTATTTGTTCGACACGGGGTATACCCCCACTGCGAATTTGGATCGCTCTCGTCGAGTCATCGACTCGTTCAGAGACATTTCTTTCCAGATGCTGAAACGTAATTAATAATTAGTAATTAATAAGTAATTAATAACTAATTATCCAATGATAACTCAAGTATTGATCACTTGTGGAACTGCTCCTCGTTCTCGGCCATTCGTCTGAAGTAAGTCTCTGCTGCCGACCCCTTCATGGGTGCGTACTCGATGTTGAACTGCTTAGCGAGGTCGTCGAGAGAACTAAGAAGGATAAGGGATTATTTCTCTCTTCACTTCATATCCCTCTCTTCATCTCTCTCTCCCTCCTTATCTCGCCCCTTCTTCCTCCTCACCTCACAGATTCTTCCAGTCGAGTCGCTGTTATCGATCCCGCGAGCTTGGAAGCGTACGACGCGACCATAAGCAATCCGAAAATCCACCAAGTCGCTGCTACAATTCTTCCTGAGATGTTCTTCGGCGCCTTTCCGCCACCTGAAACGACCCTTGCAACTTATCTCTTACTAATGATATCAGGTATTAGAGACGTAACAGTCTAACCGAGATAGAAAGAATTCATGCAGAACCAGATGCATTTCTTAAGGGAGAATTCCGGTATCTCGAGGTCCGTTGAAGGTCCTGAGAAAAGAATCCGTTGAATAATACTTAGCCTCACCCACCTTGTTTTTTCTGTAGGAGTAGGGCTGAATCGATCGAATACCCAGAGAAGGAGAGACGCGACGATGTAGGCGGCAACGATACACACCCATACTTTCCATTCGAGCACCTGAGAGGGTACGCTAATGATCAAAGACATGAATGTATTCAATGTTTTTGCATTACTATATCACATTCACGTTTGCAAAACATGTTCCTCCACTACTAGGGAATCGAAATATCTGTCTGTTTGTCTGTTGGTTTTTTTCCTTCCGCGTGACGGACGTTTTTTCGTTTTTTTCCGCTATAATTCGCTTCAAAGTTTAGCAATCTTCTCAGATCCTTTTGCATGTGATAGGCAACGACAAAACGCATCGAACTTTATATTTGAAAAATCGATAGTTTCATGGCCAAGTCGGTAGCGAGCTCGACTAGAAATCCGAGGGTCTCAGGTTCGATCCCCGCCGGTGCATAGTCTTTTGCCGCATTTTTTCCAAGTGTAAAATGTGGGCCCAAACCTATTTTTGAGTAACGAGATTCACATTTGAACATCTTTTGCCGAGTTTTGAAGTGAAATATCGATTGATTTCACTTGATTTCACATGATTTCACTAAATTTTCGTATATTTCGTTCCAAATCGTTCCACATGCTGGCAAACCTCGCAGGAAGGGGGTTTAAAACGAGAGAGCAAGGTAAATCAAGAGGGACTCTCTTACTTTGGCACACTATCTCGCCCCTGACCCCTTTCTGGAGGCTCGGAATCGTGTATCGGCAAGCTTTATAAATTGCTTAAAAATCGCTCTATCTTCTCGGATCCTTTTTGCATACGAAAGCAGATCAAAATCCCCTTCCAATTTTACAACATTTAATTGACCAAATCCATAGCCAAGTGGATTACGCGCTTAACTTTCAAACCGAGACCCCCAGGTTCGAACCCCGCCGCGGGCAAAACGTTTGCCTCATTTTTCGCAAGTGTCAGAAGCCCTTTTAGCACGTTCTTGAGTACCGTGAAACACGATTTCACCTGTTTGCCGAGTTTTAACATGAAAAATCGAAAATTTCGAAAAAGTTGCCAATCGATTCGCAGAACGTGAGGGATCACAGGAAAAGTGTTTGGCGATGTCGGAAACGTGTCTGAACGTGTTCTAACACGTTTTAAAATGAAAATCGAAAATCGCTCTCAGCCTCACGAGACTTTTGCAGCGGAATAAGCCAGTACTCTTTCTAGAGATGAACATTTCCCCCCAACATACTTAGCTCCCCCCTGGACCGATCTTGGAGCCGGCTACTGAGTTCTCCTCCCTGGACCGAGCCTACAGCAAGCTACCGAACTCCCCCTGGACCGAACCTAAAAAAGGCTACAAAGGTTCCTCTGAACAGTACCTGAAGAAGGCTACCGAGGTCCCCCTGGACCGTACCTGAAGAAGGCTACCAAGGTCCCCTTGAACCGTACCTGAAAAAGGTTACCGAGGTCCCCTGGACCGAATCTGAAGTATGTTACTTAGCTCCCCCTGGACCGAACCTGCACCCAGAACTATGCATAGAGCGTAGTGTATTTAACCTCAACACATCCCGGCTAGTACCTTTAAATTTATTAATAATGCAATCCAATGGAAAGACTACGAAGACGACACAAACCTTCATGAAGATGAAGAGAGAGTTGTCGACGTCGTTCTTCTTCATTAGAATTGTGGTTCCCACCAAATCGTAGTAAGGCACTTTAACAAATTGTTCACCTCTTACGATTAGTAGAGATTGAGATACCGTGAAGTCAACGTCGTTTTCCCTCTCCGCCGTTACAGAGAGAGGCGCGAGAGCGATATCGGCCGATCCGGATACTGTAATTAACAATTGACTGTTACTGAAGAAAGAGAATGAATAGACGAAGTCAACAAACCGAGAGCTCCCATGATTCCATTCCAATTGCCATTGAAATCCATCGTGCCAAATGTTCCATCCTCGACTTCGAAAAGCACATACGTGAAATTATTCACATTCTCCTTGATGAGGTCGATCAGATCCTGTATATATTCATTTCCGGTGAGGTAAACTATATTTGATCGAACCTTACAGTAACCCTCGAGCAGCGATCCGGTGTTCCAATCGGGATATTTCTGCATGAACGGCGGTTGCTGAAAGGAACATGCGTTTCGGAACAAATTCATAGAAATAAACTCACAATTACGGTAGCCACGCGATAGATGAATATCTCTCTCGGATTTTGAGTGAGCGACTCGTAGTAAGTGAGGACTCCAGTTGAGATCGTCCAGTTGCCCATCTGAGATGAACACTCATCCGGTGAGAGAAACATTGGCACAAACCAGTTTGTAGAAGTTCGAGTTTCTATTCGAGCTGAGACTGTCGATATTGAAGATCCGAACGGGCACGTCTTGATGAAAGTAGTTCCTGAGATTAACTCTGTTCCTGTTTTTTTTCCGTACGCGTGACAGACATTTTTTTCGCATTTTCCTTATATTTCGCTTCAAAATCGCGCTATCTTCCCAGATCCTTTTGCATATGATAACCGACCAGAATACCTTTCAAATTTTACAAAATTTAATAAGCCAAATCCATAGCCAAGTGGGTTAAGCGCCAGACTGTGATTCCGAGACCCCCAGGTTCGACCCCCGCCGCGGGCAAACCTTTTGCCGCATTTTTTGCAAGTGCCAGAAACCGTTCTAGCACGTTTTTGAGTACCGTGAAACGCGTTTTCACCTGTTTTGCCGAGTTTTAACCACTTGACGGACTTTTTCGTTTTTTCACTATAAATAACTTCAAACTCAATCAATCTTCTCAGATCCTTTTGCATATGATAACCAATCTGAATACCTTTCAAATTTTACAAAAAATATTTAACCAAATTCATAGCCAAGTGGGTTACGCGCTTCGCCAGCAATCCGGCACCCCCAGGTTCGACCCCCGCCGCGGGCAAACCTTTTGCCGCATTTTTCGCAAGTGCCAGAAACCGTACTAACACGTTTTTGAGTACCGTGAAACACGTTTTCACCTGTTTTGCCGAGTTTTAACTTGAAAAATCGAAAATTTCGAAAAGTTCCCAATTGATTCGCAGAGCGTGGGGGATCACAGGAAAAGTGTTTTGCAATGTCAGAAACGTGTCTGAACGTGTTCTAACACGTTTTAACGTGAAAAATTGAAAATTTCAAAATGTTTCTAATTGATTCGCAGAGCGTAGGGGATCACAGGAAAAGTGTTTTGCGATGTCGGAAACGTGTTCGAACACGTCAGGGAAATCAACACACGGTATCCTGCGTTTCCGTTGAGAAATGCTCGTGAGGCTGAGAGCGATCGAAAAAAGTTGCCACGGAGCCACGAAGTGTCGTAGTGGCAACTTTTTTTCGATCGCTCTCAGCCTCACGAGCATTTTGCAACGGAATAAGCCAGTACTCTTTCTAGAGATTAACATTCCCCAGCATACTAACTTCCCCCCTGGACTGTACTTGGAGCCGGCTACAGAGTCCACCTCCCTGATCCGAACCAGAAGCCGGCTACCGAGCTCCCCCTGAACCGAGCCTGAAGTAGGCTGCCAAGGTCCCCCTGAACCAAACCTGAAGCAGGCTACCGAGCTGCCCCTGGACCAAACATGGATCAGGCTACTGAGCTTCCCCTGGACCGAACCTGGAGCAGGCTACCGAGCTCCCCCTGGACCGAACCTGCACCCAGAACTATGCATAGTGCGTAGTGTACGCATAGAGCGTAGTGTATTTAACCTCAACACATCCCGGCTAGTTATATACCTTGATAAGATAATTGAACGTTGAGTTCATAACATCGTAGTAGAAGGAGACATCGACCTCAATACATCAGCTTGAATTCATTTCTTAACCCACGCAAAACCTCATCCCAACTGTTTATCGTGTAATCTCTTTCCTCCTATGTGTAATCTCTTTCCTCCTATTTTTCTCACCTTTGTCATGGCGAACATGGTGAAGTCATCATTTTCAATGTTGGCTTGGGCCTAGAATAAACGGCGTTTCCCTGGTGGTGAAAGTACTCTCGAGTATCAAGGCCCTCACCTCTACTACGAATTTCTCGATATTCTCGGTTTTGGCGACGAATACAATGGTCTCGGCCTGGTTTCTGAGGGCATTCAGTTGGGCGCGAATTCGAGAAGGAGTAGTTTCCATTTGCATGTAACGAACGGACACTCCGAGAGAATCGAAGGACGCCTTCCACGAATCATAGGCTACATCTGAAATTTGCGATTGTTATGAAAGGAAGGACACATTTCTCATGCTCTCTGGTGAATAATGGAATCAAAGAGAGGAAAAAGTTTAGAAGAAATTAGAAAGATACAGTAGATGTCGTCGGACAGGACGGTTAGCTGGCTGGAGATGTTCATCTGCGGGAAGATATCGACAATCGAGTATTGGAAGACGGAGGAAGGCTGGACGAGGGCGACGTAGTTGTCGAAGTTGTTTGGAATGGTCACTGCAAGGGTTGGAAGTGAATTGAGTGGGAAAATAGGGGACTCGCATGTTTGTGTGTTCTTGAATAATCCGGGAGGCGACCAGGGGTAGAAGTGGAACTGAATCATCGGAATATTAGCTGCCACAGCGACATTCCTCATCAAATCGATCTTCTCTTGAGAACGAGCCAATGATATGACGATGGAAGCTTCGGAGAGTCGGGAACACACTGTAACAACGCATTTTGTTATTCTTCCAGTCTTAAATATGAACTTCACAACTGCCTGGACACTTGCTGGAAATATGATCGATAATTTGACATAAATTAGAGGGCGAGCTCCCTTCCAAGGCAGGCTAAACTCACCATTGTCTTGTGTAGTATTGGGAAGAATCACGAATCGCTGTATTCCTGAATAGAATTGGTATTTGTCTCTGAAGAACATCTGAGAGATGTTGAGATGCATGAGGATGTCCTTGGCATAATTGTCGCCCTGTTCGAGAGCCACCACTGAAATAGGAGATCTGAATCAGAAGTGAAAGTGATCAACTCACGAATATCCGTGGCGGCAACCGTTCCAATCCATGGAATGAGCAGAAGAAAGATCGAGAATCTCATGGATCTTCTGCAAAAACGGAAAAAAATTCTCAGAACCCATATTGAAATATCGAAAAACCATAGCGGAAAATATCAAACCTCGAATGAGGGGAAGGGAGAGGAGGAGAGAAGGATGCGATTGACCCTGCAAAAAAGAACATTTACTCTTCCGTAAATATATTTGGCTCTACCAGAATCAATATAGAATGTGGTGCATGGTACAGTCAACGATTTTCTATATCGGTATTTCAGGGTGGGACTAGGTCAACCTAAGGCCCCTGCGTTATGTCACAGGAGTTATTTCTAGCGCTATTAATACTTCTGGAAGCTGTAATCGCTAAAATTTAGATTCATTCAACTTGTAGATATTGAATAGGCAATGTGAGAGCTATTGTTTCTTTTTTATGTTCTTTTGGCATAAACTAGGGAATATCATACTACCATTTCCATACGGTAATCATGACAATCCGCGAATTTGGTCGGTTTTCGCATCGAATTTTTTGCTATATTTTGCACATATCACCGGGCATGTCCGGGTGGATCTCGGTAAATCGACGCGGAAAAAATATGAGCCTACTTACAAGTCTTGAATATATGACGCTGTTTGCGTTAGGATCAACAAGGGCTCAACAGAGGTCTGGAACAGGTCAAAAATCGAATTCGCTGAAAACATGCTCCTAGGGGTAACTTTCGATGCTGAACACGCTGGCGTCATCGATTTCGCAATAGGACGCCGTTGGACGCCGGTATGGCGCCGCGCCCTTTGGGCGGAAAAAGCATTTTCCGATAATAACTTCTCAGAAACTCTTCAGAATGGCGGGAAAACTAAATGTTTAGATCAGAATTTCGCGCTCTATCAAATGGCGCTAATGCCACATCATGAAGATTTTTCGTTACGGAGAAAAAGTCGATTTTTGACTTAAGCCCTATCGCGGCCGATCCGGGTACGAGTTTATAGAGCACATTTTTTCTGATCATTTTGGTGTATGGCATGAGGTAGTTGACCCCGTGGAAAGTTGTTTTACAAGCATTAACAAGAATTCCACGCGCGCGGAACGCGTGTACACGCGCAGCATCCGCATGGTCGATGCGGTAGTGGTCTAGAACTTCAATCCGAAGGTCACTGGTTCCATTCCCATCGGTTGCCAAAGTTTTTTGCCGAATTTTTTTTCATCGAATTTTCACCCCCTGCCAATATTGGCGCATTTTCAGAAATCTCAAAAAAGTGATTTTTTCAATGAAACAAAATTCGACAAAAAACTTTGGCAACCGTTGGGAATCGAACCAGTGACCTTCGGATTGAAGTTCTAGACCACTACCGCATCGACCATGCGGGTGCCGCGTGTGTACACGCGTACCGCGCGCGTGAAAAATCTTGTTAATGCTTATAAAACAACTTTCCACGGGGTCAACTACCTCATGCTATATACCAAAATGATCAGAAAAATGTGCTCTATAAACTCGTACCCGGATCAGCCGCGATAGGGCTTGAGTCAAAAATCGACTTTTTCTCCGTAACGAAAAATTTTCATGATGTGGCATTAGCGCCATTTCATAGAGCGCGAAATTCTGATCTAAACATTTAGTTTTCTCGCCATTCTGACGAGTTTCAGAGAAGTTATTATCGAAAAACGCGTTTACCGCCCAAAGGGCGCGGCGCCATACCGGCGTCCAACGGCATCCTATTACGAAATCGATGACGCCAGCGTGTTCAGCATCGAAATTTACCCCTAGGAGCATGTTTTCAGCGAATTCCAATTTTGACCTGTTCCTGACCCTTGTTGATCCTAACGCAAACGGCGTCATATTTCTCCGCAATTTTGCAAAAAGTGATTTTTTTTTCGCATGCTCCGGTATTAAACGTTCAGATATTTTCAGTACGTACGATACGTAAATTCAAAAGCCAATGGAAACAACGAATAACATCGGACGAAATAGAGAAGGAGCGCTCAGAAACCACATTGAAATATTGAGAAAAAACAATAGCGGCAAATATCGAACCTTGGGAGAGAGAGAAAGAGATAGAGAGAGAGGACGAAGAGAAGTGGAGAGGATAAAATCAGGCGGCCTGTAAAGAAGGTATTGCCTTTGACGATTGGTTGAATATTGATAGTCCAATTATTTCAGTGCTCATCCCAACGCCAAATAATTTTATTTCTTTTGAACACAACTTTTCGACATACCTTTGTTACTCTTCTGGGCAATCTCGTGATATGTGTATTTGATTCACTTTCCTCACAGCGTCTGTAAATGAAAGATGAAAATCAGGTGTAAATGATCTTTCTCAGCGAAATTAGACAACATGGAAAGATTGAGCGAGCGAATTCGACTAGACATTTTCCATTTCTTCGATGAGAATCGATTAGTGTGGCTAACGGCTTTGCATGCACCGGCACACGCCCTTATCATTCGTGCACCGGTGCTCGGGAAAATCGATAGTGGTGAACCGGAATGCACGGTGCATTGACGGTGGACGACATGTAAGATTCTCACGTGTTGGTGTACACCCGTTCATCGTACACCGTGCCTCGGTATTGAACCGATATCACCATCCTAGAATAGAGATGGACGAAAAAGATCATAGGGGGAGGATCTTCGCACCTACCGACGAGAGAAAGAGAGAGAGAGAGAGAGAGAGAGAGAGAGAGAGAGAACCACTTTTTAGAATTCAAAGGGTTTTTTTAGAATTCAAACATGGTCAAAGGGAGAATAATCAATAGTAACATTGGACATTTACGCATTAATTAGTTGAGGGAGAAGAGAAAGTCTAGAGAGACAACATCGCAAGCACTAGTAGATATGCCCATGGTGGGACTGCTATCTTGTGTTTGCTCAGATGAAATTCTCTCATTGTGAGAAGTGGCAGGGAGATTAGAAGACAAAAGATAGAGGGTTGTGATGTGTTTATTGCCGCTGAGGGCTCAGTTGGTCAAGTCGGTCGGTATACGCTCTCACCTACCGACAGGTCGAGATGGTGTGTGGAATAACGAGACCATGTCTGACCCCTCAGCGAGAATACATGAAAACCATTAACGGAGGGGTTAAAATCCCTCTAAGCAAACATCAAACATAATACTCGTTCCAACTCTGTCTAATAGTGTCTCCTCTTCTTCTTTTATTAATAAAAACTGATAATTTCTAATAAAGGGGAGCCCTCGCTTCGTTCATTCCACCTATCCTATCCCACCAGTGCGGTGAGAAATGAAATTAAGAATGCTTTATGATGGCAGAACAATCTCATCATAACTCTCTTTCACAAAATCGAAAATAATACTCTTTAACTCTGTCTAATAATGTTTCCTCCTCTTCTTCTTCTTCTTCCTATTCTCCGTTACGGGTGTTGCTACATCTATCATAGAAATCTTCGTTAAAGGTGGTGTCCCACGAACTTTTGGTCAACTGAGTTCTCACTGTGGGGTTATCAAACTCGGTTCCCCGGTAAGAGCACTTCAAACCGCACGTTCAACCGATAAGTTTGAACTGAGTTATTCGAGTTTGGCTCTTTGCCAAACTGACCCTGTAATGCAGGGATTCAAAAATGATAGAGAGGGATAATGGGAAAAGAGGAGAGAGCGACCGCGCCATTGGCACATAGGAGATGAGGAATGAGGAAGTGCGAGATCGTAATACTCCTTCTTTAATGATAATAATACAAGAACATTACGGTTGAGGCGTTTTGTTTCCCAACTACCAAATGATGACATGGGAGTTTTTTTTCCAGAATGACAGATAGATAATGGAAATATCCAGGTTATTCAAAAATGAGAGCAGGTACATCACATCTATTTAAATAAATATTAAAGGGACAGTAAAGGCACCGTTGAATTGTCGCAAATTCCTGACGGTCCTGCGACGATTGCAATTTTTTGCGGGGAAATGCGAAATAAATATAGGAGAGAACTAAAATTTATAAAAAAGGGCAAAACAGCTCATGTTACCTATGGAATGACCGAGTTGTGTTAGGCGCTATTTGCCTCACGTATCAGTATCAAGCCGTCTTGCCTGAATGGTCAGCATGTTTCTAGCGAGGAATAGCGTCTACTGAACTCGTAACTTAAAGGGACAGTAAAGGCACCGTTGAATTCCCGCAAATTTCAAGGTCTCGCCACGACTTTCGTCCCGTGGGAAGAAACAAAAGCATAGACTGGGTGTCGAACACGCGACTTCACGATCACTAGGAAAGCGTTTTACCGCTGCTCCACTTGGGCTGATGTGGAATAGGGCGCACACTATTTCTATCCTTACGTAAGTTGGATCAAATGAACAAGAATTTGTGTGTTTACTGTCCCTTTAACTACTTTGCTGAACTCTATTTCCCCTGAAACAAATGCATTATTTTCACAAAGCCACCATTTTTATTCACCGCATTGGTTATTCCACTAGCCGGGATGTGTTGAGGTTAAATACACTACGCTCTATGCGTACACTACGCTCTATGCATAGTTCTGGGTGCAGGTTCGGTCCAGGGGGAGCTCGGTAGCCTGCTACAGGTTCGGTCCAGGGCAGCTCGGTAGCCTGCTACAGGTTCGGTCCAGGGCAGCTCGGTAGCCTGATCCAGGTTCGGTCCAGGGGGAGCTCGGAAGCCTGCTTCAGGTTCGGTTCAGGGGGACCTTGGCAGCCTACTTCAGGCTCGGTTCAGGGGGAGCTCTGTAGCCGGCTTCAGGTTCGGATCAGGGAGGTGGACTCGGTAGTCGGCTCTAGGAACAGTCCAGGGGG
Source organism: Pristionchus fissidentatus (assembly GCA_036245785.1). Classification (NCBI taxonomy): domain Eukaryota; kingdom Metazoa; phylum Nematoda; class Chromadorea; order Rhabditida; family Neodiplogasteridae; genus Pristionchus; species Pristionchus fissidentatus. The sequence continues at coordinate 17,214,378 of BTSY01000002.1, forward strand.
GAAGTTGGTATGCTGGGGAATGTTAATCTCTAGAAAGAGTACTGGCTTATTCCGCTGCAAAATGCTCGTGAGGCTGAGAGCGATCGAAAAAAGTTGCCACGGAGCCACGAAGTGGCGTCGCTCTCAGCCTCACGAGCATTTCTCAACGGAAACGCAGGATACCGCGTGTTGATTTCCCTGACGTGTTCGAACACGTTTCCGACATCGCAAAACACTTTTCCTGTGATCCCCTACGCTCTGCGAATCAATTGGGAACTTTTCGAAATTTTCGATATTTCACGTTAAAACGTGTTAGAACACGTTCAGACACGTTTCTGACATCGCTAAACACTTTTCCTGTGATTCCCCACGCTCTGCGAATCAATTGGGAACTTTTCGAAATTTTCGATTTTTCAAGTTAAAACTCGGCAACACAAGTGAAATCGCGTTTTACGGTACTCAAAAACGTGCTAGAACGGTTTCTGGCACTTGCGAAAAATGCGGCAAAAGGTTTGCCCGCGGCGGGGGTCGAACCTGGGGATCTCGGATTCAAAGTTTGGCTCGTAACCCACTTGGCTATGGATTTGGTTAATTACATTTTGTAAAATGTGAAATGTATTCTGGTCGGTTATCATATGCAAAAGGATCTGGGAAGATTGATTGAGTTTGAAGCGATTTATAGCGAAAACACGAAAAGTTCCGTCACGCGGTTAAAACTCGGCAAAACAGGTGAAAACGTGTTTCACGGTGCTCGAAAACGTGCTAGAACGGTTTCTGGCACTTGCGAAAAATGCGGCAAAAGGTTTGCCCGCGGCGGGGGTCGAACCTGGGGGTCTCGGATTCAAAGTTTGGCTCGTAACCCACTTGGCTATGGATTTGGCTAATTAAATTTTGTAAAATGTGAAAGGTATTCTGGTCGGTTATCATATGCAAAAGGATCTGGGAAGATAGCGCGATTTTGAAGCGAAATATAAGGAAAATGCGAAAAAAATGTCTGTCACGCGTACGGGAAAAAACAGACAGACAGACAGACAGACAGACAGACAGACAGACAGACACAATGATTTCCTATAAGTGGAGGAATCTGAACACTCATTAAACAAACAAAGTCATAAAGAGATAATAGCTCCCTACCAATAAGCTAAAGTAGGCGGGAATATGAAAGTGTGATACTCCTTTCTACCATTTGTTCAACATCACTCTCTCATCGAGAAGAACGACAAAGAACTTTCGGGGGGTGACAATTGTTAATGAGCTAATTAATCGAAAATCGATTTAGTAATTTTGAAAGCCCTAATGATTCTGGTCACAGAGTTGAGGAGAAAGTTATTTCAATTTGAAATCCCTGTTGCGGATTGTCACCCTCCCGAATGTTCATTTTGGAATCTTGCAGGACGGTCTCACTATATATCTAGGGGAAATAAGCTCCGCCCACTCGAGAAACGGGTGGAGGGGAAGAAATGGCGGATGAGTAGCACACATTTCATTCTTAACTAAACGCCTTGTGCTTGGGCTTATTCGAGAGCTCCTAGATTGGGCTAAAACATACGTCGTGCGCACCTTGTTCTGTTATGATTGAGGAGGTCAAAAATCGATAAAACTAAGCGAGAATAGTCAATTCAAGCACTTCCAGGAAAGGCACATAGTTGCGCATCTCTCAGTTCGTGAGGATACACGGTGAAACGGTTCTCCACAAACCGTCCGCCGTGTCTGCTAGTCTGCCACTCTCGCCATTTTTCAAGATACGGTAGATGTACGAATTCTGTCAATCGACAAATGAGTTGGCAACGTTGCCGCAACATTGCAAAATTCATACATCAAATTTCTCTCGCCACGAAAGGCCTCGATTTTTTCCTTAGGACCCCATGTACGGTATATTTACTGTACCCTATCATGAACTGAATTTGTGTTTGAACGCCCGCCTTTCCTCTGCGTCTACTCCGTGGTGTGGCTAGGCGACTTTTCTCTGCCGAACAAGACGTTTCACCGTGGGATAATGTGTCTGATCCATTTAGAGAAACAGAATCAAATTTAATAGCCGCGCTGAATTGTGCTCAATTTTAAAAGAATATAGTCCGGTAATATTCATTTGCATGACGACTTACGGTGTTTAGCGGCTCAACTTGCAATATTTTGGGTGATGAGCAAAAGAACCGCAAAGGATGGGGACCGAACCCGCGACCTCTGCTCTCTGTGCAATCACCTTACCATTGAGCCAAGACGGCAATGGTGGAGCGCTCTGACATTTGCTCCATGATCAGATATGATCTCTTCATTCTCTCCCTATGTACGCAAACTCCGCCCATCTCTAGAGAGTGACCTTTTCTGACCCTCAAACGTTGTGGTTTACGAGCTGCAGCGCGGCTCAGAGACAATATATCGACAAACGTCAAAAAGTATGATGTTCGTGAGACCTCAACGGTTCATTTGGACACCCTTTCTACCACTTGGCATGAAATTGGCAGATCACGTTGCGGCCCCTATATATATCCTACACACCGTGTCAAGCGGGGGAAGAATCCTCATTTGCGTGGCGCGACTGTCTGGGGGATTAGAGGGCGAGAGAGTGAGAGAGCGAAAATCGATGCTAATTGAGCGGTCGGTTTTTGGAGATTTGGTTTCAAGCTCATAACTCCTAGATAAGAGAACTAGGTGAAAACGGCAATAGGTAGAGAATGTGCTTCTTCATATCATATCCAAAAACCAGGGGCAGCGGATTCCTTACAACCGAGTATGAGTGGAATTTCGATTCTCAGGATTTGTGTAGTACTCTACTATTCTAATTATAGAGAAAAGCTAAGATCGAAATCGAAAAATCGGCCCTGAGCATTTTGTCAGGAAGTTCTTTGTCCAAATGTGAGAGTGATCTACATGGCTCTATCTCACTTCTCCAATGAGTTAATAGCTCTCGCATGCGGAAAACAGCCTTTTTTGCCTTTTTTCGCGGGGTTTTCGACCTTTCTGATTTTTTAATAAAATAATGAGATCGAAATTTACAAATCGGCTAAGAGCAAGTTGTGGGAAAAGGCTTTTTCTAAATGGAAGTTAATATCCCATGACCATATATCAGATGTGCACAGAGGAGATAGCATCCGCGTGAGAAACATCGAGATATTAAAATGACATCACAATATGAGGTTAGCCAAACTTCTTCCATAGGATTTCTGGATGATCATTTAATCGAATTTGAACTCATTATGTTAGTAAAAACTCAGAAAAGTCGAAAATCCCGCGAAAAAGGGCAAAAAAGGCTGTTTTCCGCATGCGAGAGCTATTACCTCATTGGAGAAGTGAGATAGAGCCATGTAGATCACTCTCACATTTGGACAAAGCACTTCCTGACAAAATGCTCAGGGCCGATTTTTCGATTTCGATCTTAGCTTTTCTCTATAATTAGAATAGTAGAGTACTACACAAATCCTGAGAATCGAAATTCCACTCATACTCGGTTGTAAGGAATCCGCTGCCCCTGGTTTTTGGATATGATATGAAGAAGCACATTCTCTACCTATTGCCGTTTTCACCTAGTCTCTAGCTTCTCTTATCTAGGAGTTATGAGCTTGAAACCAAATCTCCAAAAACCGACCGCTCAATTAGCATCGATTTTCGCTCTCTCACTCTCTCGCCCTCTAATCCCCCAGACAGTCGCGCCACGCAAATGAGGATTCTTCCCCCGCTTGACACGGTGTGTCCTACTTATCGTCATGCAGAATTTATGTCAGTAATCGACTACAGTAATTTCATTACACTTGATTCACCCGAATCACCTGTGTTTGATTATTTTGTCATCACTTCTATCCATATCACATAAACGACAAAACGCATGTAAAAAGCTGATATCAACAGCATTTTACATGTATGAGTGTGTGTTACATTTACAAGCCATATATATATATACCATTTTTCTTGAAGCTTTGTTCGAGTCTAATCGATTTATGCCGAAGTATTGTGCGAAAATTTTCAGTTCCGCCGTAAAAATTCCGTGCCGCCAAAAGGTGTGCGGCTACGGCGAAGTTGTTGCGTAGAAACACCGCCCACTGCACCTATGCCAAATTACGGTAGAAGTCGATGCTAGCCTTTTACCGTAGTTTGGCGACGTGGGTGATTAAACCGCAAGATTCCGAAATCTTGGTTAGGTCAAAGCCCCGCGCGCTTTACTCGAGACGAGTTTGCCCCCGACGCCGCTATTGTTGAAAACGTCGCCCTCTCCCTCTCCCGGCGGTGCAAACCCGGCTCGCGTATCGCGCGCTCTCTGACCACATTATATAAGCCGAGGAACCCTTGCTGGAAATACATATTCCGAAGCTAATCTTGGTCTAATTCTCTAATGACCAGATAGTTGTCATAGTCGGTCAAACACCACCTCGATCCCGCTCAATTAATTAGTAATAAGTTATGCTCAATTAGGTGACTAGACAAATATTCAATGGGTGCGGTGGTGGCACATAGCTCTTTCATTGTATTGTGCTTGGTTAGGCGCTAGTTAATCCCCGCGTGCCCTGTCATTATTATCTCTAAATCGCGTACTTTTTTCCTGTTCAATTGTGTGAATGAATGCATGTCACTCTCTAGAGTCTACTCATCAAAAAAACTTTATGATCTTCTCTTCTTCTCGACTTCTGTCTTGGCCTTACATAAGAGAATTAAGTACCAGAAAATTTATATAGCACCTTTTTCGACCTTTTTCGACTCTGATCTTCGATCGCTTCTTACTCCAAGGGTCTCAAATTAATAGTTTTGATTATGCAGGAATAAAATAGGCTCCGCTCGTCTTTCAATTTGTATCAACGCGTTACTAATTGATTCTTGATACTTCTCGCCGAACGGGAAGGTGAATACACCGGTGTGCATCCCCAACTTGGTACACTCAGAGAAATGTCTGTCATATATGGCTCCTGAACTGCGCTTGTATGTTATATATAACATACTGTATGTTATATATAACATATTATATATAACATATTGTATGTTATATATGACATACAAACGCAGTTCAGGAGCCACATATGACAGACATTTTTCTCTGTGTATCAAGTTAACATCAACTTGGTATCAAGCTCGTTCTCCATGTTGGTATCAAGCTCGTTCTCCAAGTTGGTATCAAGCTCGTTCTCCAAGTTGGTATCAAGCTTTCGTGTCTGTGCTCTCACAGTATTATGGCCAATGCATTGAAGGGAATGCACTTCATGCACGCGTGGTGTGCCCTTGGCGTGCCTTTCTACCGTATGCCGCGAAAGAGTGGTTGAAACAAAGAAAATGCCTCCCAAAAATCAGCAAGAGAAGTTGCATGGGGTGGGGGTCGAACCCCCGTCCCCTAGATTAACACTGTAGAAACTTACCTCTGAGCCAAGTGGGCCGATGCTACACTGATCAACTTAGCTCACCCCATTCTTGCGGAATCGCTGTTCAGTGGATTCCCCTGGATTCTGGGGGAGGACTAGCTACAGTACGCTAACTTTCCGAGTGAGACCAATATTGAAAAAGCGTTTGAACCTCCCGCGCTTGATTCACACCACGTTTTGCTAATGCGCTCTTTTGGTCAGAGTCATGATACTGTGCTCTCTCACCCTGACACGCTATTTCTTATGAAATTCTCCAAGTTGGCATCAAGCTTGATAGCAACTTGGAATTCAACATTAGGCTTGATGCAAAGTTGGGGATTAGGGATGGCAAAACGACATTCATGCCGGCAAGGGCACCATATAAAGTTATAGGAGAGATAACCATTACTAATTTGTTGATGGCATTTATAAGTTGTTACTTAAAACCCTTAGAAGTGAAAACAATCATACGATACGAGAATTGCGCAAGCAAATGGTATTTACATAATTATTTTCCTCATTGATGCCGGCATTCCGTTTTCGTTTTGTCATCCCTATTGGGGATGCACCCCGGTGTAGACATAGATTGTTTGGAATTAACAGATTCCATTCTCATGCTTGATGAATGTGGCCAACTATCTATATAGAATTGTTTTAAAGAATACTCGGGATCCCGGATACATGTTTCAGTACACCCAGAATGAATACACTCGCGATTGAGTGTATCATACACTGAGTTAGGGCATCTAGTGTATGATACACTTACAAATCTCTCATTTTCGCACGCTCTCTCGACGCGCGAATACACTCAATATTGAGTGTATCATACACTAGATGCCCTAACTCAGTGTATTCATTCTCCACAGCGATCCGGTACCATTTATTGTGTGGTTTCATGGTGTGGGTGGTGCAGCGAGTGCATTCATGAATTTACGGATACGGCTTTCATCGGGAACTGATTATATTCTCTTTGCTCTCAGATTCAATGACAAAGACAAACAAAACTTTATTATATTTTAATTTTTTTCTCTTTAAATATAAATTGTTTATTTCATGCAAGTGATAAACACCGTAAAATGAACTTATAAGTACGAAACAAGCAGAAATTCAACAAATTTCACAAGCTAAATACGTGTAGAATACATCATCAATAGCCATGGGTACGTAATGTCCCTGCTTGAGCAGCTCAGTGAGACGAATTCCTCTGTTGAGAAGCTGCTGACAAGGGAAGACCGCATACTCATGGTGGCGGTTCAGAACGACATATAGTGCGATCGATGGGTATTCCGAAACCATTTGGAAATCAACTTACCAAATCTGCTGAATGGCCGCAGGGCATGAGAAAAATCGAAAAGACTATCGCGCAATTGGGCATATCACACCATTGAAAACGAGAAGGAATAACTGGCCGAGTGGTGTTGAGGTAAGAGGATTGTCTTCGGAGCGATGAGTTGATGGTTCTACCACATCGCGGTCCAAATCGTTTTGCTGTTTTTAGCGATGATTTCATTGCATTGCTATGACGAAACTTTTTATTGATAGCAAATTAACACATTTACGCATTTTGGCTCCTCATTCGCATCTATGGTATTCAACAACAAAATTATGGAAACAGATGAAATTGTGGCAGCGAGGGCACTTCAACATGTGATCATTCGTGCATCCGGCGATCTCGCATATTATGTCGACTCGAGAGTTAAAATAGAACTGCGTAGGAGTCAGTAATGAAGGAGGGCGCTCATCAACTTATCCAGCCGAACCATCATATGTCAGAAAGAGAATACCATAGATGCGAATAAGGAACCAAAATGTGTAAATGTGTTAATTTGCTATAAATAAAAAGTTTCGTCATAGCAATGCAATGAAATCATCGCTAAAACAGCAAAAAGATTTGGAACGGGATGGAGTAGAACCATCAACTCATCGCTCCCAAGACAATCCTCTTACCTCAACACCACTCGGCCAGTTACTCCTTCACTTTTTCAATGGTGTGATATGCCCAATTGCGCGATAGTCTTTTCGATTTTTCTCAAGCCCTGCGGCCATTCAGCAGATTTGGTAAGTTGATTTCCAAATGGTTTCGGAATACCCATCGATCGCACCATATGTCGTTCTGAACCGCCACCTTGAGTATGCGGTCTTCCCTTGTGAGTGGCAGCTTCGAGGATGCAAAACAGTTTCTTCTTCTCGTCTCCGGGATCATTGAACCTCTTCTGGCTGATGATGGTATCGATGGCGTTGACAGTATTTCTGGAAGAATAGTTAGTTAGAGGGGAATATATCGTACACCGAGTCCACTTTGCAGGAAAGTGTTTCACCGTGAAAGACATTTTCTCGTAGTTAAAACAAAAAAAACATTTCGGCTCTTTTCGTGGCTACTGACTATTTGTCCCCTGTTATTTCGGCCACGAGTGGCTTCCTGCCATCTTCGTGGCCAGACCACTTTTTGGAAATGCAATTGACATAATATAAATAATTATTATTATTATAACAAAAATAATAATAACAAGACCAGCGTTAATGTTTTAATGTACTGTAATTTACCGTATTCACACGCGCTATAGAACGTCAATATGCCCTCGAGCGTTATTTCAAATATTAATAATATTGACGACTATTATTTCATACGATTATTCATCCTCAACTTACTGTAAGGAGCGAATGAATGTACGTGATCTGAACAAATGCTGGTGAGCAAGCGGCGCAAGCTATTTTTTCATGATGATCAAGAGGTCGACGAAGTACGGTAATGAACAATTTATTGAACAATTGGTAGCTGCTCAAATAATTGACTGGTCTCGACCGGTAGATAGTGTGGTATTCTATACAACGCAATCTCTAGCGGTCGAGATCAATAAACTATTTGAACAGCTACCGTAACCCTCATGCAATTGTTCAATCCGATACCATACCTCTTTACCATCGTGCAAAAGTAGCTTGCGCCGTTTGCGCTTCTTACAAGGTGCTTACTTTTACTTACTTTGGCTCCTTACAAGGCTCCAATAAAATGAGGGCAAATGCATGGAATAAAAATCTCCAATAATATTTATATTTGGAATAACACTATGTTCGAAGGCTTATTTATGCCGTACTACATGTGAATAAATTCTAGTGCATTAAGGCAGACCCCCAGGTTGTTATTATTGTAATAATAATAATAATAATAATTATTATTATTTTATTATTATTATAAATTTTATGTCATCTCCAAGTAGTGGTCTGGCTGCGAAATCGGAAGATGACAGGACGACAATCGTGGTCGAAATGATCGACGTTATACCATGAATCGAAGAAATTGAAAAAAAATGTGTTCCACCGTGGAACACTTTCCTACAAAGTGGACTCGGCGTACGATAGATAGTTGTTTTTGAGGGGAAGCTACAACCGGATCTTTTTCTACGAAGTACACTACGATCTACACCACCGATCCTCTAACTCGCCGTGAATAATGTAATATTTGACTAATATTCGTTTAAAAAAATATTTAAATAAACATCCATACCCGGTCTAACGATCGCCAATGATCAGTTCACGCTGTCCACGACCAATAGGCACGAGGGAGTTTGCGGCCATCACACCGGTAATCATAGGCTCGCGCACGGAGAGACGGGGTATGGTGCCCGCAGCCTTGACTACAACACAGGATCTAACCTAAAAAGCACTGGAATAAAATCAAATGCGTGACAGGCAACTAGTTCACTCGACCGAGGAAATTGGAAGGTAAGACATACCTTAGAAGCGATAGAGCCCTTTCCAAAGATAGGGTTTCCGAGAGCGTCAACAACGCGTCCGAGTAGACCCACAGTCCATAAACACGTGCGATTCCGTCTCCGATAGAAAGCACTTTTCCATTCTCTTCGAGGTTGAAGTTGGTCTCCTGTCCGAGGATACGTTCTTCAACGATCTTTGACCTCGGCACCAGAGACAGCCATATTGCGGGCGGAGGTAGCGAGGCCATTCTGCGAGACCTGCAACGGACAAATTAGAATCGGTAGACTGGTCAACGTCGAAAACGGAACAGAATACGGCAAAAAATCTACTAAAGAGATAGATAATATAAGACAGGAAGAATACAACTGATGCAATATTAGTTATCAAACCTCAGCGGTGCTCGCGAGAGCGTTGCGAAGTCTCTTGGACAGCATTACCCTCCTTGCCGTTGTACTGGATGGAGACGTGAAGTAGTGCAGACTTCATGGGTTCCTTCACGGGCAAGAGATTAGAATGTGGTGATAGGATCATTGTAGCAATAATTCCGCGAGAAGAAAATAATAAAACAATAACTATAAAGCAATTACAAGCTGTCAACGGATTCCTATTTAAGTCTAACAATTAAGTTCCCACAGAAGTCGTAGTATTGGTTCAAATTCAAAACGGCCGCGTGGGACCCTGCGCAGTGACCATGGGAATGCTATGGAAACAACAAACTAAAGTAATATACCAAATAGGCACGACCTTTTTGCAAAAATAAAAGTGATTGGACGAGTCTAACAACTAACTGGGTGCAGAAGGCTCAGAATCAGTTCAATCGTCACGCCCTAACGTGGGACCGTCCGCAGTGATCATGTGAACGTTCTAGGAACAACAAACATAAATAATATATGTATTTAATAAAAATATTCCCAAAAATAGGAAATTAAAAGAATTCGCTAATTCGCGAGAGTGCACCGAGTTGGACGACTTTTCGTAAGTCTCGCTAAAGCGCACCACACAGTGTTTCGGATCACTGTGGTCAGATCCCCATGTGAAAACGGGGCGACCGGGGCGACCCGAAGCGACCCATTGACTTTCACAGCCAGGAGAGTGAGAAATTCACGTTGAATTAAAGTGCGATGTGTTCTCGAGGTTAGCACCGAACTTTTTATGTATTTCACATAATTTTTAAAAATTGCATTAATTAATAAAAAGTTATTTAAAACGGTTCAATTTGGGAATAATAAGTGCACCCGAGGCGGACTACCGTAGTTGAGAGCTTTCTTTTTTACGGACCCGGTCTTGGTGTACTCTTAACTACGGTAGTCCGGCTCGGGTGTACTTATTATTCCTAAATTGAACTGTTTTAAAATTTTTTATTATAATTAATGCAATTTTTTTAAATTAATATGAAATATAATAAAAGTTCGGTAGTGACCTCGAGAACACAGCGCACTTTAATTCAACGTGAATTTCTCATTCTCCTTGCTGTGAAAGTCAATGGGTCGCTTCGGGTCGCCCCGGGCGCCCCCGAGCGCTCCGTTTTCACGTGGGGATCTGACCGGACTGTATATGAAGAAAATGGTTCATAATGTTCATCTCAACATTCTGAACAACTTCTCTTTTGAAAGTGAACAGCTATCTTTTTCGAGAACGGAGCTACACTGCTCAGAATTTGCGACGCGCGCTCGCCACCGTCCCCTCTGCTTGTCTCGCGCTCTCTCACTTTAGCACACATTGCCTTCAATAATAGTTGAAAGGAAGACGAGCAGATCAGGGTCAGGGTATAACTTGAATTTATTACGAATTTGAATCCACCTTTAAGAATCTGCCGTGGTACTAAATCCCAAAAAGGGACCTCAACAAGTGACCTGTTAGATCTGCGCTAGAAATGACCGAGAGAGTGTGTGGAAAAGAGAGAGCGCATGTCGAGAGTGTGAGAGAGAGGAAGAGGTCACTTGCTGGTCCGACAAGAGAGATCGAGGGGATAGGGGAGAGATAAGGGAGAAGAGGGGAGAGGCCGAGAAGCGAACAGTCACTTGTTGGGAAGCACCCACAAGCAAGGAGAGGTGCAATATGTCTCTCTTTCTCTGACTCTCTCCCCTTCCCTACTACTCACTTCCCTCTCTCGCCTGCAAGTCACTTGCCAGTACCTTCGCGAGGCGACTAGTGAGTTGTAGGTTGCTCTCTGCTTCTCTCTCTTTCTCTCACTCTCTAGTCGTCTCTGACCGACAAGTGAGTTGTCTTATTGAGAGGAATTAGTACCACGGCTGATGTATCACTGGAGTTTCGATAACTGGAGTTTCATGCATACTGTAAATACTGTTATTATAGGTCCCTCAATTCCGACTGAGAGGGGTTGAAGGAGACTAGAGTGAGCTATAAAACATTTTCTGCACATACTCCATTTATATATTATTTATTGTGTTTAAAGAAGGCCTCCCACGAATATTTGGTCACATAGGCTGTCAACGTAGTGTTGTTGGGGGCGCTCACCCGAGCACATTGCAACGTATCCGAAATTCTACCGTAATCGATAAATCGATATATTGGCGCTCAAATGGCCGCAAAGGTACCAAGAATCGACAGGCAACGCGTGCTAGGACCATAAGATAGGAAAATTAACGGAGGAAAATGAAGCTGCCAACGATATAATAATGTTTCCCCCTATGGATAATATATGTTTTCATCTAAAATATAATAGTTTTCGCAAGGGAATGCTTAGAAATTGCCCCTAATGATAGTGTGCGCGCTCCATTATTGGTCGCATTTTTCAGGTGTACTGTATTTGGCTTATCGAAAAAAATATGGAGCGCGCACACTATCATTAGGGGCAATTTCTATGCATTCCCTTGCGAAAACTATTATATTTTAGATGAAAACATATATTATCCATAGGGGAAACATTATTATATCGTTGGCAGCTTCATTTTCCTCCGCTCATTTTCTATCTTCTGGTCCTAGCACGCGTTGCTTGTCGATTCTTGGTACCTTTGCGGCCATTTGAGCGCCAATATATCGATTTATCGATTACGGTAGAATTTCGGATATGTTGCAATGTGCTCGGGTGAGCGCCCCCAACAACACTACATTGACAGCCTATGTGACCAAATATTCGTGGGAGGCCTTCTTTAACAATATCGTAATGCCCAAATTTCAGATGCCATCGTGTAGCGAAACCTCAGAATTCTTCAAAAGCCGATTGCTAATGAAGTGTATGCTGACTGTCGTTGCGAGTGACAACACCTTCGACAAAGCTACATGGACCGAACTCGTCCTAAGTGCATGTCGACAATGCACTCATCACATAGAAGCCATCGTTTAGATACACTCACCCTGTTCCTTGTCTGTTCCAAAGGCCCTGTTGCAACCGTTCCATCAACCATATGTTCTAATGATATATTTTCCTTTTTTGCGAAGATTATCATAGAAACTGGCACTGCCATCGTCTACTATCAGCAACCACCTAGCCCCCCCAAACATTCATCACTGGTTATTTGCTATTTTCACGTTGCAATTTCACTTATGTGGTGTTAGTTTTCGGAAAAAGGAAACGGAAAAAGGCCAAGATTTGAATTCCCGCAATTTCATATCTCGGTTCTCCGTGGAGCAATCGACTCAAAACTTCGAATATAACATTTTTCGACCCTTTTACACCTATAAACGAAATTTTGAGTCGACTGCTCCACGGAGAACTGAGATAAGAAATTGCGGGAATTCAAATCTTAGCCTTTTTCCATTCCCTTTTTCCGAAAACTAACACCACATTAGAAAAGAAAAGATAAATCGATTTCTCCTACTATGTCCATTATGATATTGGAAACAGCGGTTGCCCCAAGCCCACTTAAATATCATATGCAAATTTGTTTTCAGTTCCTTATCCGTACACCTTGTCTTTAAATAATTTGCGTTTCTCTTCTGAAGAATCCTTTTAAGAGAGTGGCTCGCTTTTCAAACCCTTATGTAATATCTTATCCTAAATGATAATTGTGCAGGTACTGCAGATTACAAAGTAAACCCACGCTGCAGGCAATCAACAACCATGGATTCGAATCAATCCCCAACATCCCCGTCCCTGTCGCTCGAGGTGAGTTGGGCACACAAACAAATGTGTCAGCAATGTTTGAATTTATATAGGATATCACGGACAACAAAAATTACAAATCCGTACCAACGAGATTATGCTGCGCCTTAAACCCAAATACACCCGCTCAGGCAACCCTACACCATAATTCTTCATTCAAACCCAGGGAACGGAATTTTTCGCTGTCTTCTTTAAAACATGCTTGAAAATCTACAAAACTATCTTATTTTTTCAAGATCATAGTCACTATTTTACGAATTGTAAATTGCAATACGTACCAAATCGTTTGCAAACAAACGTAAATATATTCTCAGAACAGACCCAATGGCCAAGTAGCAGAGAAGTACACAAATGACGGAACTCGATTCTCTACTTTCAAGCTGGTACGCGTATTGTACTTCATTGGACAAAATAAATTAACATTCCCTCAGAATGACATCATTCTCAACACCAACCCCGGCTACTTTCCTGATGCTATTGCTGTGGCATCCACTGAAGACAAGGAAAACTTGTTGGAGATCGCAATCAGAGGGGGATTCCGCGATCGTGGCACCCCGTCTGAAGCCTCTCTTACGGCCACGCAGCTACTACCCTTTCTTGAGCCGGGCACTGCGTTGTTTGTCATCGGAGCGTCGAGATTCGGACTCACAGGCCCTGCCGTCGTGACTGGAGCCATGGAGATGATTAATTGGAATGTGAGCGAATAGAAAAAAAATTTCCAATATGATTACTGTAGATTGTTATAAATTTATCTTGTATTGATCATTTTAATAATTGCAGATGTTTGTGGGCACGTCGGTCGCACCTGGCGCTGCCATCCCCCGTCGCGACCAGTTGTCCGCCATCGCCTACTACCAGGCCATAATGGAGAAGGGAATGCCGGGTTTGAAGGTGGAGAAGTCGCCTTCCGACTTTGTGACTGCCATCGACATGGCTCTCGGGCCAGATTTTTTAACATATTCATAAAATCTGAAATGTGACTTTTTATTTCTATATACCTGTCGGTGGAAAAGAGACCATCTGAAATGAAGAGACAGCGGTCTCAAATTCCACACTCTTTTTTTCTCTATACCCTATTTCACAAATTCAGCATGCTCCATTCCACCGGCTACCACGACCAGCCGCGCAACTCTCAGCAATTCGCCCTCGCGTGTCTCAAGACCAAGCAGATTATGCCCGATGCATTCTGGGCATCCAGATTCAATGCTCCCGGTTCGTTCAAAGGTCAATTCTTGCCACAAAGTTTCAATTTAGATAACGATCAATTGTCATGGTGGCTAAATAACATGAAAATGAGAATTGCCGGAAGCGTCGATTTCGCAAACAAGAGCATCTTCGAACAGCTCATCAATGATGAAGGTTAAAAGTTAAATCTATGTTATATTAATATTAATCAACTCGCTTACAGTGAGATTGGAATTCGAGAAGGCGATAGATCGCATCATGTGCAGCTTGAAGGCCGGCCTTGTCATCCCATCGGACGCAACCCTCCTCGGACCGACGTGCAACGACCATCTCATCGCCGACGACAATTGCAGAATGACATCGGATGGAGCTACGCTGTACAGAGGCGAGCACCAAATCTCTTATACTTCAAACTTCCAACTTACCATGTACGCACATCTATTTGTCAACATTTCTCCAATATATATAAGCATATTCAATGTACAATCACAACTGATTTTTTACTCTACAAAAATGCTTACAAATATTACAAAATGAAACAATTTAAGCACTCATGGCGATAACATCTTCCATGGTGGGCTTGAAGAGAGACAACAACGAGAAGGAGGAGTACTTTTCATACCGCAATAGCATCGCATCAGCATCAACTTACGAGGAGAGTGACATCATCGTGGTCCGCGGCGCCACGAACACGCTCACGGTTCGCCACTTACTGTTCATTCAAACTTGACAAAATATTTCGAAATTCAGCTGCCCCCTCTCACCGCTTGTCTCTTCACGCCCACTCGTAACATCGAGAGCAACATCTTCCACACTCTCATCGACCGCCTCAACCCGAGCCAGTTTGCTATGTTCGCCAACAGTTACGGAAAGTATGTTGTATATTCACTGTTCATTTCGAGAAATAAACATTCCACATGGTTTAACCATCCAAATAGCAATGCAAATGTATTTTGCCACACAAAACGCGTCACCCCCAATTCCCTTCGCCTATTGAAAATTGCAATACCATTTCAAGGTGGGAAATCACGAAGAATGCAATGATACTCGGAACCCCGACCGACATCGTGGTTATACTGTTCACGTACTCCGATGGATACATAACGAAGCAGATCTTGGTCGGTTGTAATTCATTTATATCATTAGTAATATTAAAAAAATTATTTAGAGAAGGCCTTTAAAGCGGAACACGAAAATGAAGCGCGCACGCTCGGAATAGGAGCAATATCTAATCGTTCCTTTACGAAAACCATTATATTTTTGATGAAAACCGATATTATCCACAGGGGGAACCTGTTTGCAACTTCATTTTACGTCGATTGCATGTATTATCACGTGTCCTAACACGCGTTGCCGGTCGATTGTTGGTTAATTGTTGGTTCGTTCCCCACAGCACTGCGTTGGCAGTCTATGTGACAAAAAACTCGTGGGAGGCCTTCTTTAAAGATACTATAACTTCCCAATTTACAGATGCCCTCCAACCCCTACACCACCGCCTTCCTCCAAAAGCGTGAGAAATTCAAGGAGATGGCATCTCTCGCAGTGCTTGAAGACGACTTCGACAAAGAGACATGGACCGCATTTGTCATTGGCGCTTGGCAACGATGCAGAACACCCCCTGATATAGCATTCATGATTTAAATACTCTATCAATGTTTCCTGTTCCGAAGGCCCTGCTAAATAACCATTTCTTCCAAATGTATTCAAATAAGCCCTCCTTCTTTTTTTTGCTCATGCATCTACTCGCCCCAATCATTCATCACCCGTTGTTTGCTATTTTCCCCATTACAATCACACTTAGAAAAACGATAAACGTATTTCTTACGCAATATTCACTTACGGTATTGAAGACAACGATTGCAAAAAACCCGTTTGAATATCTTACACACAGAAAAAATCTGTCATTTCTTATTCTGTCACTTTTTGACAGAATCATTCTGTCGTTCGATTCTGGCATATATGACAAATGTGTCTGTCGGTCTGATAGATTAATCTGTCGATGCAAAGATTTTTAAAAATCGACAGAATCAATCTGTCACTCTGATCAGACTTCCTCCTGATCGGTCGGTGCCTGCTGATTAGAATGAGTGGATCGATGCAAATGGGAATATTGTCCCTTCTCCTTCCCTATTCTCTAGCTCGCATTGTTCCAAATTTCAGAGGGTATAAAAAGCCCAGGGAACACATATCTCTGATCGCTTCCCAATGGAAAAGAGGAAGGGGCATTTGCCCCACGGACAAATATTAAGTGTAAATGTTTGGCAGACTACAATTACTAGTCAACAATTAAGAAAAGATCAAAGAAAAGCCTAAGGAAATGGTGATGAGTGTTTCGGCCCTTGGTCTAGACACTGACCACCTCCCTGGGGGTGGGCCTCGTCAGTAGACAAGCCCCAGGGACACGTTTATGTGAACAACAATGTTGCTAAAGGAGTACAAAATGATCCTAAACTAGCCTAATCCTCGAACTAATAAACGAATAACGAAACTAAGATATAAAAGTATCCGAATTCTAATCAATAATTTCTATGCGCGATCGATAATAAAAAGGAGTGATAGAAAGTGTGCGCAAGAGAGCCAGCTAGAGCGTCCTCTCAGGAGGAGAGAGAGTGATAGGAAGGGAGGGGGAGAGGAAGAGAGGGAAGAGGGACGGGGAGGTCAGTAGAGTAGATCAGTGAGTGTGGAGAGGAGAGTGAGTGTCTAGTTTGATCGATCGATATGTGCCCTAGTTGAACCTTTCTATCAGCATTGGTATCGATTACCAAAAGGTCAAAGACCATGGTAATTATGAATTATGAATGGAATCTCAGCAATCGAAGACAAATTTCGGAGTTTGACAGCCCGTACTTAATCTCTATCACTAGATTCCTCCCGAGCACTTTTATTACACATGCGTGAATTATGTGTCTTGGGTACTGTATGCTTAGAAAGTATGCAATTAGTGATTCTGTGCGCAAAATGAAGTCGTTGAGCTCACTGCAATTACGATATATTCTAACCATTTCTCCATAGAATGTATTAAGACCAATTTTAACCGGAACGTTAGATTCGAAATGCGGATATCGTATCACTTGAAACGAATAATCGTCTGTTTTGTTGTAGAGTGAGAGCACTGGCTTTCCTTGTGATAACGCAATATTCAAATCCAGAAAACTAGTTGTTGTTGGTTTAGAATTTGTCTTTTCTAATGATAAAGAGGGATGATACATCTCTTTAGTGATTTCAATAAAGGATTCAATTTTGCTGGAGACATGTAACAGGTCGTCAATGTATCGGAATGTTCTGGAGAGGGAGTATGCCAAGGGGTGACCTGTCTTAATTTTGTTGTGGATGTATTGGTATTCCATTACAGCGAGAGTTAGATCTGCTATTTGCGGAGAAGCATTGTTCCCTTGTGGAATCCCTTTGTTTTGTCTGTAGAAAGTCCCTCCATAAAATGCGAAACTGTTGAGCAAAATGTAATCAAGGATAGATTTTACATCATTTTTGTGTAGTGATGTTCCCGAATTTGCACAATTGTTCCGATCATATCTCACATGATTTCCACTGATGACGACGTAATCGGAACCTGCATTTTTGAAAAGCAAATCAACTAGGAAGTACAATTTCTCTCTGACGACATTGTGCGGCAAATTTGTGAAAAGAGAAGCGAAGTCTGCGCAGAACATTTTCGTGCTAGAATTATTTATTGTCTGCACGTTATGTATGACTTTGAAAGTGTTCTGGATAGAAAAGTAATGATTAATTTTGCTATGACTTGTGATATTATTACAGTACTTTCTAAAGTGGTCTTGCAGGAATTTGAGAACTTTTTGAAGCACAATAGACACTGGTTTCAAAGTACTGTTATGTGCACCCGTTATGAATCTGAATTTGATAGGATTTTTGTGCATTTTTAGGATCCCGTAAATGCGTGGTAAACTTCCTTGTGCTACAGCTGTGAGAGAGAAATTGTTTAAGAATTTTTCGTGTTCTTTGATCTTTCTTTCTGGATCAAAGTTTTCCAAAGGAATATAAGTTCTCTCACCATCGTCAGACGTATTCATTTCATTTTCCATGAATTTCAAGTATAGTTTCTTGCACGTGAATGCGTAGTTTCCAGATGCTTTATCAACCATTGTCACTACGAAATGACGATGCAAAAATCGTTTCATGTATGCCTTATGAGAGATGTTCTGTGAATCTTTATTCACTGTTTTGGGATCGATGCGAACTTTTCGTTTTACGTGCTCTGTGAAACGAGATTTCAACTGGTCTGTTGCAATCTTGGTCTTGGTTTTGGACGCCAAAATATCGATTAGTTCTGAGCATGATTGTTCAATAGCGCTATAAATCTCACTTTTTCTCACGTATTCATGCAATCTGAATTTTGTACCTTTATCAAGAACATTTCTTAGCCTCCTATCATTAATGAAAGAAGTATCGCCAGTAATTTTTGTCTATATGATTAGGGTACTGTACACAGACGCACTCGGAATCAATAATGTTATTAATTCCACTTCTAGTGAGTCTTTTTAGGAAAGCACCGTAATTGCAAAGAATGCTCGAAGTTGGTTGTGACAGGGAATAGGAGACAGAAATTCGAGGTATATTTTCGGTATTTTTGAATAATTTACTGTAAAGAGACTTCGAGAAGCTTGAATTCAGTATTCGTGAAAGGTTTAATTTTTCCATGAATTTTCCGAAATATTGTATTCTGAACATCTCATCGTTTCGATCGAATGATTTCTTCTCTTTGAAATGACGCCAATAATGACTGCACACAACAGAGAAAACTTTGTATTTCTCACAATGAGTCATCTGTTGAAACTCAGATGTCGCAGTTTAAAATTCAAGCTTCCGTAAATCATGATGTGAAAGTGATCTCCCATAGAGAAATAATTCTCGTGCGTCAATTACTTCCATCTCTGAGACCATTTCTTCTGCGGATTCACACATTGATATGCTGGTTTTCTTCGACGTTTCATTCTTTTCCCTCTCATTTTGCGATCTTTTCCTGTGATGGGTGTAGTATAGTATGCGAGAGATCTCTTTTCCATCGGATTAATGTTCTCACTGATATACCCAAAGTCCTCCCTCTATGAGAAGCCCCAAATGAACTTCTGCCAAAGCAGAAGACATATAGCCACAAGGGTATTCGGGGACGTGGAAAATACTCCTGGGATCTACAGTGACTCCCCTCCCTGCCATTCGTAATTGAATGACAGAATGAATCTGTCATTTTTGCACCCACCGAAAATCGACAGAATGATTCTGTCCAATGCGACAGAATGGCGAGTGGCAGAATGAATCTGTCGAAAAAGTGACAGATGTGTGATTTTTTCTGTATACATTTTTTTTGTATACACTTTAGTCACATTTTTCCATTTTAATTACATTTTCAAATAATTAAATTTTCTCTATTACATATGACGCTGTTTACGTTAGGATCAACAAGGTCTCCGCAGGGGTCTGGAACAGGTCAAAAATCGAAATCGCTCAAAAGTTCGCCCCAAGGACAACTTTTGACGCTGAAAACGCTGGTACCATCGATTTCGCAATCCGACTCCTCTGGGCGCCGGTATGGCGCCGCGCCACTTTGGCGCCAATCTTGTTTTTCGAATAAATCTCGCTTCAGAGTGCCGGTAGAGGCACGAAATCTCGCACATAATAACAGAATTTGACGCTCTTTCTCATGGCGTTGTCGGTTTGTGGATACCGTTTTTGGCTCACGTGCAAACATCAACTTTTGATCGAAGTCTTCGCGTGAGACGAGTTGATATACATTAGAAAGCACAGCTCACGCTGATCATTTATCTATATTTGACGGCACTCTGAAGCGAGATTTATTCGAAAAACAAGATTGGCGCCAAAGTGGCGCGGCGCCATACCGGCGCCCAGAGGAGTCGGATTGCGAAATCGATGGTACCAGCGTTTTCAGCGTCAAAAGTTGTCCTTGGGGCGAACTTTTGAGCGATTTCGATTTTTGACCTGTTCCAGTCATTTGTTGATCCTAACGTAAACAGCGTCATATATAGGGTTGGTAAGAAAGTCTTGTCCGATTTTGAAATTTCAGAAAAATCTTCTGCTCTTTATTTCCTAGTTCTCTGGCTAACTCTCTCTAGTAACGTTACATGTAGTGAGAATTCCTCTTTTTGTTGCTCACTTCCTCATGTCTGGATGTTCATTCCTCCACTTATAGGAAATCATTGTGTCTGTCTGTGTGTCTGTCTGTCTGTCTGTCTGTCTGTCTGTTTTTTTCCGTACGCGTGACAGACATTTTTTTCGCATTTTCCTTATATTTCGCTTCAAAATCGCGCTATCTTCTCAGATCCTTTTGCATATGATAACTGACCAGAATAGCTTTCAAATTTTACAAAATTTAATTAGCCAAATCCATAGCCAAGTGGGTTACGCGCCAGACTTTGAATCCGAGACCCCCAGGTTCGACCCCCGCCGCGGGCAAACCTTTTGCCGCATTTTTCGCAAGTGCCAGAAACCGTTCTAGCACGTTTTTGAGTACCGTGAAACGCGTTTTCACCTGTTTTGCCGAGTTTTAACCACTTGACGGACTTTTTCATTTTTTCGCTATAAATCACTTCAAATTCAATCAATCTTCTCAGATCCTTTTGCATATGATAACCCATCTGAAAACTTTTCAAATTTTAGTAAATTAATTTAACGAAATCCATAGCCAAGTGGGTTACGCTCTTGACTTCCTATCCGAGACCCCGGGGTTCGAACCCCGCCGCGGGCAAATCGTTTGCTGCATTTTCCCCAAGTGCCAGTAACCATTCTAACACGTTTTTGAGTAACGTGAAACACGTTTTCACCTGTTTTGCCGAGAAAAATCGAAAATTTCGAAAAGTTTCCAAATGTTCCGTACAGCGTAGGGGGTCAGAGGAAAAGTGTTTTGCGATGTCGGAAACGTGTTCGAACACGTCAGGGAAATCAACACACGGTATCTTGCGTTTCCGTTGAGAAATGCTCGTGAGGCTGAGAGCGATCGAAAAAAGTTGCCACGGAGCCACGAAGTGGCGTAGTGGCAACTTTTTTCGATCGCTCTCAGCCTCACGAGCATTTTGCAACGGAATAAGCCAGTACTCTTTCTAGAGATTAACATTCCCCAGCATACTAACCTCCCCCCTGGACTGTACTTGGAGCCGGCTACCGAATCCACCTCCCGGATCCCAACCTGAAGCCGGCTACCGACCTCCCCCTGAACCGAGCCTGAAGTAGGCTGCCAAGGTCTCCCTGAACCGAACCTGAAGCAGGCTGCCGAGCTCCCCCCTGGACCGAACTTGGAGCAGGCTACTGAGCTTCCCCTGGACCGAACCTGGAGCAGGCTACCGAGCTCCCCCTGGACCGAACCTGGAGCAGGCTACCGAGCTCCCCCTGGACCGAACCTGCACCCAGAACTATGCATAGAGCGTAGTGTACGCATAGAGCGTAGTGTACGCATAGAGCGTAGTGTATTTAACCTCAAAACATCCCGGCTAGTTCTTTCAAGAAATCGGAATGGCGAAGTGTCGCCGGATAGGTTTCGACTCTACACATTATTCGACATGCTGCTCTATAGCAGACAGATGCAGGGTCCCATGTAACCTATCTACTGGATGGGTGACCTTCACTGAACGCAGGAAGGGCAATAAGACCGGACTCCCATTACGGGCTAGTCAGAAGCGATGTCTCAAAAATATGTGTTGTGTGCGACAAACCACGACAAAAAGTTTTTTTTTCAATTTTCAGAGGTCTCGGAAGGAATTGAATTCTGATTTCCCAGTGGTTTAGAAGTGCACCTATGACGGTTAGAATATTAAAGAAGGCCTCCCACGAATATTTGGTCACATAGGCTGTCAACGTAGTGTTGTTGGGGGCGCTCACCCGAGCACATTGCAACGTATCCGAAATTCTACCGTAATCGATAAATCGATATATTGGCGCTCAAATGGCCGCAAAGGTACCAAGAATCGACAGGCAACGCGTGCTAGGACCATAAGATAGGAAAATTAACGGAGGAAAATGAAGCTGCCAACGATATAATAATGTTTCCCCCTATGGATAATATATGTTTTCATCTAAAATATAATAGTTTTCGCAAGGGAATGCTTAGAAATTGCCCCTAATGATAGTGTGCGCGCTCCATTATTGGTCGCATTTTTCAGGTGTACTGTATTTGGCTTATCGAAAAAATATGGAGCGCGCACACTATCATTAGGGGCAATTTCTATGCATTCCCTTGCGAAAACTATTATATTTTAGATGAAAACATATATTATCCATAGGGGGAAACATTATTATATCGTTGGCAGCTTCATTTTCCTCCGCTCATTTTCTATCTTCTGGTCCTAGCACGCGTTGCTTGTCGATTCTTGGTACCTTTGCAGCCATTTGAGCGCCAATATATCGATTTATCGATTACGGTAGAATTTCGGATACGTTGCAATGTGCTCGGGTGAGCGCCCCCAACAACACTACGTTGACAGCCTATGTGACCAAATATTCGTGGGAGGCCTTCTTTAATACTCACTTTATAAAAGCTTTGGCATGGGAGGTCATACCAGTGAACTGGCAGTGAGTTCATGTGAGGACCGAAATTCGAGATCGAAAACGTGGATTGACAAATTGCCACAATTTCCTGAAAGATCAGATCAATCAGTTTGATAGCTCATTACGCAGGAAAAGTCAATTACTATTATTGATAGGGCGTTGGTTGATCTCTTCCTACTTCGACAGAGCACATGATCGAATAGGGTATCTAAAAGTGGAGTTTAGCCGAAATTAAGCGAATTTCGACTTTTGTGAATTTTTTGAGTTTCAAAAAGTTGGGAATTACATAACTTGAAAGAACCGCAGTTGCAGTTAGTCATAATGCCCGTGAATAAATTGCACTTCATTACATCTCGATAGCTTTGCATTGGACACAGTGATTTGAAATCATCCGCACACTATTTTTTCTGAGCTCGCCATATCTGGAGGACCATAACTTCTAAACTAAGTGTAGCAGCGGCTTGTTCTTACAATAATGTGAAAGAGGACTGTTGGCACTGTAAGTGGCTCTAAGCATAGCATGTTCGAAAAATTCTCCACGAAAAGAAAGCTACTTCCTTATTTTTCACAATTTCACCTCCACATCAGATACTTTGCAATTCACAATATCTAAGGATTCGAGGGAGAGTCAAGTAACACCAAAGTTGAAAGTAGTTATTCACCAGTGCCCCTACTACCTACCTTGCATGCAAGGTCTATTAATCTACGCTGGCCGAAAAACGAAAGCTTAAAGTTCACACCTCAAATCGGACAAGACTTTCTTACCAGCCTGATACTTCAAATTATAAAGCGAAACCCACGCCGCAGGCAACCAGCAACAATGGATTCGCACCTCGTCCCTTTCATCCGCACAACGTAGGAATGAGGTGGTATCGTGGTCCGAGATCACAATGCACATTTGTGATAACTGTTTGCCACTGTGATCACAATCGCTCACATTGGATTTACTCTAAATTCAGCCATTTTAGCCATTTTTTTCTTATTTTCATTGTTTTTCTGGTGTGTTTGCGCGCCCGTAGGAAAAAAAGAGGTACCCAAAATATTGATTTTTTGACGAAATTGACCACTGGGAAGAACTGACGATCCAGAGAAGGACGAGAGAGTGTGGGGATTAGAGAGAGGGTAGAAAAAGAGAGAAACGCCGAGGGGGGAATGACTCCTCTCCCCGTTTCCGGCCCCCTTCCGTTCCCTGTTTCGCACCTCCGTTCCTCCCAATCACTGTAATCACCCCTATTCCCCGGACAAACGGCCTTCTCTGGACCGTCAGTTCTTCCCAGTGGTCAATTTCGTCAAAAATCAATATTTTGGATACCTCTTTTTTCCTACGGGCGCGCAAACACACCATAAAAACAATGAAAAGAAGAAAAAATGGCTAAAATGGCTGAATTTCGAATAAATCCAATGTGAGCGATTGTGATCACAGTTGCAAACAGTTATCACAAATGCGCATTGTGATCTCGGACCACGATAATGACGATAGAACTGCACCTCCAAGACTGAATCCGTTGTGTCCATCGGTTCTGAAACAAGTGCACATCACTGGGAAACACGAAATACTGCTCATGAGCATGAGCTCATGCTTCGCTCTATCTGATAACTGAAGTTTCGCACACACTGAAATTATTGTAATTAAATATAAGTCCTTCAAGACGGTGCTGCCCCTCTCAATCCGTCTTCCGTTCCCGGAGTTGTGAGAATATTCATATTTATTACGCGTTTTCCGACAAAGCTAATTAATAGATCAATAGTTCTCTCAAACCTACTTGTAGCTACGCCCCAGCGTACTCCCTCTTTGCCCTACCGTACTACAACGTTGCCCTCTACTACCATCCTACTCTCTTCCCGTAAGGAGTCCGTCCCTTCTCCCACTAACGCTCCACACTCGTTAGCTGTTTACAAATAAATTAGGATTCGCCCAACTGTCTTGTGTTCAACCGCATTGTATACTTACTGTAAAATCAGGCGAACTCTCTGTCGATCTCAAGATTCTCTCCTCCCCTCTATCAATATTTGCCTGCAGGTCACGTTATTCTGTGGGGAAATTGGCCGGGATTTCTACCAGGAATTCGAAGTCGAAATACTCATGCAATCTGCAGCAAGGAGAGACTGCTGCAATTGAATTCCCTCCTCCCGTGACTCCGCCCATCGGATTCCACGACGAACCACTTTCAGATGGATAGAGGGAATGAAAAGAGGGAGACGGGTGTCCAACAATTACGAGATATACGAATAAATACTATCATGATATGATGTTACAATACAATTATAATTTATTTGAGACAAAATGAGATGAGATCAATTGGGGAAAATGGAATGAAAGAGTGAATTGAGCGATTGGAGGGATGGAACAGGAAGAATTGGAGAATGAGATGAACAAGAGAGAGAATATGAAAGGAGTGATCTACACTCAATTGAGGAGATTATCGATTGACGAAGAGAAGAGGAAGTACAGTATACATCGATCTGAAATAAATACAGTAAGGGAAATAGTTGGTGAGAAAGTCACTCACTCTTGTCTTCTTCTCTTCCGTTGATTCAGTTGAAATACAAATTGTCTCGTTCTGAAATGCATGAAACATTTAACAATCGACCAATTCTGGATGAATTATATTGAGAAAACGACGAGAAAAACCAACTAGAATGGATTTCATTCCGAGTGGCAACGATTCTTTGATGAATTTATCGAAGAATTCCGTCGGAAGAACAATTGATGATTTCTGAAAATATGGTAAATATTTTTTATTTTATTATATTCTCAAAAATAAACCTGGCCCGATTTTCTGCCCTCCATTGTCTCTTTTGCAATCGATAAATGAGAGATGAGAGTAGGAGGGAGAGGAACTGAAAATAAGATGAAATAGAATAGAAAGATCAAAGATTCCTTACCATTGAGAGTGTAGGAGGAACTTTCTCTGATTGTGAATTGTTTGACGAGAAAATGACGAATTACAATTGGCCATTGAGAAGGATGAGATGAAGGAAGAATTAGAATGGAATGAGAGGCGGAAGGAGGAAGGGGAGGGATACGGTAGGAGGAGGAGGAACATGGGAGTAGGGAGGGGACTGTAATCAGGAGTATTCATCGAACGATTTCTACCGTACCTGAGTCAGCTGGCGATATTGGATGGAATGAGATGAGCAGATCCCAGTCACGCAAAGTCCAATCGATAGTTGACGTCACTTCGAGATACACGAGCATAGATCCATCGAATACCGTAACCACCTGAGATTATCGATTGATTTGGATAAACTTGACTTCGATCTCACCTTCACTTCCAATTTGATGTCAATCTCTCCTCTAATTGTACACATCTCCATTCGTCTCCGTAATTCGAGTGCATTTTTCAACTGTCAATCAATAATTGTAATTACTTACTTTCAATCAATTCTCGATAGACTACCGTACCTCACTCCCGACTTCGTTCAATCGATCGAGTTCCTTTTGATGGATTGAATGTTGTTGAGCCAATTCCTTGAGAGTATCTTCATCCATTGATTTCCTTCCTCCATTTTCTTTCTCTTCCTCATTTATTTCCATTTCCTCATCAGACCACTCGAAACTCATCTAATCAATCCATCCGCTAAGTAATTTCATAGTGATGACGCAATCAGATAAAGTCTAGAGTACTTTCAACTCTGTTGTATTCACTCGAAGAGAGATAATTAGATTTGATTCATCAGTATCTCACAAAATGTACAAAGTGACAGTAGATACAACATGATACAAACGATATTTACAACCAAAATGTGAATTAAATAAATATATATTCTGGAAGACAAATCTGATATGTAATCTATACTTGAATGTTTCTTCTCCACTTTTCATTTCCTCTAATTAATCTCACAACGGCATTCAATTGAGATTTCATGGGAATCGATCGACCGAGTGAATTGAGAAGAGAAGAAACGAACGAAATCGACGATTCTAAAAACATATGTTATTTTAATTTCTTTGACTATTTATGTAAATGTTGACGTACTTTGTATGATTAATAAATAAGGACGAATTCGTATTTGAATTTAACGATTTGGTGCTACTAAAATTTTCAAATGCTACATCATTCTACATAGATGACAGTATTCTCCCTCCCACACAATCGTGTCCCTTCACTACTCTCTACCGTAATCCTCACCAGTGGGTTCACATCTAATCAATAGATGGGAAATAAATGCATGCGAGTCCTGTGGACGATTCCTACAGAGAGAAGATAGTCGGTCAACGAGGAGAGACGAAAGATCAATAATTGCTTTCCTGCAAAGATTATCAATCTAAAGATCTCAGTATTTATTAGGTACTGTATCCATTTGTGATGTGATCTTAGTTCTAGCAAAATGGTAATGGGAAAGACAGAGATGTGAATTCCCGTATTTTTATAGATCGATTCTCCGTGTAGCAATTGACCAAAAAATCCGATTTTCGATCTCGAATTTTTACTCAAATGTCACTTCCAATATCTCCCCTCCACTCACTTCAATTCCTCATTTCCTCCATACAATTCATCATTACTCCATGAATTGGCCATTCTCACTGGTAGATTATTGATTGAGAGTGAACTGAGAGCATCGAGAAGAAGGGAAAGACACTCAATTAACTCTCCCTCATTACCCTTCCAATCACGTCTGCAAGACAAATTTATTAGGGTTGACATACAGTAACCATTATGCCACTGCAATTCTACCGTACCCCTTATTACAAATTTAAAATACTATGGTGCGTTTACTGTCTGATTATCTTACATGAACCCACTCTATCTTTGATTTTTCCGTTGATTATCAGCTGAACGTTTTATAATTTTCGACGAGTGTTTGTGAATTTGTAATAAACTTACTTGTCGATCACATTCACAAGGGCGTTGATGAAAGCAAGTGGTTGTCTGTCGGGAGAATCAGGAATGAGAAGAAGAAGAGGAAGAAGAGAAGGAAGAGAAGAGGAGAGACTAGGAACTTCCAATAGAATCTCGAGTGAAAGACGAGCCAATGCTTCTGCCTGACATAAAGATATGGTAGAATAGGGAACGAATTGATACTGAAAATTGGATAATCGATAGATGGAGTACGGTACCTGTGGGAGTGCGGCTACTGAGAGGGCAGCCGAGATTCCTCTCTGGATTGAATCAAGTCGATGGAATGGATCGATAATTGATGGAATTGTGATGAGAATGAAAGCAAGAGAAGATCGAGTCAAACGAAGATTTCCCTTCTCACGACCTGAGAAAGAAGAAGAAGATTGATGGAAATGGGAGGATAAGAGAAGAATTTCTTTTATCCAGAAATAGAAGGTGATGAATCATTAAAACTATTGAACGAAAGATGGAACGGTAGATCAAACCTTGATTGGAAGATAATCGAATCACTAATGCTGCTGCATGATTCACGACGTGCTACAAATACGATTGATTATCGATTGACGATATGGTAGGTCATACCGTAATCACTCTCTCTCTCATTGACATCTTTGATCTGACGGAAACGAGCCAATCGAGAACTGATTCGCCATCCGTGAGAGACACTCTACAGTATAAATCGATTAATAGGTGGCTAGATCAATAGGAAAAGCGTGTGGCTTTTCATCGATCAGGCATTTTATATGAGCAACGATCGATAATCAAAGAAGAAGAAGTCGATCTACCTGTCGATCGTAGCCATAATGAGAGAATTGTGAGAGGAATCTGTCTCGCCGAGTCTATTCGACTGCTTCAGAAGAGTACACAAATAGAGAAGCTGAAATCAAAATGGAATTTGGGGTTCAAAGGTGAATAAAAAAAGTGATCATGAGGATAAAATGCAGTTACTACGGTTGCTACCTTATGCAGCCACAAGTTCCATAACAATACCGTAGTAAGCAATGGACATTCACGCGCATGTATGTTCTAGGGAATCGGGATTTTGAACACCCGTTACATAGAGGAAGGAAATTAAAGTAGTCGATGTTACCTGATTACTGACTGTGACATCTCTGATTGATCCCATTGAATGGTGAGAGATAAAAGAAGTGAGAAGAGAATAAGAACAACGAGAAGATTCGAAGGAATCGATTAGAAGAGAAAGAAGAGAATGGAAGATATCGTGAGTGATCAGAGAGGGAATCAATGATGGAGCGGACTGAAATAGAGAGAGATTAGGGACTGGTCTATCTTATCGATTATATTTATAATAAACCTGAGCAAAGCTGGAAATTGAATTGGAGATGAAAGATTGATATGAGGAAGGATCGGAGCTGAGTCGAGTGTAGATACTCTTGCATAGAACTGTGATCTGGAGAGAAATGAAAATAATCAAAAATGTGTATGACACTGCATGTTTTATTGTACATCGTGTAACAAAATATGCTGAAATACGTGGCCTAACTATGGTCGCAAATGTCGTTCCGACAATTTGCATAGCAGTTGCACATACCTCATCGATAGTGAAATGAGTAGCAACAAGAGTGGGGAGAGAAGTCGCAGCTTCGACGAATTCAATTGTCGATTCGAGTCTCATCGTTGATCTCCACACTGAACGGAGAACAAGAGCACTGCAATCAAAGGTCCATCACAATGGGAAAGGGTTAATTCAAATTGAAAGATAATACTAAACCTTATGGCCCATTATTACTTCTGTAACCAGCGTTGAATTAGTGCAGAACGCTCACCGATCAGTGCGTAGTTTGGAAATACTCGTACAAAACCGATTCCCCGTATATTCGTAGACTAATCATACCGATTGTGTGCAGAAGTGGATAGTGCGAGTAGAGGAGCACTCAATGCAGCCAATTCAGCCCCCGTTGGAGAGGAGGAGGGAGAACAAACCTGATGAGGGGGGGGGGATACTGTAGAACACACGATATCCATATTGCACTCCATGTACAAGAAAATGTAATATCATTCAACTTACTATATGACAAGCGTCGAGTACATGAGTAGATAGATAAAGAGGAGGAAGAGAATGAAGGAATGGAAGGAGAAAGAGACGACGTTTACCTGCAATACATTTCATTGTACCATGGTATCAGTACCCATCATTCCGATATGTTTCAGTTCATGCAACATTTCCATTTCGTGCAAATTACCTGGATGTGCAGCATATTCCCAGAGTGGGCCGAGATCTTCTCTAGTAGAAGATTGATATGAGACACATGAGAGAATCCATTCAAGGGGGAGAGCGACTACTGCTTCCTGGGAAAGACAAGACACAATTATAGGATAATGCCCAAGAAAATGATGAAATTGCGCAGATTTTCTTATAAATACTGCCAATATTTCATACCCAATGCTAAAATTTGTTAAAGACAATCGTAAAACGAAGAAAACCTTTTAAGATTCACCTGAACAGGATTGAGATTCTGCATCCAGTCATTCAATAATTTCCAGTGGACACTTCGATCCGATGGATCAGAGTACATCGCCTGATAATTATTTATTCAATCGATACAATATATTTTCAAAGTAATCGATAATCGACATCGAGTGACCGTACCTCCTTGGCAACATAAGCTCTTGCGAATGCGGCGATAACTGAATTGGATATGGAATTGCACTCATTGCAAAGAGTTGTGTACTGTTGAGAGAGCAGAGAAGAATCGTAGAATCGATGACATTTAGCGAGGGCGGCGGTTACTGTAGAGAAGACAATTATCGATTTATTATTATCACAAAATTGATTCGTCCAATTGAACATATTCAATGTACGATATGCATCGATGGCAGACCACACATTTAAACCTCCAAAAAGGGGTCAAAGATTAGACAATGTGTAAATATAAACACCCTCATTTTCGCACACTATCTAGCCCCTGACCCCTTTCTGGACAATTGGAATCGGGTTACGTACCGTATAATCTTGCGAATGGATCGGCCACATCGTGACTCTTTATGAACCAATTCTTCGCCACTCCTCTCACAGATTCAGGTACTTGATTGGAAGTGAAGGAGGAGGACAACTTGCCCTCTCCACGAGAAACTCGGTCCTGCATGGAAAGATGGGTTACGGTATTCATCGATAAGCGGATAATGCAAATTAAAAATCTTTCTAAATAGTACCTGATTAGCCATGTTGAGTAATCTCTCATACACAAGTTCTCCAAAAGCATCGAGGACTTGAGAGACAAGAGCGAATTGAAGAGGATAGAAGGAGGGAGAGGAAGGGAGAGAAGAAAGGGTGGAGACCATTTCAACGATTAACTCAAAACATTCCGAATTGTCTTTAAAGTACATTTATATACGTTTTTTAATTTAAAAAAAACAGATTCGCCGTATTTCAGAACGGATGTCTTTAAAATAGAAATTACAACCTCCTATGAAGAATGGTATGAAGATGAACTAATTATTCTAATTAGTACCATACCCGTAAACTCTCGATCCTTTTGTTGTTCTTCCATGCATACATGAGCGTGTCTCTCATCGTTCCCATCACATTCACATATTCTCCTTCATTCGATACATTCATCTTCTTCAGTCCCGATACATCTTCAAGTAGATCAAGTCTGCAAACAATATCGATTAATGCTCAGATAAACTGAGCCAAACCGATTGCACACTGAGAGAAATCGTACTAAGGACAGGCTCTCTAGTTTACCCTCCTTCTAATATTTAAGTAAAGCCTACTAATATATGTTGGCCTTACTGTTCTAACTTGGAATTGTCAGTGTATGCACACGATCGATCATTCATCTTCTACCATATTCCCCTCCCTGACATACCGTAATCTCGCCCTTCCTCCCATCATATTCCTTCCCGTCTTTCCACTCTCCTCTTTCTTCTCCCTCATCATCTTCGATCTCATCTTATTCCAACCCTGCAATAATAAAGTAAATTAAAATCAAACAAATTGATCCTACCGTAACTAATCCATATTGATCAAATAACCAACCTCAAAATTGGGAAGGGCCATTTCGTGAGTGGGAGCGACCGCATCACTTCTCAATGTGTTCTTCAATGGACCAGTCTGAAAACGAGGAGATTGATAGATAAACTACAAATTGATCTACCTCGTCCCTTGTCTTAATTGGATAGTCGAATTCGTAAGCGAGGGGATGAGAGTCACCTAAGATAACGTCATCACAATGCAATAGCCGAAATCAAATAAGAAACCGTACCCAGTGGATGGAATATTTCCTCCTCCTCTTCTTCTTGTTTCACATTCTCTTTTTCCTCTTCAACCTTCTTCTTCTTACTCCTCTTCTCTTCTAACGGATGACTCAATACAGTAGTCGATGGTAGAAACTCCAATCGATATTCTCCCTTGTCCACTTTCCATTCCATCTTGAATACATTATTCATTCTCTCAATTGTGTTGTTGTGTTCAGTAATAAATCGATTGAAACGACATCGAATGAGGCCAGTGGCATTTTTTTCGCACTACACTTTATCGACAGGTTGGAAAATGAGAAAGACAGTACAGAAATTAATGAATACCTATAGTGAGACTCTTATTAACATTATTTGGATATATGTAGCATCTGAATACTAAACTAGGGAGAGAAGCTTATTACAGTGGAACAGAAACAACATTTGAATGGACACGACAGAGGAAAACGATGAGAAGATGATAGGAGAATCGAAAAGAACCATCATGGGAATACATTTGTGTTGCGCAAACGGAGACAAACATATTATCGAATTGAATGGTATGAAATGTGAACTCCAATGGATTAAATGGATGTGATTGTGGCACTACTGCAGTGTTTGCGACTATGCAACCTCGATTGGCCGCAAACAAAATGAGTGAATAGACCAGAAATGAGAAGGATTTGTGATCTAGTTACTCATTCGCTGGTCCCAAACACTGCTGTAGTGCCTGGTTGTGTCTCATCTTATTTCAGATAAGAGAACTGCGAGTTGGATGCAGCTGCAGGAGGAGTGAAGAATCCTCCTCCCTGCTGTTTAGCCATAGCACGAGACGGAGCCACTCCCAACAACTTCTGCAGATTCGTACGGATAGTCATCGTGCACAGGATGTAGAGGAAGATGAACGAGCAATCCGTGTAGTCATCTCCCGTCTGGAATTATGAAATATACGGTAAGGAGGAGAACGGTATAGGATATTTGGATTGAAGCATGTAATCAAGAAGAAGTCGTTATCTCTATTCGTTAATCTAAGTATCATATAATTTGAAAATTTTCTAACTAATAATTATTAAAAATTCTCAATTTCCAACTCACGAGACTTCTGTGACTGAATCCCTGGATCATCGAGAAGGGAACGAAGGGAAGTTTCGCCACTACCTGCAATATCAATACAAACAATTACTATATACATTTTCAAACTTTAATTAAAAGAGTATTGCAATACAAAATAAGTGCTGTACGAAAAGTGTACCTTTCCCTCGAAGATGGATGAGAAAGTGGAGAGAAGGGCAGTGAATACCAGACCGATGGCGAACATTGATTTCATCTTGAACATCGAGAAGTCACGGTTCGTCGTCTGCAAATATCCATTGATTACAATTACAACCGAAAATTCAGGACATCGATGTTATTAATCAAATTGAATTGTTGACCATTTCAAAAAAGAAAGAAAAAAAGATATCACTGTTAATGTCCCTGGGAACATGCGCAGGTGTTATACCCATGCTGAAGATTTTAAAAAAAAGATCCTAAATACAGCATTGAACAATTTTTGTTGTTGTTCCGCCTCACCTTTAGTTTCTCCTCTTCCCTCTCAATCTTCCTCTTTCCAGTCTTGCTGTCATCTCCCACCACAGTCTCCTTCTTCTTATCCAATTTCTTCTGTCTCTTCTCCATCTCCGATTTGAGTCTCTTGTACTCGTCGTGTCTGAATGGATGCATCACCAAGTTGCACATTCCATCCATGCTTATTTTTCACGGACAATGTTCGTGGAAATTTTTTTTGTGAAGAAGGCAGTTTTGGAACATCTAGGAATGCGCGAGAGGATGAGATTAGTGAGAATCAATTGATACCTGACCAGTTTTACGGAACTTGTGCCAAAAGTTCTGACCAGATTCATCCGAAATCTGCTCCGTTTATTGATTTCGCAAGTTCTACTGTCCGTGGGACGAAAATTTATGATTGACGATTACCGTACCTGTACACCATAACCCAGGTGAGTCCTTCTCCGAGTAGTGCAGTGCAGAATGCAATGGCAACCACGAGAAGGGCATCCGCCAACATCTGATAACACATATTATGCATCCAATATAAGACAAATTAAGAGTACGATATTTCAAGGGATTTCACAACCCTGACAATATAAAAAGCACTGCTTTCAATGAAATAACAATAGTTTATCTATAATCCATAAACATTACTCTAGATAAATTTGGAAAGGCAACAAGGAAAACCGGAAAGAAACAGATGGAAATTGAGGGAAAAACAATGGAATAAAGCACAAAAACAACAAAGGCGATACGTTATCACAAGTCCATTTGAGAGGAGAATTGAATATAGGAAAGATTTGTTGATCAGACGAAAGGCTCGATCGAGAATTCAATCGCTGCAGTGGGAAGAGAGAGGGAGAAGGCTGTGATGACCTGCGAGGGGAATTAACCATTTCATTGAAGCAACAGTACACATCATCTAATCCATTAGTCCCACTCTGGTCTTATAGATAACCAACATTCAAGAGCTAATTTATCCAACTTTTTGTTAGACTAATTGCGTATTTATTAATACAATGAATATGTACCTCAGGATGGAGACATCCGAGATGGCCGATTCTCTTTCCTCCAGGGGCGATGATGGCTGCACAACGACCAGGAAGATAGGCAGGGTCTGGAATGGGATGGAATATCAAGCATGATGGAACACTCATAGACTACACTTTTCAGAGTAATGGAAGATAGTGAATCGGCTTTAAAGGGACCCGGCACTGCAAAATAAGTTATTTTTATTTTAAAGAAAATTCTTTTCTGATTTGAATGCAAAAAATCGCATATTTTTACGATTTTTTGAAAGGAGTAATGATTTTTCAAAGTTCGAAAATGGCGTTGATGTACCGGGCGCTACGGTGTTTAGCGCGCTAAACACAGTAATGCCCGGTACGTGAGTATCTTTAAAAAAATCATAACTCCTTTCAAAAAAATCGTAAAAATATGCGATTTTTTGCATTCTAATCAGAAAATAATTTTAAAATAAAAATAACTTATTTTGCAGTGCCAGGTCCCTTTAACTATGGAACGAAGAATAATTGATATCACAAACACGTGTAATAGTACAATTTCAGTATCAAATGATATCTACCAACTGCATGCTATCACCTCCTCACCCCTCCCTCCCCCCTCACCATCTTCAGCCTCGATGTGATATCCACTGCCATCCTTGTTCATCTTCACATCCAGAAGAGTCATCAATCTGGATACAAATAACTTCTCTTTTGACTGCTCATCTCCTTCCCTTCTTACCTATCCAACAATCCGTGGACACTCTCGAATCCAGCCTGTTTAGCATAGACGACTGCTCCCACTCGTCGTTCGTTGCGAGCTCCCACTTCTGCAATTACACAACGATAATTTTATGTGTAGTAAAATCTCCATATTATTTTATATTCATTTACAGGAAATAAATCACGTTGTCATTCTACTTTGAGCTCATCAACTTGATCTATTTACTGTGACCAGTATCAACATCCTCTATTCATATCTCATCATCATACCATGGGTGGAATCAGCGAGAATGACATCCTGCAACTCGAATAGCTTGAGAGGAAGAGGCATGTGAGAGTTGGCTTGAAGAGTACGGAGGAGACCCGGCAGAAGAGAAGTACGAGCAATCTACAATCAGAACGAATATGGTATGCACTTTTGTATTACAAGAAATCGAAGGTACGCCATCGTGAATCAGTTGAAGCTGACTCTTTTGCCAATAGTACAACTACAACTTGTAACAGACAACGAGTAAACGGTGAATTGATAAACCTGGAACTCGAGAGTCTTGGGGTTTGCAATGTGAACGGCGTTATCAAGGGAACGACGGAGACGAGTGGACGAATCATCTCTGAAGGGAGGGGAGATAAAATAGACATACTACAACTCACAACCATAGTATGTCACTCCGAAACATAGGTCAAATAGGTTCTCGCTAACGAGGAAAAGCACATCTACACGACCAGTTCTAACCCAATTTATCCGAAATATTGCAATATAGACTTCGGCACTAGACTTTAGGCATTTCTGAGCAAAATTTCTGCGATAACCCCATTTGACCTACGCTCCGAAATGGATAGCCATGTATGAAAAAGTGAATCTGATTCTCACTTGCTGCAGAGGGCGAAGTTGAGTGCCTCAGTGAATCCAGCAGCAGCCAGATTGATTCGAAGATGATCAGAGAGAGAATTAAGAGGAAGAGGAGTTGCCACTGTGTGAGCCTGAGGATATCATTATAATGCTCATTCATGACACGACACGCGCACATCATTATTTGGTTCTCTTGTTCTAATTCATGGGTTATAACCATGTCAATGATAAAAATAATATAACAAATGTATACAACAATGAAATAATAAAGTAATACCTGGGGCAATTTCAATTCGAGTTTGTTGAATCCATACGCGACTCCTACATCTTCTCCAATATCACACTCATGCAGAATATCGTGACGAGTAGGAGGAATGATCACCTGGAGAGTTTTCAAGTCTTTTCATTCAATCAGTAAATCCAAATAATGGAAAAGAAATGTAGAGATCTACGTACATGGAGAGTCTCCTCATCGAGAAGCTTAGCTTGGAGAGACATCTTCTTGAGTAGAACTGCCATCTCCTCTCCCTTGAGAGAAACTCCCATCTTGATGTTCACTTCGGACACCTTCACGGTCCTCTCGCGATACGCCAATTTCTGCAAGAAGGAACACTTCAAGACTGTGACAATGACGTATACAACTGCTTTCATAACTCTCTGCATTGATTAAACTGCCTAGAAATCATGCTGGTCTAAATACAATAAATTAAACATACGGGGTAAGTCTCGACTCTTCCGTCCTCCTCATAATGAACCTCGACCGGTTCCACACTGAAAAACAATATTCTCCATTAATCATAGTTAGAAATGACTCACGTGAAGGGGAGTTTGCAGTACTGAGAGTACATTGTGACCATCGTGTCGAGAACGACAATGGCCTGATAAGAGACGATTAGTACTGTGTGGAACAATTCTCGATTCGTCCGATAGGAACAGCCATAGGTGGTCGCAGGGTACCCTGACGACCCCTGCAGGGGGTATGTCTACCTCCTGCAAGCAAAATACCAAAAATCAATCGCTTTTTTCACTGGTAAACACGTCAAAAAGGGGTCATATGACGACCGCCTGCAGGGCCATATTGTGAATGGACGACCCTCTGCAAAAAAAATTGGATTTTAGCTGCCCATCTATGGGAACAGCTATATCCTCTTCATGTATAGTACGATGTCATAACAAGACAACAATTATATATGAATTACCTTCTGAAGATCCGTAGCAGTCGCTTCGATGAAGATATTCTTCGTCTTCAGAGTGATCTTAGAGTGGTCACCTGCACACAACATATAAAATTTGACCAAGTATGATTTGAAAAAAAGCAAGTGCGGAGAGTTTTTAGTCATGAAAAAGAACTATTAGTCCTCAATAAACAGTAAGCACTCTGTTTATCGAGTTATATCAATCTCAATTGAAGGATACAAATGCTTTAATTTTCTCTCAATCTGATAAATCGTCGTTTCTCGATCTCTCACCATTGATGATTGGTGGCATGGAGCAGACGATTCCAGAAGCGTCTCTAATCACGGGATAATGAGATTGACCAGCAAGAATTGGAAGATATGGCTTCAGATGAGACTCTCCCTCAAATGTAATAAATGGAATGGACCGTAGTCTCCAATTTACTCACTGCATAGTGCACCATCAGTTCTTCTGCAGTGAATTCCTTCGTCTCATTGAGAGGAATGAACTTGAACTCGGACGGTTTCTCGGCATTGTAGATGAAGGGACCTGAGAAAAGTATATTCTTCCCTTGTTCCTCTTTTTCCCAATTAAATAGTTTACATCAAACTAGTAAACGAACCCTGGACAGTGTCCAAATCGTGAGTTCCAATGGCGACGAGAGATCTTTTCCTGCAGATGTTCTGGTGCAGTTTGTCCTGGAAATTGATATGATCGAGGTTCATAATAAAAGAGAATACCCCGAATATAACAAGTGAGAGTGGGAATCTGACCTGAAGATCGATGAATGAAGCGTAAGATCGATCATCGAGAGTCACGTCTCTCAGAATGGCACCGACTACAAACTGACGAACGCTCTTCGTCTGCAATACAACAGCTATATAAATATTATCTATTAGAAGACTGGGCAATATATTATCGCATAGACTGAGACATTACGCTGGTAGAAACATTCATAACTAATCAGACCTGTGGCTTAACGATGATTTTCTCCAGCACACCGCTCTTGGGCTGGACCACTTTGTACTCGGGCTGGGGCATTCTACAATGTGCATACTGAGGTACTAGATCAGTTGCACAATGTCGTAATGCAATCTATACCTCTGCTGGAAGATCTTGATGGCTCTGGAGAGTCCCTCGACACAAAGTAGATCATATCGATTAGCGGGAATGTCCACTTTGTACACCTAAACAATAACTGTTGATGCTAAATTTCTCCACTTCTAACTCAATTGTGAAATGATGAATATTGCACTGACCTCTACATCTGATAGTTTCTCTCCAGCAGCAACTCCCTTCTCCTTCTCTGCGCTTTGCTTTTCAGAGGTCTACAAAATTATGATGGCGATAGGAAAATTACACCATTTCAAAAGCGGTTATGTACGAAGCAAATGGGACAGTGCCATTACGTGCAAGAAATACGCACAATGTCATCCAACTCGAGTCCATAATCGAAGCAGAGCTCCTCGAATTGTTCCTGATCTGACATGAATCATTGATCACGAAAAAAACAGAGAAACTGACTGTATACTTTCTCCAGATGCTTGTCCAAGTCGGGTTTCTGAATGCCAACGGTCGGCATTGCGATTCGGTACCTGGACAATATAAAATAAACAACCTATCAACAAATATAACGAGTAAATCAATTGAAAGAAATTTTGTATTTCATGAAATATATTTCACGGCGGACAGAAAGGCGACTCCCTCAAGGATCCCAAGGCAAGACATTTTTCGAGGGCGGGAAAAAATTTGAATTCAAACGCAACAATTGAACCTGAAAAACCCTGATTTTTAATGCAGTTTGAATACCCGCCAATTTATTTTATTGAAATTCAAATACGCGCCAATTTATTCAAACGCCCGCCATTTTCTCAAATTTGAATCCCTGAGGAATGTATCCCTGAATAAGGGTATTCGAGCTCATATTTTAAATTTCGGCTGGCGCGCAGCGAGTTTGAAAATTGCGGGAAAATTTCGCGCATGCCCGCACGTAAGTTGCGCATTTCTGTGGTCTAACTCCACCCACTTTTGGTTGAACAAATCCTCGCCTCGATTTTTACCCTCGGGTCGGGTTTCTGTCCGCCGTGTATATTTCATTTGGAGAACCGCGACGCGTGTTCTCCGCGTTGCAGCTCGAGTTCGGCCGGTCAGCTGGAATATTTTCTTCGAGGAAGTACAGTAACCTTTAATGTTTAATAAAATTTATATTTTAATTTATCGCCTATTTCGCAAATTGCAAAACTACCTGCTGACAAGTTATGCGACACTTTGATTTATATAGGCTGTGGCATATAGGTGGAAGTTCATGCTAATGTATTCTGTAATTCTGTGTGTTTCGATTAAATGAACGCAACGACCTCTGTATTTATTTTCGTGAAGGCTGCTTCCCTTTCAACTCAAAGTGTGAAAAGTAGTCCGTACCTGGTTTCCCCTTACCTTCAATGCACGCTAATGAATCCTTCTCAATTTGTGGACATTTCTGATGAACTCTCACACCGCAATGTGCCTATAAGCGTAAGATTTAGTGACGACTCGGCTTTCGTAGAGTTATATTCGATGGTGTACGACATATCCCCATATCTAACGATCACTTCTGAAATCATTCTTATAATTTCTTTTCCCCTCCAATTGAATCTCCTATTCATTCTTTTATTCAAGAGGAGAGATTCTATCGGAATAGAATCAGAGTTCTACCGATGTCTCACTCAAATTTGTAAGCTGTCTTTTTTCATTCTCTTCACTCATCTCTCAATATAGTGCTAGTTGATTCTCTCTCTGTATTCATTAGTCTCATCTTCATTGAACCTGCAACTCACGGTATCTTTCGTCAGTTTTACCAGGTAGATCACACATTGTCACTATGAGAAAAGGGATAAATTTACAGGAAAATGCAGAGTGGATCGCTCGTTTTGTGGTCTTCCAAGCCTCTCCACTTTGTGTTCTCGGAGTCTTTTTCCATTCGATAATTGGGTTGAATCGATTAACCGCAATGCTCTTCACAATGCATCATCGAACCGTATCCTTTCAACGTTAGCTTTTTCTAGGTACTTTTTTTTTAGATTTGGACTGCACGAACGATCAAAACTCTTCATTTCATTGGCTGGATTTTTGCGTTTATTTGTTCTTTACCATTGATTTGGCCAGTTCGAGGGAATTTCCAATATGTGAATTCGCCTTTTGGCGAGAGAGGAATCAGTTTCATTATTTTGACAGGACGAGAAAATATATTATACCAGGTGAGGTGATTATCAATCTCGGAATATCAGATTACATATCTTTTCGAAGCAGATAAATATACAAGAATGAATGTGTTTTGAGGGAATGGCAGTGATCTTTGGAAGTTTACTCGAATTGATAATTCTTATCACTTATTTTGTGATTGCTTTGAATGCGAGGAAATACAAGGCATGTTTATGGCACTGCAAAAGATAAATTTGATATTTATAGACTGCGATCGTCTTTCGAACGACGATTGCATCCATGCTAATGTGTACTGGTGAGAATATTCCAAGGAAATTTTTTAAAGCTTCAATACTACATTCTAGAAAAAATACGAATACCATGAGGATGCGAGATCTACAATAAATGGGGAAAAATAGAAAAATCAGGACATTGAAGGAACCAGAGATTTTTCGAAAAAAATAAGAAATAACTTTGAGGTGGTTGGTTTCTCATAATCTTGATGGCCGTTTCTTCCTACTATGGCCATGCATGCCATGAAGATGTCTGTTTCCCTTCTTCCCTTTCTTCTAAAATTCATCTCAATTGTAGCTGTTCCCAATGGAAATGTTCTATGCCTTATATAAAATAGGCTATGCAGTGAATTGGAGTGTCACTTCATGGGTCGTCGTCATCTTATTCAGAGATGTATCCACCTATTTAAAATATTTTTAAAGTTCGAATTGCATAATTCAGATACGAATTCGAATTATTTGCTGCAAATCTCTTCGACCAAAAGAAGTGAAGATTCTACCGGAAGTTTTGTCGACTTCTTAGTCGTTATTTAGAGAGCAGACATGTTGAGACACGTTCTAGAATATTCATCTTATCAGTCTCTATCTTATCTGTACGAAATACACACGTAAACACACATTGAGCTTATGGGACCAAGTGTATCAATGATCAATGGAGAAACATGAATAATGCTTACAATTGTCATAACTATCATTACCGATGGCATAAATATTGATCATTCAAACCCATCTATCACTCACAGATCAAATTGAGCAAACTAACATGGGGGAGTTTCGGGAACCTTGGTTGCCGTTTCCTATCAATTCCCCTCCCCTCTCCTTCTCTCTCTTCTCTATCAATACTCCCTAATCTCTCCTCTTTCTATCCTCTATCGTAGTCTCTACCTTCAGTTGTACCTTGTGTTCTCTATTCCATTCCTCCCTATATAAACCCCCCACGTTGTCTCTCTCCTCAGTCTAACTGATCAACAAAAACTATGCCCACCTACAAGCTCTCCTACTTCCCCGGCCGTGGACTCGGAGAGGTACAGTATCACTTCCATCTACAGTATTCCTATCGATCCCTCATACCCTACCGTACTCTTGTCAGGTCTCTCGTCAGATGCTCCATCTCTCAGGAACTCCCTTCGAAGACAATCGCATTACTATGGACGACTGGCCCAAGCACAAGGAATGTGAGTCAAGTGTTCGACCCACCGAACTACCATAATCTCGTTGTTCTTACAGCTACTCCATTCGGTCAAATGCCGGTGCTGACTGTGGATGGCAAGCAGATTCCCCAGTCGTTCG
The DNA here is from genome assembly GCA_036245785.1 of Pristionchus fissidentatus. Taxonomy (NCBI): domain Eukaryota; kingdom Metazoa; phylum Nematoda; class Chromadorea; order Rhabditida; family Neodiplogasteridae; genus Pristionchus; species Pristionchus fissidentatus. The sequence goes on from BTSY01000002.1 coordinate 17,256,277, forward strand.
CCATTGCTCGTTATCTCGCGAATCAATTCGGTGAGAGAACAGATTGAGAATAACTATCTCCATCAGTTACTGTAACTAACGAAATCCAAGAATGAGCCTCTGAGAGTTTGACTTAAATATCGAAATGACGAGCAACGTGTGAATCATTTCTAGTGTGGAGAGGGTTTTGTGTGATTTTATGTGCAACTTCTCGGTGTCTCTCACAGATTGAGTGAAACGTGAAGAGACGCGTGTGTGTAGAGAGAGAGACGAAATTGAGAGAGGTCGAAGGTCGAAAGAGAAGTAAACACATCTAGAGAAGGGGTTCCCACAATTTCCAAGGGCGAATGGGAAAATGATGAAGAGGTTCTCAATCTTGGAAGACTTAAAGAAGAAGAAGGAGTATAGCGTTGCTAGATCGAATAATTCTATTCGCGAATAATGCATTGTTATTCGAGAATATAATTGTACGATATAACAACCCTAGTCTCTAGATATTCGAATGAATTGAAGATGATTGCAGGATTCGCTGGTAAGACTCCTTTGGAGTCAGCGTGGGTCGATGCTCTGGCCGATCAATACAAGGACTACACCACTGAGATTCGTCCCTTCCTCATGGTTGCTTATGGATTCGGAGAAGGAGACAAAGACAAACTGAGAAAGGAAGTGGCAGAACCTGCCATCAACAAACTATTCACCATCCTCGAGAAGAAGGCCAAGGTATGAGACCATCTACACATCATCCCAAACCTCCAGAAAGGGGTCAGAGTGAGAGAGCGTGCAAAAGTGAGAGAGTCTATTTCGATTTGGCGCGATCTCTCACTTCAAATCCCTTCTGGAGGGTGGAGGGCGACAATGGTGTGTCGAGAGAGAATCTTGCATTATAACTATGCAATCATTGCAGGAGAATGGTTCTAATGGTCATTTCGTGGGTTCTTCTCTCACTTGGGTCGATCTTCTCGTCTCTGATCACATGGGAATTCTGGAGACTCACGTCCCTAATGCATTCACTGCTTTCCCCACAGTGCAAGATATCAGAAAGAAGACGACTTCTCTTCCCAAATTGAAGGAGTGGATCGACAAGAGACCTGTTACTCCCTTCTAAACTATTCATTTCATTCCATCTACTGCCTGTAGACTTCCATTGTACATCCCGAAATAAATATGATCTCCGATTGTGTACAATAATAACGGGAACTGTTTGTTATTCCCCTCGATTTCACTCTGAATCGAAAGAGAATGATCGGAAATCGCTGTGCAATGTGCGCCCCATTGGCTTAGTGGCAGAGCGTCTGTCTTGTAAACAGAAGGTCGCTGGTTCGATTCCAGCATGGGGCAACTCTTTTTTTGTTTTATTTGTTTTTGAATATACATTACGAGCCAACGTCGGTGAAATGTCACAGGGAAACAAGTTTATGTTTGTAAACTTCCTGTTTCGAGAGCCTATTTTTTTCGGTGATAGGACGTTTTGGAACCTCCCGTTTAGGAACCTTCCATTTACGCCGTTTAGGAACCCTTGTTATGATGAGAGGTGCCGTTTAGGAACCTTCCAGAGGCTGTATCGGTGCCGTTTTGGAACCTTCCAGAGGCTGTAAAGGTGCCGTTTTGGAACCTTTCCAAGGTGATTTCGGTGTCATTATGGAACTTTTTCGGTGCCATTTAGGAACAATTTCGGTGCTATTTAGGAACCTTTCGCAAATCATCTCGGTGCCGTTTAGGAACCTTTTCGATGCTATTTTGGAACTTACCTGTTCCGTTTTGGAACCTTTCCGGAGCCATTTCCGTGCTATTAACTCTAAGATCTTTTTAGTAAGAGCTGTACTCGAAGAAATATGAAAACAACTGAACTTTGAACTCCTAAAATTTAGCAAATTATACATATCAGGTTGTGAGCGGAACGGAAATTGGTTATCGACACGAATAACTATATCAGTGCGTTCGCGTAAGAATCGCACCCCTCACGGTACAGCAAATTTACACCCTCGTTTTTTCACAGCTTCAGATTACCCTATGGCTGGTCTATCGATTTCTGATAGTATCATGTTCTGATTGAACTCATTTGCATAATTACAGCCTGTCAAAGTTGAGCTGTTTTTCAGTATTCCGAATGCAATTTGGGTCAAAATATAGATAATCATTAACATAGATAATGAAAAAGGATCACCAAGATGAGACTGACAACTTGGTGTCGTTCAATTTTACGTTTTCCGAAATTTGCATATTTCATGAAATTTTGATCTCATGTTTCTCGAAAACGAAGCAAAAAACATAGCTGGATTTTTGATATGTTATGGATACAGTTGATATCTATCAGATTCGCCCATATTTGGTAAATTTTCAGGGGATCCTGGTAGTTTAATTCATGAAAAACCGTTGAGTTCTAATAGAGGGAAAGCCCTCATTTCGTCTCATTTTTTTTCCATAATGGCACCGAAAAAGTTCTAAAACGGCACCGAAAAAGTTCCTAAACGGCACCGAAAAGAATTTGGAAAGTTCCAAAATGGCACCGAAAAAGTTCCATAATGGCACCGAGATGATTTGCGAAAGGTTCCTAAATAGCACCGAAATTGTTCCTAAATGGCACCGAAAAAGTTCCATAATGGCACCGAGATGATTTGCGAAAGGTTCCTAAATAGCACCGAAATTGTTCCTAAATGGCACCGAAAAAGTTCCATAATGACACCGAAATCACCTTGGAAAGGTTCCAAAACGGCACCTTTACAGCCTCTGGAAGGTTCCAAAACGGCACCGATACAGCCTCTGGAAGGTTCCTAAACGGCACCTCTCAACAGACCAAGGGTGCCTAAACGGCACCTCTCATCAGACCAAGGGTTCCTAAACGGCACCTCTCATCAGACCAAGGGTTCCTAAACGGCACCTCTCATCATAACAAGGGTTCCTAAACGGCGTAAATCGAAGGTTCCTAAACGGGAGGTTCCAAAACGTCCTATCACCATTTTTTCCAACTCTTCGTGGATTAGACTATACAAACCGTAAACTTATTTCTGTATGAGGTCGAACTGCCCCAAACATTCGTTACATTGTTATTCGTAATTGACCTAATTAGAGTTGAGCAATCATGTTTCACAGCTAATATGTTGTAGAGATCCTCGTACCTAGAGTGCCAAATGTGAGACCACGGTCTCTTAAAACGCGTTCTCTGTAAGATCGCAGGACTGGGCGGCACAACTCCTTCAAAGTGATCGGTTCGGGCTCAAACTTTTTAAACAAACTGTTCTAGGTGAAAATTAAATTTTAAAAGTGAGAAATACAGAAAATGTAAACTTTTGAAAAATCGATAATTTTTTTACGAAAAAAAAATTTTTTTTTCAATTTTTTTTATTTTGCTATCATGTTATATATCACACGACTCACGAAAGGCTCGGCCTATGTCCGGCACAGACCGAAATTTCGACATGCGGTTTTTTTTGCAGTTTTAGATGCCAGTGGGTCTAACTAAGATCCCCGAGAACAATTATGCCACACATGTCATTTCTAAATTATTTTTTCAATTTTTTTATTTTGCTATCATGTTATATATCACGCGACTCACGAAAGGCTCGGCCTATGTCCGGCACAGACCGAAATTTCGACATGCGGTTTTTTTTGCAGTTTTAGATGCCAGTGGGTCTAACTAAGATCCCCGAGAACAATTATGCCACACATGTCATTTCTAAATTATTTTTTCAATTTTTTTATTTTGCTATCATGTTATATATCATTCAAAAGAGCATCAAAAGTTGTGCTTATATTCACAATTTCATGAGAATTGAACCACTTGAAGGGATAATCGATGATCATATTCCCAGAAATTTGACGTTTCAGTGAGAAGTATTTTTTAATAAAATTGTTCCCATGATTTCTACCTTGTGGATCCGATATATAATATGTATTTTTCATCGTAGAATCGCATGGTCACTATTTGGTTAAAAATCTAGTGAGTAAAAGTACTCGTACATTCACTAGACCGTCACAACCCAGACATGAGATTCAATTTTGAAGTGCGTAGAAAACATTTTTTCAAGGTTCAAAACTAAATCATAGATACCCCATTTGAAAGAGCATCAAAAATTATACATACATTTACGATATCAGGAGGATTGAACAGCTAGGAGCGCCAATCGATAATACCATCCCCAGAAATTGAAAATTTTAGTCATGCTCACTAGTCGCTTACATTTTCATTCAAAGTGATCTATTAGGCCTTAAAAATTTTTAACCAGCATTCTTATGTCTAATGTGAATTTTCATCGTAAGAAAGTTATGAAAAGTTTAATTTTGAAAAATCGATAAAAATATTTTTCGAAAAAAAAATAATTTTTCACTTTTTGTAAAATTTCATGTCGTGTCATATCTCATTCGAAAGAGCATCAAAAGTTATGTATAAATCTGTATTTTCATGACGATTGAGACACAAGGAGCGAAAAAAATGTCACCGCGAAAAACGATCAACTTCTGAGGATGCAGTCACCATTTTCTAATGTAAGAAACGAAATCGTGCTGAAAGTGTGGTTATATACATAACTTTTGATGCTCTTTCGAATGAGATATGACACGACAGGAAATTTTACAAAAAATGAAAAATTATTTTTTTCTCGAAAAATATTTTTATCGATTTTTCAAAATTCAACTTTTCATAACTTTCTTACGATGAAAATTCATATTAGACATAAGAATGCTTGTTAAAAATTTTTAAGGCTTGATATATCACTTTAAATGAAAATATAAGCGAATAGTGAGCATGACTAAAATTTTCAATTTCTGGGGATGGTATTATCGATTGGCGCTCCTAGCTGTTCAATCCTCCTGATATCGTAAATTTATGTATAATTTTTTATGCTCTTTCAAATGGGGTATCTATGATTTAGTTTTGAACCTTGAAAAAATGTTTTCTACGCACTTCAAAATTGAATCTCATGTCTGGGTTGTGACGGTCTAGTGAATGTACGAGTACTTTTACTCACTAGATTTTTAACCAAATAGTGACCATGCGATTCTACGATGAAAAATACATATTATATATCGGATCCACAAGGTAGAAATCATGGGAACAATTTTATTAAAAAATACTCACTGAAGCGTCAAATTTCTGGGAATATGATCATCGATTATCCCTCCAGGTGGTTCAATTCTCATGAAATTGTGAATATAAGCATAACTTTTGATGCTCTTTTGAATGATATCACGCCTCTCACGAGAGGTTCGACTCAGAATGATAAAAATGCTTCACAGACCAAATTTTTTTTTTGCAGTTTTGGATGCCCGTGGGTCTAACTAAGATCCCCGAGAACTATTATGCCACACATGCCATTCTTCGCCGAGATGCTGCTACTGTTAGGTGCAGCCCTCGAACTTTGAGGCTGTTTTTCGATGCTTCAACGCAATTTATATGAAAACTTGTTTCTTGGAGCTAGGGTCCGTTTTCAATGCTCTTTCAACCTATTTTATTTGTTTTACGATACACATCTGTATTTGCATGAAATTAAATTGTGTTGATTTTTCGAAAATCCGCTCGAAAAGCAGAAAACCTTTCTTTCTAAAAAGCTTCACAATGTTATAAGGATTCGAATGATATACTGGAGCCCACATAACTCGGTGGCTCGGATGATTTTCGTCGAAAAAACGTTTCATTTCCTCATTTAAACATCATTCTGAGCATTTGACACCGGTCATTTCAAGGTTTCGCGAGGAATGACTCGGCCTCTCTCATTGTTCTCAATCAATTCTCTCATTTTGTATTCTGAGAATGATGTTTAAGACAGGTATCACCAGAGATTGCATGAGTCCGGGAAAAACTTTCAAAAAAGTATTTCTGATTTCGATCAAAATTTATTATACCACTACCCTAGGGACAAGAATTTCATCAATCGATGTCCCAGGTCTCAGAGCCGGCTTTTAGGAAATTCCCGGTTCTGAAGCCGGAATCGTTGTAACTTCCCTCAAAATGGTGCTAGAAAGTCGTGCTAGTGCTTAAAAAATGCAGAAAAATATGGCGAACATTTATTCTGTTGAACAAAATTTGTAAAATTATTATCTGAAAAAGATATTTTGAAAAAAACATAAATTAAATATTTTCGAAATCAAAAAGTGCCTTCAAGTGGTCGAAGTGAACAAAGTTACTACTTTATTTTTAAAGAGCAAGTCATATTGTGTAAGAAAAAAATTTAAAACTGAAAGATTAGGTAGGCACCCGATACCGAAAAACCGCTTCGAATGTGCAAAAATAGAAATTTTCAGTATCCACTTTTGAAATAAACCGTGAAAAATCACCGAAAGCTGGTCTAAACAATATTAAATAATTCTACTGAACATTATTCGGGAAGCAAAAAATATTTGTTAGGTTCATTTGACCGAGAACCGGGAAATAGGAAAAAACCGGTTTTCCGGCTGGCATTTACATATCTCTGCTCAATATTGTGATACAATGATGCGGTTGCGCTCAAAATGTTTCGATGGATATCCTGAACAACTTTCATGTTGATAGCGTTCTCATTAGACGGCTAATTTCACATGTAAAGAGAGGAATTAAAAATTAAACAGATTTATATATTTTTGTGACATTCTCGGAATACCGTATGCTTTAATTAATTTTGCATTTGAAATTAGCCGTCTAATGAGAACGCTATCAACATGAAAGTTGTTCAGGATATCCATCGAAACATTTTGAGCGCAACCGCATCATTGTATTACAATATTGAGCAGAGATATGTAAATGCCAGCCGGAAAACCGGATTTTTCCTATTTTCCGGTTCTCGGTCAAATGAACCTAACAAATATTTTTTGGCTCCCGAATAATGTACAGTACAATTATTTGATATTCTTTAGACCAGCTTTCGGTGATTTTTCACGGTTTATTTCAAAATTGGATACTGAAAATTTCTATTTTTGCACATTCGAAGCGGTTTTTCGGTATCGGGTGCCTACCTAATCTTTCAGTTTTAATTTTTTTTCTTACACAATATGACTTGCTCTTTAAAAATAAAGTAGTAACTTTGTTCACTTCGACCACTTGAAGGCACTTTTTAATTTCGAAAATATTTAATTTATGTTTTTTCAAAATAACTTTTTCAGATATTAATTTCACAAATTTTGTTCAACAGAATAAATGTTCGCCATATTTTTCTGCATTTTTTAAGCACTAGCACGACTTTCTAGCACCATTTTGAGGGAAGTTACAACGATTCCGGCTTCAGAACCGGGAATTTCCTAAAAGCCGGCTCTGAGACCTGGGACATCGATTGATGAAATTCTTGTCCATAGGGTAGTGGTATAATAAATTTTGATCGAAATCAGAAATACTTTTTTGAAAGTTTTTCCCCGAGGTCACGTTTTCATGCAATCTCTGGTGATACCTGTCTTAAATGAGGAAATGAAACGTTTTTTCGACGAAAATCATCCGAGCCACCGAGTTATGCGAGCTCCAGTATATCATTCGAATCCTTATAATGTATCGGAGCTGTCTAGAAAGAAAGGTTTTCTGCTTTTCGAGCGGATTTTTGAAAAATCAACAAAATTTAGTATCATGCAAATACAGATGTGTATCGTAAAACGAATAAAAGGGTTTGAAAGAGCATTGAAAACGGACCCTAGCTCCAAGAAAAAAGTTTTCATAGAAATTGCGTTGAAACATCGAAAAACAGCCTCAAAGTTCGAGGGCTGCACCTAACAGTAGCAGCATCTCGGCGAAGAATGACATGTGTGGCATAATTGTTATCGGGGATCTTAGTTAGACCTACTGGCATCTAAAACTGCAAAAAAAAACCGCATGTCGAAATTTCGGTCTGTGCCGGACATAGGCCGAGCCTTTCGTGAGTCGCGTGATATATAACATGATAGCAAAATAAAAAAAATTGAAAAAAAAATTTTTTTTTCGTAAAAAAATTATCGATTTTTCAAAAGTTGACATTTTCTGTATTTCTCACTTTTAAAATTTAATTTTCACCTAGAAGCAGTTTGTTTAAAAAGTTTGAGCCCGAACCGATCACTTTGAAGGAGTTGTGCCGCTTATCTCAGCTTTCACTGCACTCTTACAGAGAACGCGTTTTAAAGTCGTCCAAATTTCGCACTCTACTCGTAGCTTCAGAGCAAGCTCTTATTTGGTGAAAATTCAATAAATATCATAATTATTTCTTTTATCCTCTTTATTGAGCTTATGGGGACTAAGTATGAGGTGGCACTCTTCTTTTCTAATCGTCCTTCTCTTCGAATGTCTTTCCTCGTTCGCTCTTTCCTCTGAGATACAATAATCATTAGAGATCAAAGATCAAAGATCACTCCACCTCAAACTCTTCTCATCTTCCGATTTTGTCGACGGAGTCTGTGGGGCGTCTTTCGTCAATTCATCTTTCACTACTCCATTCAAAGTCTCTTCGAAATCAGCAGGTTTGATCTACAATTTGAGCTTTGATCTTTCAACTTTCATCTATTATTTCACCATCATGATCTCCATTCGAAGATTCTTCTGAATATCGATTATCGCTGCGTAATTGTACAGTTCCTCCTGAGAAGATCAACCATCACACGACTACTGTACCCGAATATCGATCGAATCCCTTCCTACAGTACCTGATATCGACTTGCAGAGAATACAGTAATCACTCGTCCATTGGCGAATGCTTCCCATCCAAATTGAACGACCTTCAAATACTGAATGAAGGGGGAATAAAGATCAAAGATCAACTTGATGGGCTCGAATCATTTTGCTCAATCCCATCTTCTTCAATCTCTCTTCCACATCTTTCTCTCCTGCAATTAAAATGTGAAAGTAGAAATGAGATAATCAAATTTACCGAAATTGAATGAGCAAGCTCTCATACTGTTGTGCTTGAATCCCTGTACTCCGTGCTGAAATTAAATGAATGATCTTTGATCTTTAGTCTCTTTCTACCTGGGGATCCGCCCATAGAATATCCTGTGCAAGTCCTTTCGGAGTTGTGATTGGTCTCTCCAATCGACGAATATCATCTAGAGAATTGAGAGATGGAGAGAGACCTGCAAAGATCAAAGATCAAGATACGGTAGTCGATCAGAGATCAAATATCATATTCCTCGATCTCTTACCTCCGTGCATGCATAAAATCTTGTTGGAAACAACAGCCGCGAGTGGAAGAAATGAGAAAACTTCGTTGAATTTCCTATAGAGTTCCTTCGCTTTTGGTAGATCGCTCGCCCATCTGAGAGAATCCAATCAATATCAATCAATAAATGGGAGATCAAACCGATTGTTGATATCCTCCATGAATCCGTAACTCTTGTTGATATGGGCCAGTTCGTGATTTCCTAAGGATGATGCAATAGTCACTTATCGTATCTCTACCGCACCTCTCAGAAGATAGACATTGTTCTTGAAGAGAAGTCGCAGTGCAAAGAGAACACAGATGACCTGAATGAGGAGTGTGATTGCATAGTGATGATGCAATGATACCTCAATGGAATGAGCTCCTCTGTCGACGTAATCACCCAGAAAGAGGAAACGTTTCGTGCTTGGATATCCACAGATATGGAGGATTCTCAAGAGAAGTGAGTTTATTTCGTCATCACTATACAATCTTTACCTTCTGAGATCAGTGATCTGACCATGAATATCTCCACACACAAATCTGAACGAATTAGATACAAGAGGGAATCCAAATGGGAATTCTCACGTGGGAGCTTCGAATTCGAGTAGAGTTGGTTGAATTGTGATATCGACAAGAGCCTCAATTTGATCCTTGATCTCTAATCTTCTTTTCATTTTTCAAACCTGATCCAATAATTTGACGATATCATCCATATTATACTGTATCTTAGTCGAGTCAGGATTGAGAAAATTAGCCACAATTTGCTTGAGCCATCGACGATTTGGATCTTTTGTCTCTGCGATCTCAAAGAAATACCGTAGTCCAAAATACAGTAATCAGTCATAGATAAGACTACCGTAGTCCAAGCTACCGTAACCAGTTCCAGACATCACTACCGTAACTCAAAATACCGTAACCTGTCATAGACAAGGCCACAGTAGTCCAAGATCATGAGCCCTAGACAAAACTAGAGTAGCGTAGATTAGATACCGTAGCCAGTCAAGTCTACCATACCCTAGACTAGATACCGTACTCGATTTCTCCTCTCCCTCTTGGGTACAGATTTTGCAGGTGAGGGTTTCCGTTTGCTCTTCTTCGATTGAGCTCCTTTTCGTCTTTTCGATTGAGCGAGCATTTAACTGAAGGAAGAGAGAAGATTGGAGGGAAGGAAGGAGAACTCACGACGAAACCGTGAGGAAGGAGAGAAGAAGGAGAGAATGGATGGAGACGAGAAATGAAATGATGGAGAGCACGTTTCACTCAATTTGAATGCCAAAGGATTATTGTGCAGAATTTATGACGAGATTATGAAAATTGTCTGTTTCTAAAATCTTTTCCTACGTTAAAAATTTGACGTTTTTCGTAGATAAAAAACTTTAAAGGTAGAATAATGCATATTGCTTACGTGGAACCGAGTTATGAAATTGTGAGAATTCTGGGGGGTGACCCCCGGCCCGGAGTACGGTAATGAGTCGCTTTGATGCATGCCCATTCTCCTTTGTTTCGATCACCGTCATTGTTTTTTCAAAGCGATTTTACAGTAGAATCCATAACAAGATGAACCAAAATTCAAATATAATTGTTTTTTTTCTTCAAAATGTTTATTTACATCAGTTCATGATAAAATAGTGGCTACCGTAATCCAGGAATGACGCGGGAAAACAGCTTGTTCGAATCGTTCCTTTGTTTTCATATTTTTTTTCGCAATTAATGATTAGTATAATTATTGTTTTATTAGAATATAATGTGGGTTCATCTCTTTAGGAGACATACTCTCATGCTTGCTTATCTTCACGATTCCATCTTCTCTTTTCGTAGCAGCAAAAAGGGTCGCGAACATTTTGTCTTGTTTATCTGATTTATTCTTGCAGATGGCGTCTTCAGTGGTTCACATGTCGGAAAAGAAGAAGAAGGCGTCGAATCCGGCGCCTGCGAGAAGCAACGTGGCGGTGGCAATTCGTGTGAGGTACGATCTCCATCGATTGAATTGTTCCCTTTTTGATGCCCTCCCCTTCACTAATACATTCAATCTTACTTTAGTTATCGATAATTCGAATTACGAATTATGTAATCATACGTTGGGTCAACTAATCGATATTGTGTCAGGCCGACAAATGACCAGGAAGTGAAGGACACGATAGTCGTCAGAACTGATCCCGTCGATCGTTCAGTTCACATCAGAACCAAGATCTTCAACAACTTCGAGAGGGTAGGCGACACCTTTCACTATGCAAATTCACGTTGACAATGTCCCACGACGCCCACTTCACGATGACTGAAGTGGGCGTTGTGTTGTACTTTTTTTGTAATACATGTTGAGTTGATTGATATATGTTTCATGTCTCCTCAGGTCTACGGTCCATCGTCCCTCCAATCCGATATCTATCGCGAGTTGGTCAAGAAGCAAGTGGAAGATGTACTACGAGGATACAACTGCACGATATTCGCGTTAGTTCGCTTTCATCGAATTACATTCACTTCTCGATAGATAACCGTAGTTCCCGTACATATGCTCACCAATTTATGGTTTTTAGATACGGGCAGACGGGTACGGGTAAGACGTACACGATGGAGGGAGGAGAGGGATCGATAGAAGGAGATTGGGAGACTGACGAATGCACTGGAATCATTCCACGATCTGCTCAACATATCTTCTCCGAGCTCAGTGCAAGAGTGAGTGGAGGGAGGGAGACGTGGAGTGGCACTATAGACCATCAGATGTACACCAATAACCTCCACTCAAAAGATGCATATTTTTGATCACTGATACCCGAATTAATTAAATTCCTGTGGTGAGGTTGGAACATTTCTCAAATCGGAAACGATCTCCCCGAGTGGAAGCCCGATTGCTCAAAAGCCGTTTCTTAATTTTGTTTATGAACAAACTTGCCCGACATCACAATTTTTGCTCAATTTATATTTTTTAGTCGAAATAGGGCAATAAGAGATATCGAATACTTGAAGGCGGGGACTTTTTTATTCTTGTTTGATAGGATAAGGTATAAGATTGATTTGTATTGCAGGATGGTATCGAATATATCGTCCGTCTCTCGTACGTCGAGATATACAATGAGGAGATGATCGATCTACTCGGATCAACTGCCGTCGATGAGAAACAGCAACACATTCGACTATTCGAGGATCCTGCCAAGAAGGTGAGAGATTACGGTGCTCGAAGTATTTTATCGATCGAATTGTTTCCAGGGTTCGATCGTGATCTCGGGTGCAGAAGAAGTTCCAGTGAGATGCAGAGATGACGTGTATCGATTGCTCAAGCAAGGGACGGAGAAGAGAAGAACTGCCGAGACTCTGATGAACAAGAGATCGAGGTACGGTAGAGGGAGAGATTACGGTAGGAGAAGAGAATTGATTGCAGTCGATCTCATTCCGTATTGACCATCTCAGTGCTCATTAGAGAACAGTTGCCGACTGGAGAGGAACTAGTGAAACAGGTGAGAGGAGAGTGAAAATTCTACTATGAATGCACGATTCTACTATGAATTCTACTATGAATGCAAAGCTATGCGAACTGAGACAGACAGTTAGTGTCTACTCACTTATTGAGTGCGAACATAGCATGTAAATGGGCGATACAACTCACCACAACCGTACTTTTAAAATGTTGCCCAAAATCAGTTGAATGAAGTAATCGTATGACAGGGCAAGCTTCGATTGGTGGATCTCGCTGGATCAGAGAATATCGGACGATCAGGAGCAGAGGGAAAGAGAGCGAAGGAGGCTGGTGAGGATATATAGGGAGTGGATTGATGGAGAGACTGGATACAGAATGAGTAGTGATATCTATTGTGCAGGCAACATCAACACTTCTCTTCTCGCTCTCGGCCGAGTTATCAATGCTCTCACTACCAATGGACCCCATGTACCGTACAGGTAGAGTGACCATATCGATTGATTGTATCTATTGGAACTAGCCGGGATGTGTTGAGGTTAAATACACTACGCTCTATGCGTACACTACGCTCTATGCACAGTTCTGGGTGCAGGTTCGGTCCAGGGGGAGATCGGTAGCTGACTCCAGGTTCGGTCCAGGGGGAGCTCGGTATCCTGCTCCAGGTACGGTTCAGGGGACCTCGGTAGCCTTCTTCAGGAACGGTTCAGGGGGACCTCGGTAGCCTTTTTCAGGAACGGTTCAGGGGGACCTCGGTAGCCTTCTTCAGGAACCGTCCAGGGGGAACTCGGTAGCTTGCTTGACGTTCGGTCCAGGGAGGAGGACTCGGTAGCCGGCTCCAAGTACGGTCCAGGGGGCGTTTAGTATGTTGGGAAATGTTAATCTCTAGAAAGAGTACTGGCTTATTCCGTTGCAAAAAGGCTCGTGAGGCTGAGAGCGATCGGAAAAAAAAGTTGCCACTACGCCACTTCGTGGCTCCGTGGCAACTTTTTTTCGATCGCTCTCAGCGTCACGAGCCTTTCTCAACGGAAACGCAGGATACCGAGTGTTGGATTCCCGGGCGTTTTCGAACACGTTTCCAACATCGCAAAACACTTTTCCTATGGTTCCCCACGCTCTGCGAACCAATTGGTAACTTTTTGAAATTTTCGATTTTTCATGTTAAAACGTGTTAGAAAACGTTCAGACACGTTTCCGACATCGCAAAACACTTTTCCTATGGTCCCCCACGCTCTGCGAGTACACACTCACAGCTGGGCACCCATTCCCAGCGCCGACCGCGCAACCCCCAGCCACACACACAGAGTGAGGGGGGGGGGAAGAGTGAGTCAATTGGGAACTTTTCGAAATTTTCGATTTTTCATGTTAAAACGTGTTAGAAAACGTTCAGACACGTTTCCGACATCGCAAAACACTTTTCCTATGGTCCCCCACGCTCTGCGATTCAATTGGGAACTTTTCGAAATTTTCTATTTTTCATGTTAAAACTCGGCAAAACAGGTGAGAACGTGTTTCACATTACTCAAGAACGTGCTAGAAGGGCATCTGACACTTGCGAATAATGCGGCAAACGTTTTGCCCGCGGCGGGATTCGAACCTGGAGGTCTCGGATTGTAAGTCAAGCGCGTAACCCACTTGGCTATGAATTTGGTTAATTAAATTTTGTAAAATTTGAAGGGGATTTTGGACTGTTGTCGTTTGCAAAAGGATCCGAGAAGATCGAGCGATGTTGACGCAATTTATAAAGCTTCCCCATACGCGATTCCGAGCCTCCAGAAAGGGGTCAGGGGCGAGAGAGTGTGCCAAAGTGAGAGAGTACCTCTCGATTCTCCTTGCTCTCTCGTTTCAAACCCCTTCCTGCTAGGTTTGCCGGCATATTGAATGATTCGGAGCGAAATATACGAAAATTTCGTGAAATCGTGTGAAATCAAGTGAAATCAATCGATATTTCACTTCGAAAAACGGCAAAAGATGCTCAAATGTGAATCTCGTTACTTAAAAACGTGTTTGGACCACTTTTCACGCTTGCAAAAAATGCGGCAAAAGACTATGCACCGGCGGGGATCGAACCTGAGACCCTCGGATTTGAATTCGAGCTCGCTACCGACTTGGCCATGAAATTATCGATTTTTTGTAAATAAATTTTGAAATGTTTTCTGATGGGTTATCGTATGCAAAAGGATCTGAAAAGATTGCTTGAGTTTGAAGCGATTTATAGCGAAAAAACGAAAAAAATTTGTCCGTCACGCGGAAGGAAAAAAAACACCAACAGACAGACATTTCAATTTCCTAGTAGTGGAGGAATATATGTGGCGGAAGTATCAAAGTCCATTTTTGATTATGTATATTAATACTGGTATATTGCAGAGAGTCTAAACTGACTCGTCTCCTTCAAGATTCCCTCGGTGGTTCCTCTATCACAACAATCATTGCCACTCTCTCACCTACCAATTCAAACTACGAGGTATGACGCGGTGTTAGTTTTCTGGAAAAGCTCTCAGAAAAGCAACTAAGAGTGTTAGTTTTTCTGCTAGCTTTTCTGGAAAAGCAGTTAGATTTGAATTCCCGCATTTTCTGTATCTCGGCTCCTATTGAGGCTAGCGATTATAAAATTTGTTTTAGGGTTACTTTTCGCATTTAGACTGCATGGACTAAGTTTGGTAAGCCTCGCTACAATAGGAGCCGAGTTATGACCGAAAATCAATAATTGCGGGAATTCAAATATTTAGCTTTTCCGAGCCCGCTGTGAGAAATGGAAAAGTAGAAACTAACACTCCTTTTAGCTTTTCCGGAAGACTAACGCCACATGAGTGACAACTCTATTGAGAACATCTACGGTGGATGGGTCGATAATCAATTATTGTCCAACTTGCAGGAGTCCATTTCCACTCTGGAGTACGCCCATCGTGCTATGAATATCAAGAACAAGCCAGAAGTGAATGAGAATGTGAACAAGAAGGATCTGTTCAAGGTATGTGTCTGAAACTGGAATCAACGGAGTTGGATTGATTGGTGATGAAATATGGATTAGTTGTATCGTAATGTGAGGGAGAGTGTTGATGTGTATTTGATATCTTACAATGCAGGAGTATGCTGGACAAATGGAGAGACTCATGAGGGAATTGAAAGCTGCGAGAGAGAAGAATGGAGTTTATCTCGACCAGGAACAATATGAGTAAGTGAGAGGGATGGATATTGATTGAATGGAGTGATTTCTCATAAGGAAATACGTCTACGACTTCAGAAGTCTAGAAGACTAGCGACGAATTTAAAGTCTAGCAAATTCCGCTTCCCTGCCTCTGATCGAAGGGAATAGACTTTTAAAGTCGTCGCGCGGTAGCCAAGACTTGTGGAGTAGTCGACTTATTTCCCTCTGAGTCACTCAATGAGTAGACGATTGCAGTGATATGGACAAGAAGATGGAGACACAGAAGGAAACGATTGCTTCACTCGAAGAACAATTGGAGAACACGCTGGAATTGATTAAGAAGGTAAGAAGATGAAGGAGATGGACAGTTAGGAATATGGAGAGAATAGGAAACGTGCCCTCTCTTTTGAGTTATTTTATCATAATATTGTTTCTGCGGCTTGCAACTGTGTGGGAAGTAGTATTACTACACCCTCTATGTGATTGTTATGAAACATGGTCGATAGTGTATTGCAGCACATGGCCGATATCTCACTGATGGATCAATACTACGGGAAGGCATACTGTAGAGTGAGGAGTCTCGAAGAGAGACTCGCACTCAGAGTTGACGAATTGGAGGAGACGAAACTGGTAAGAGATGATTGGATAGGAATACGGTAGATCATCTAGAGAGATGTAATTATCGATTGATATTGACAGGCGATGGCAAAGGAGCAACACGAACACGATCTGACGAAGAGGGCACTGAGTGAGTGAGAGGAGGGTACGGTAGGAGTACGGTAGTCATCATACATTTTCGTCCCATGGAGAATACGGCTTATTGCGAAATCGATAAACTGGTCAAATCTCAATTGATTGTTAGTAAATTCACCATCCCGATTATTTATAGATAGGATTCGAGGGTTAAAACTGCCTTCTCCAAAAAGTTGCACACACGCATTGTCCGTGTTTTTAAATGTAAAGTTGTCATGTTCTCTCTCTACAGATCGATCTCGTCTACACGCAGATGAAGCATTCTCAGTGGCAACGGGGAATAATGAGATTGGATGGGAAGCAATTCAAGAACTGCAGAGAATTCATCCAAGAGTCGATTGTATCATCGAATTTGCCAATGAGAATAAGGAGAGAGGAGAGGAGGTGAGTGAGAGGAAGAAGAAGAGGGAAGAAAGAGAACAATTCAGTTGGCTCGATCGATTGATTCTATCGTACCTCCAATGAGAGAAGAAAATGAGAAGAGAATGAAAGATGGAGAGGAAAGTGTTCATAAGTCAATCGATGCTGTTGGTGAGTACGGTAGGGTGGAGGGAGTACTGTAGTTGAGTAGAGGCTTCGATTGGATCGGAAAAGCGATTGATCATGGATCGATCTGACTCATTTTAACCCTTATTTCGTCCGACTTTTCTTTTCGAGTTGTTGTTGTTATTGGGAGTTGTTGCAGAGTCTCTGAAGGTGGCTGTCTCGACTGAGATTCCTACCACGAGAACGTCGATCGATACTGCGACAGAGTCTGTAGAGGTACGGTAGAAGATTGAGATGGAAGGAATGTGTGGATGAATTGCAGTCGGCATTGACTCGATTGGATGCCATCGATGGAAAATGCGAAGAGACAATTGAGACGAAGACGAAGGAATTGATTGAATTGATCGAGAATGGAAAGGTAAATAGAGATTTGTAATTAAAGAGGGAGATATGGTCAGTTTATGGTGAGAGAAGGAAGAATAGGAGTGGGCAATCCATCGTTGTGTTGTGAATAATTGCGTACGGTATCTATAATTATGTCTAAACCTATGGCAAAACACCATCTTGATCAGCGCGCCCTAAGCGACGCTGATAAATATTATTATTGCTATCTATAATTATGGATTAAGGCATCGATCGAATTCGTCATTCATTCTGCACTCACTCGACTGGCGAGGAAGAGTGAAGAAGCAGTGAATAAAGTTGAAGAGATGGAGAAGAAGAATGAAGAGATGAGAAAGGAGATGGAGACACTTGTTAGTTGTTGATTACTCATTTGAGAGAAGAGAGGGATTACGGTCGAATGGCTTATGGACTAATGATTTCAATCAAATTGCAGCGAGCAGATGCACGTGGAGCCATTGAGAGTGCCCAGAAGAAGAGGAGGGAGAATAGAGAAGAGATGGAGATGAAGAAGAAAGAAATGATGGAGATGGTGAGGAGGATTATTACAGTTATAAAATGATACGACCATACCAAAAAGAACCCCCGATGAGAGCCTCGAAAATGGCATATTTCAGCATTTAGTTTGAAGAAAGTTATGTGTATCCAAAACGACGGAATTCTTTCAGTATATCACATTGAAACCGAAATGTTTCGCGGTGGGAGTTGGCATTTTGTGGAGGAAAAGTCAGAGAAAGGTAGATAAGGGGGGGGGGGACGCGCGCTTCATTTGTACTTCATCAACTTCTGATAAGTCTGATAATTTTATTCAAACCTTTTCTTTTCCCCGATTTTTCAAGTTTCATTCCTGTAATCAGTGATAACAGAAATGAAACTTAGAAAATCGGGGAAAAGAAAAGGGTTGAGTCATTGGTTTTACGCCTTCTATAATGAGTTATCTCAGATGACGTCATGGATGGAATCTGTGTCTACTTTGAATGAGAAGATTGAGAGTGAGCAGATGGAGAAAGATGAGAAAGTGGCCGAAACACTCCAGACAATGGGAGATGTCGAAATGGGATGGACTGACCAGGTGAACTGTAGATTCTACAGTACCCAATTATCGATCGGAATCTTTATTTTCATTGTTTATTATTATGTTTGATCTTTGACTTTTATAGACTGATGAGATGTGTGAGGAATTGAAGAGTGTGATGAAGGAATCGAATGAGAAGACTTACAATGAAATGTGAGTTGGTCTTGATCTATTTAAAATTATCTTTTTGTATCTTCTCCCAATTCAATCGATAATTGTCAGCTCGTCATGCATTCCCACTCTGGTTGGAATGGTTGGATCGACTGAGGAATACGGTAAGAAGAATGGAGAATCGATTGATGAATGGAAGAAAGAGAGGACGATTGTGAAGGGAGAAATGATGGAGAAAGTGAGTTGAATGGAGAGAAAAAAAGAAAATCAAATTTATTCTGAGTGATCATTTCATCTTCTCTGATTTTATATTCAGTAAATTCTCTTATTTCTGAGGAATTGAGGTTGCAATAATTAGCGAATGCGAAATAAATGTTGATATTTGAGCACTGTGCCTCACTGGCTACTGTAATGACGTCGATCAATAATTTGACGGAGATTCACTCGAAGACAAGAGAGATCACAATGGAAGAATTGGAGAAGATTGTGAGTTGAACTTCCTTTTCCTCTCAATTGGAAAGAATCGATTTGATTTGTTTGCAGAATTCGACGATGATGAAAACGAAGGAGAAAGTGAATGAAGATATGAAGAGAGTGGAGAAGATTGTGAAGGATGAAATTGAGAAGATGAATGAAATTCTACCCAAAGGTGAGAGAGATAGAGGGATTTTTGAATGAACATTAGAATCACAATTAAAATACAAAATTCAAATTGATTTTTTGAAGATATTTGGGACATCGTAGTGAGGAGAAGTTTAGCGCGAAAGTGCTTCCTGCATTTCTTATTTAATGCATTGTAGATGAAGAGCAGACAATTCGAGTGCTGAAAGAGATGAAGAGTGCTCCCACTGAGGAAGAATTGTATGGAGAGGAGGAAGAAGAAGAAAGAGGAGAGGGAGATGAAGAGAATGGAGAGAGAGATACATTCCAGAAGAAGAAACAGGTGAGGGAGAAAGAGATGAGACGGTGGTTTACTGTATCCTATTGGTTTGACATATCGTAACACTGTCACTCTCATAGACCAAAAGACTGAATGCCAAATGTCCAAAATAGTGCTTGATTTTGCGACGTTTTTGGCTGAAACAACAGAAAAATACGTTTTCTGATTTTTTTCGCGAACTAAAAGTAAAAATTCTACCAATCTATGTTCCCTGGAACTTTATTTATTTATCTATGATCCCTCTCTTCTTCTTTAATCCCCTCCTCCCAATCACCTTTCTTTTCTCTCCAGCTCCGTCGTTCTCGATTCCGTGTGCGTGACTCTATTCTGGTTGCGAGAGAGGAACTCCATTCTCCCAATAAGATTCTATCGATGAGACAAAGAGTCGAAGAAGAGGTACGGTAGTTATTGATTGGAGTACGGTAGGGTATGATGAGTTTGGAGTTGGAGACATCAACTCTTGGCTAATGTCTCGATTTCAGTCGGAAGACACGAGTTTCGACTGAGTTGCCAGAAGATTCAATCGAAGAGAACATGGAATTGTATTGTCATCCCCCCACGTGTATCTCTATTTATTCGTTCTATTTCCTCCTTAAAACAACAAACCTGTCAAATACGAAATAATGTATTCAGAAATTTACCTGTCGTTGAATTGTGTTTGCTATACTAATTGATAACGAATCATAATAAATAATTGGAGAATTCTTGTTTATCACTCGGGGTTAATTATGGAAATAAGAATAACTGAGAATGTGATTAGAGATACCAGTAATTCGATCGAGAGTTGATTACTCTCTAATGACTAGAAGAGAGTAGGTCATTGAGGGCAAAGATCAAAGATCATGGAAAGATTGGGGCAGATCCAAGTCTCTTATTGTATACGGTATGTGAGTTTCCCCCCTCAAATGGTGATCTTTGATCCCTATCTGGGATCAAAGATCACCATTTGAGCAATCTTACAATCTTGTGCTTCGGAAGGCGACGAATGATGAATTTACGAGTCTTAATTCGTAATATTTCGTCATTATTAGTCAATTACCCAACCTCATTAAAAATGAGAAGAATCATTCCAACGAAGAGAGGGAAACACCATACAAATGGAGGAGGAGCAGCTGTTCCCATTACGGTATTGACTCCTGAGAAGATGAATCGATCGATGAAGATTCCCCTACCGTATACCTGGAACGTAAATGAAGAATACGGTAAGTAGAAGACTGATTGTGACCCCAATGAGCATCCATGGATTGGATACGGTATGAGAGAAGATTGAGACACGACGAGTTCGACATTGCCAGATGTGAAAAGCCTGATTATCGATTGATTATCGATCGATAGGGAGGAATACAGTATACCTGACTTCCAACTAGAGTGATCTGCCAAGCACCGCAAGCTTCTCTCCTTATCATTTCCTGTTCCGGTCCTGCATTAATTTATTGGAACTGGATTATTACGGTATGATCTACCATCGATTGTTACTCCTGAAGTGAGATTGAGAGAGGGTGAAAATTCCTTCCAATATTCTGTAGAGTAGAGAAGATCGGAGGGTGAAATGCCGTGGCTTCTGAATGAAAAGAGGGAAATGGTAAATCTAAACAAAGTGGAAGAGATCACCTCAATTTAAGTATACTAAATGTGAATATTAATTTTTGATACTAAATGGACAGATAAACTGACAGAAATACAGAGAAATAAGCAGCGAGACATCCTGATGCCATTATTGAACCAGCTAGAAGATATGAATATATTAGAAGAGATCGAGAGACCAAATGAGACGACGATTTACGAGGTGACTGCAATGTAATAGAGCACATCATACCACCTTACCATCAAGGGGTCAGGAATGAGAGA
Source organism: Pristionchus fissidentatus (assembly GCA_036245785.1). Taxonomy (NCBI): domain Eukaryota; kingdom Metazoa; phylum Nematoda; class Chromadorea; order Rhabditida; family Neodiplogasteridae; genus Pristionchus; species Pristionchus fissidentatus. The sequence continues at coordinate 17,277,487 of BTSY01000002.1, forward strand.
GTGTGATGAATCGAGAGAGACTCTGTAAGACTCTCGCTCCTCACCCCTTTATGGAGGGGGGAACGAACCTTCTTCATCACATCTCTCTCCGGCTGTTCGAATATCATTGAAATAGCAGGGAATATCTCGCACAGAAGATCGATCACGAATACCTACGGTAGCAATTATCGATTGGGGGAATGTCTAATCTCTCATTCACTTGCACACTGGTGAGTCCCATGGGAAATCCAACGACGAAATGGAGAGCAACTGGGAGAATTTCAGAAAGAAGATGAGTGAGAGAGAAGGCGATCGCCTTTCGAAGATTGGAGAAGAGAAGACGACCTGAGATGAAAATGGAGTGAGAAGAAGACTCAAATCAACCGAATTCGATTGCGTTTCACTGTCCTAATAATCGATTATTCCGTCAGACCTTGCTCGATTCCATACAAAATCTTCTCCATATTGCCCTCATCGACAACAATATCCGCTGCTTCCTTGGCGAATATCGAACCTGATGTAACAAATGATCTCAAATTATTGCTTTTCATTGTTTTTATTATTCCATCAGGAAGGATTGGGGAATGAGTATGATTGTCGAGGGGAAAGAGACGGATCTCCGTCCACGATTCACTACAGTTTCCAATAAAGAGGAGAATGGAAGTGGTTACTAACCAACAGCTTCAATGGCAATTCCTACACTTGCTTCTTTGAGAGAAGGCGCATCGAGGACTCCATCGCCCGTCACTGCTACTATCTGAAGAGAAGAAGAAATAAAAAAATAAAAAATAAAATATGTTTAGCATGGATGTAATAATATAGAATAATTGGTAGCTGGGCGACTCATTACTTTGTCCTAACACACCAAATTAAAGAGAAACTAATAATATTCCAAATGAGACTCACATGATCTCTCCTCATCAATTCCTCTACAACTTGCTGCTTCTGCGAGGGTGAAATACGGGCGAATACAATGTGATCTCGAAGGAGAAGAGAATCCCACTCGTGAGGAGTCAGACTGTCCACCATCGAACCAATGACGACCAGAGCAGAGGAGCAATTCTTAGAGATGGAGGGAATTAGAGGAACGAATGTCTTCATGAATTATAGATAAGTAGATAGATATTTATACATGATGAGCATTTTACTTGAATAAATGGGTTTGAGTTGGAAGAATAATAGATGAATGATCTACCAACCTCATCGATTAGTTCAGCTTCTTTAGCAATGGCAGCAGCAGTCGATGGATGATCACCCGTCACAACGTGCAATTTTATCTCTTAATTAATCAATTAATTAATTTGACTTCTAAATTTAATGTTATATGTTTTATCTCACTTGCATCTTTAGCTCTTCTCACAGCTCTCTTCAATTCTTCTCTCGGTTCATCAACAATCGCTGCCATTCCAATGAAAGTAAGGCCGTCTTCAGGGTAATCTGCATCGTTTTGGTCGAAGTTCTGAAGCACATCACAATATTCGCTGTATATTGCCAATCGCATGCTCCAAAATCTACAGAAATGAATCTGAGCGAGAGAGTGTGCAAAAGTGATAGTGTCCCTCTCGATTTGACAAGCTCTCTCACTCCAAACGACTTTCTGTAAAATTGCCTGGCCATGACGTGTGCAATACAGCAAAAAGCCGAAATCAAAGTCTTTCGCTCAATTAACCTTTCCTGCCTTCTCCTCAAATTCGACATACGCGAATCCAATGCAACTTCGGCCGCGATTTCCAAATGAGAGATAGTCAATCTGAGAATGAAATGGACTCAAATGAGTAAGACCTCTCCACCCTACCTTAAATTGTTGCAGATCATTTTCTCCCATTGGTCGATCTCCATCGATCGTCCCGATATTCAAACATCTCGTTATCAATTCCTCCGGTGCTCCTTTCACGAACATTTTGTATCTGAAAAATCAATCGTCCTCAGAAATATATGAACAATTACCGTATAATCGTGTCGGCGTCTTCGTTGGCATCTTTCCAGCTGCGTGCGATTACAAGATGCCATCTGAATATGGTGAGGTCGAGGTTTATACGACCACCGTAGTCCACTGACCTTCTTTGCTTGTTGAAGGGAATCTCGAAGACGATTTCGTATTGACGACGAAGGTCCGCAATATCACAAAGCTGAAGGATTGAATATGAATGATGTCATCAATATTTACCATTTTCAGATACTTTTTATTCAATGCGAACATGATCTATATGCTTTGGCATTCATTGTGGTTATAAATCTTGCATAGTGATGATGCAATCACCTCATCAGCAAACTTCATAAGGGCGGCATCAAGAGGAGGGCCAGATATTATGTTGATTGATTCAAGAGAGATCGTAGTGTCAAAGTCCAAACGACGATTGATTCTAAAAGGATCAATCGATATTCTTGTGACTAGCCGATCTACCTGTACTTTCCAGTAATTGGAGATTGACGCCATCGAGAAACTGGATTGGAAGATTCGACTCGAGAACGATTACCTGCACAATTTATGGAATTAGAACAGACTTCACCTCTCTAAGTTGAGATCATTAATGATGGTCAGAATTTGTATTAGAGAGAGAATTATGCCATTAAATAATGAGATTAACAATGAGAATAAACTAACAGATGACCATGGTGATGAGTATTCGATCCATGGGAGATTCATACGAATCGACGGGTAATCGACCAACGAACGATTCAGGATGGAAATTGTGCGGGTTTCCTGCAGAAAATTATATTAATATTTTAATTTTTAGTGCAAAATCACTCATATTCGACCAATTCTCACATAAATAGCCTCACTCGATCTAATCTCTCCATCCATCCAAATATCAGTGAGAGCAGCCGAATTCTGAGTGAGAATTCCCGTTTTCTCAACAAGAAGAACGGAAGTTGACCCCAAAGTCTCAGCTGTGTCTGGTCTGAATTGAAGGGTTTACCAGTGAATTGAGGGTTTTGATGCAGATTTACAACTTTCCGAACAAACCTTTTGAGGAAGATGGATCGTTTTGCGAGTCTTCTCGTAACAATTAATAGTTGAGTTGTGAGCATTACGGGAAGTCCTGATCATACTCAGAATTTTCAGATGACATTTTTCTCAACTATTTTTAAAATGTAGAATGAGAAGAAATGCGAACCTTGAGGAATATTAGCGACCATAACAACGAAAAATCCATTGATGAGAATATTTACGACGTTTGTGAGACGAGAAATTGCGATTCCTGATAAAATCAATCTCAATTATCAATTATCTCAATTAGCCATATTTTCAGCTCTAATTATTCTGTCAACGTTGAAATACCGATGAGAAAGGTGGCGGTTCCAATTGAGAGCGAGAGAATGAGAATAAATCGAACGAAGTGAATTTTATCCCGAATTAAACGGGATCTTTGTCCTTTTTCAGCGGAAGATAAAGTGAAGAGACGACCGAGGACCGGAAAATCGGAGAAATTTGCGAAAAAAATAGGAAAAAATGTTTACAATTTTTTACGAATAATTTTAAGTAATACAAAGTGAACTATAAAACTATTATTGTCACAGTTGTGTTTCCAGTCTTGACTACGACTCCCATTCCATTGCCGGACGCGACACAACAACCACTCATTGCCATATTCTGTGCTTGCATTGGAGGAATTTCACGAGCTGTTGGAGTTGCGACGAAGGGAAGAGGAACTAACTGAAAGTATGGTTGTGAGAAATTAATTGATGTCGAGCTTTCTTTCTTTAATCAATTCACTTTGAACAAATTTATCAAGAGTTCAATTGGGAATTCTAGAATTTTTTTAACTGGACTTTCTCCAATCATCCCATCAATATTCACAAGAAAATGATGTCAATGACCTATCTAAGAATATCCCAGTTCGCGTTTGTGTACGAACTCGATTGTTTTCCGCTTTCATTCAGTGGGCGATTTTGTGAGCAAACACCTCAGTGGAAATAGAGTTAGTCTAAGAAGAACACTCACATCTCCAGTGATCCAAGACGTTTCTATCCTCAGAGAATCAGTGAATAATAGTCGAATATCAGCAGGAACACGCATTCCTGGCCTGAAAATATATTTGTCCAAAGTATTCCTAAGGGACAAATTTTGAGCGATTTCGATTGTTAACCTGATCCAGTCCTCTGTAAATACATGTTGATCCTTACGTGGACAGCGCAATATTATTATCAATCAGGCACTTTTTCTTGAAATCTCCTATTGCTTGAAAGTACCTCAACCAGACGATATCTCCTGGCACGATATACTCAGCATTGATTGTCTGACTCTTTCCATTCCTGATAACTGAACACGAAGGAGCGACCATCGATTGAAAGGCATTCGAAAACTGAGAATTATCGATTGATTTGGGAATTCGCTGATCTACGACCTTTCTGGCCCAGTTGTCTTGGTAGTAATTAAGACTGCTCATCACTATGAGAACGACGGTAATGAAAAGAGAAATTCCCAATTCGAGGAATCGATGTTTGATATCTGCAGATGCGTACTTCAATCACCCATGACTCATACTCATTCGGTGATAGGACGTTTTGGAACTACCGTTTAGGAACCCCCAACATATTTTTTCCAGGAATTGTTGGTGGATACGTTTCAGTAATTTGCGGAGGCTTATATTTTCGGGTTCCTAAACGGCAGTTCCAAAATATACCATCACCATTTATTCATAATTAATCGAAGATTCCCCCCAGTGATGTAAAAGGAAATTTATGGTTGAAATGATAAACTGTAGATGAATCGAAGGATTCGCTTACCGAGTAGGAATATGATAACACAAATAAGTGCTGTAATTAGGAGAAGAAGTCGAAATGATTGGAGATACTGGGAAAGATAACGAACTGCTCGAGACTTTTCTGTCTGAAAAATGGACAATTTGATTGAGTCGAGGGATTGGACAGGCCGGCCTTACGAAAAGGGGTTTAAGGTGAGAGAGCGTGTAATATCGAGAGATTCTCTCTTACTTTTGCACACTCTCTCACCCTGATGGGTTTGGAATCTTACATGCGGCTGTATTAAATTCGGTCCGTCCAGTTTATACCGACTAGTTGCTTCATCCTGAACAATTAGATTGAATTTATGTTTTGAGGAAGTGAAACCTCCATGAGCCCCTGACTTTTCTGTGGATCTTCCACACAAATTCGTGAAAGAGGAAAGAGATCCGAGAGTTGTTGAGCATCTCTGAACTCAATTTACAAGATGGACATGCATACTACCATGGAAACATCTAAAAGATCGGGATATGTGAGTTGTTGTGTTTCACTTGTTAGAGTAGATAAAGAGTTCTTATCGAGAAAGTGAGAGAGAACTATGGTCGGCCATTCAATTCACCTTGAATGTTCAGTGATCGTCGATTCGATTTCAACCGGAAGAATTCCATGATTTCTCTGCAATTCGCACCATTTCTCTATCGAAACTCAATCCTTCAAATCGGAACAGATTGTAAGTGCAAAGTGGATAAAGATAATCTACCCCTTGAGTAATCCATACCAATTCGTTGTTAATAACTTGTTCCCTGTGAGTGTGCGTCGATAATCGATGTTTGATCCATTCAAACACATCTCCCACTGAAATGCACCGAGATTTCACATGATAAAACACTCCGATTATGCAAATTGCACTCGATTCTCACCCAAAAACGAGAGATTTTCTCTGTTTTTGTGAGTAATCCATCATTTCTCTCCTCATCCATCACTTCTTTTTACATTTGAACAACTTTATCAGCTGGTTTTGGCTGGGTTGCCATGAGAGATCTCCATTGCTTGCGATCGTTTCTTGCGAGTTGCACGAATTGTGGTCCAGCAGCGTTGACGAAATCATCTCTCCATCTCTTTGCCGGTCGGCCTCGCTTCCTCTTCCCTCTTGGGGTCCAATCGAGCATCTTCCGATTCCACCGATCATGGCTTTGATTCGAGATTCTTTCTACCCATATCCATTTCCGTCTTTCCGTCTTTCCGCCTCTCTAACTACACCCTTCAATTTAGTGATGTCACGGATCCGCTCATTTGTGACGTGATTAAATACGGTAATTCCATCACTTCTAATTCATCAAAAGTGTCTTCACTCAAATCGTCCCTAGTTCCTTTTCTCCCCGTATCGCAACTTTTTAATCTTTCTTTCACGGTCACTCTTTTTGTTTGACACGACCGGCTCATGACGTCACATTCAATTCAAAGTAAAGTTCAAAGACCAACCGGAAGTGTTTGAGGGTATTCGACTCCTGGGTAGGTCATCGTCTGCATTCATCGAGTAGTCGATCGACTCTGACTCCGAATGGAAGACTCCGCCCCCTTTCCCCCACCTTCTCTTCTCTATTCACTCTGCTCACTTTCTCTACACGTGATATCACATTCTCTTCGCATTTTGGCAATTTCCATTTGTAGGCAAAAGAAACGAATTCGAATTATGAAGAATTTCATTCAGACTAGGAGATATCAAGCATGATACAGTGAATAATTGATGAGTCGTGAGTATTAATTACAGATAGACGATAGAGACTGGGATTAACATCCGACTTACGTCAATCGAGAGATCAATCGATCGAGTAGATCAAAGAGACTCAAGATTCACGAGCTAATTACAGAATATGATAAGCACCCTGAGTGAAACTAATAGATCGATAATATGGTAGTGGAAGGTACAAAAGAGTGAGTGAGGGGAGAACACGCATCTAATGAGTGTGTCATTGTACCAGGGGAAATGCTCTAATGAGTTAAAGTAATCGTGGCTATGGTAGGGGGATACGGTAGTCTCGATGGCCAAACGATCGATTCATCCTTGCTTGGGAATGCGCTCGCTGACTCTCATGCGACCGACACGAGCAGTGATGTCATCTGAATGAGGAATAGTTGATCTTTGATCTTTGATCTCTTCTTCTTCTCACCAGATCCTCTCGATTTTCTTCCATCCAATTCTGCGAGATTAGTGGGAGAAGGAGCAGTTCGAGTGATTTGAGCCAGTTTCTCGTGAGACGACGAATTCAGAACTGAACAGAGATCAAAGATCAAATTAATTTAGAATCCTAAAGATCAAAGATCAAACTAGTTGAGAACCCAAAAGCGATCAAATATTATGTCAATGGATCGATAAACTGACGGATGCTGTTGTCCTGGATGAAATGAGGTAGAGATACATCAGCTCCATAAGATTGTTGAAGGAATGAATTGGAGAAGTTAGAGAATGTCTGATTGTGTCCATTGGAAGAGGGACCACCGTATCCACGAGAAGAAGGACGATGGTGAGGACGACGATCCCTAAGGAGAACAGTGAACATTACCATTTGATATACTCTGGGTATTTCCGCCCCAATGGTCCCCTGCTTGTGTTTGATGTTACCCCCGACGGAGTGACAAGCAGGGGACCATTGGGGCGTAAATACCATAGTTGAGGGTGAGGAGTGAACATTCCACTCACTTGTCGTGCCGAGGAGGACGATGATCCATCGAATTCAGTCCAGGCATCTGACCGTGGAAAGAAGAGGAGACCACCTGAGAGGCCTGAGATGATCTTTGATCTTTGATCTCCCAAACGAGACTAGAGTCTAGTCTCGAGTATACTCACATCGGGACGATATTGGAAGGATCCATTCATCTTCTCGTCTCTACGACGATGGATGTACATGCAACGAGATCCGTATCTAAAAGGGGAGAGATCAAAGATCTGACTACAAAGATCAACTCACTTGCACTCTCCGTCTCGTTCGAAGTTCTCGCAAAGCACAGTCTTGTACTTGGGATGCATGCGACCTCGCGGCTGCAATCGATAAACTATCACATACCGTACCAATAACAGGGGTTACGGTTGGGTGGAGAGTTCGGTGGGTCAGATACCTGATTGGGCACTCTGAGTTCCTCTTGATTGTGGGCGAATCTGCAGTTGTCTCCATAGGAACACGATCCCGTCCGACGATAAGTGTCACACAGTGCAGTCTTGAACGCGTCTTGCTGCAATTACAGTAATGAACTACCGTAACCTGCTGCTACAGTACTCCTACCGTACCCGTCTCTTATATCTCTGCAGTAGGTCTCTCTCATCGTCGGTGATCTTGCATGGATCGAGATTCTCGATCATCGGAATCGGACGGGCCACTTCCTTCTCTTCCAAACGACTCTGTAATTTGAATTAGCGACCTTTCAGAGATCGCAGAAACAGGGACACCACACACCATGGGGATACGGTAACTCACAGTGTCAACTGAGAATGAATTGTTGAATCCACTCGTGTTGTGATTGGGAACACCAGAGATCATAACGAAGTCGTCGGGGAACGAATCTTCTGGTAGAGGAAATCGACCATATGGAGATATCGGACGGGGAGCCATCGATATTATCGATCTGAGAGGAGGGAAGAGGGATTATCGATTGAAATGAGGGGAGGGAAAGATATCGATTGGAGCGAGGATCAATTGATGGAGAATGAAACGAATGGAGGTATGAGAAGGTCCGAGGGACGAAAGAAATATGGATGATGAACAAGACTAATTTGATGAAATCGGGAGCAATCCAAAATGTGGCAAAGCAAAGAAGAAGAACGAGGGGAAGAAGGGAAGAGGGTTGATGAGGAGAGGGAAGAAGAGTGAGTGATTCCCTGTAGAGAGAGAAGAGAGAGAGACAACTGATCTACCCCCTCTCCCTCAGACTCAAATATCGATCGACACTTGTTTATCACGTGTATATACAGATATCAACTGATCTCTTCCACTTCCGGTTGATCTTTGATCTTCAGAATTTAGTATTCGACAGTGCAATTAGAACGACGCCGATGATTCCTAGTAGGATGACGAAACCAAAATAGATAATATTTTTGCGACCCTGAAGAATGGATGGGTATGGTAGATCAATACAGTAACCGTACCTGAATCGATCGATAGAAGAACACATCGATCAGCGCCCCGATAATAGCAGGCAACTGAAATCGATAATAGACCCATGTCGACTGGTTCTTGACCTACCCTCGTTGTAATGGGATAGGCTACGGTCTGTGCCAATCGATCGGCCGACAGAAACCACAGAGTCATTCCAATACTCCATAGAATACCGTAAAACACTGACGGAACAACCAGTTCTGCCTAAAAAAAGAGCAAAAATGTACGTTATTTCACAATACACATACACTCAACTCACCTTGACATGTGCCTTGCCGCGTCGAATTACACAGTATGCGATAAAGTAAAGTGTAGAGAATGCAAAGACAGTGGAGAAGTAGGAGAACACGAAATCGAACACTGAAAAATGGGATTTTAAATATAGGGTTGACGAATATTCAAAAAAGTAGATGAGATCGTACTGAAATATTTGTCCTGTTTAACTTCGGCGGGAGTGTTCTGCTTCGCAATATCAACAGGAGACATCATAAGACCATGGAGAACACCCAGACAACCAGCCATGAGGAGATATCTGAAGAGGAATGAGTGGAGGACAACTTTGAATCTTAGAGATCGCGAATATTCTAGCGAATCCGAGAGTTCTTAACATTACAATCCATAACTTTCAGATGAAAAATAAACTAGAAATGAAATTAAAACATACGGTATCTTCCTCAACACTGATGCTTTCGTCGATTCAGGTTCTTTCACTTTTTCCTCTGCCTTGGGTGAATCGACCTATTATAGAAATGAAGAAAAGTTAAGAAGTTAGAGAATCAACATCATTCAACAGTCCGAGTGCGGAAGAGCGTATGAAATGGAGAGGGACTCTCTAACTTTTGCAAATTCTCTCGCCCTCTTCGACCCCTTTTGTTTAGTTCTTCGTTTAGTGCTAATAAAATGATCTAACCTCGTCCATTTCGATTGAATTCTCACTTTCTTTCTTTTCTTCTTCCTCATTTTCCTTGTTGTGACGAACGAAAACGAAGCAAATTCCACTGTAAAGAACACAAAGTGAAAGTGTTAGATTTAGATCTCTTCTCGGGGTCAAATCATCATTCAATTCTTCCAAAATCCAACCAAATGAGAGTGATGGCCAATCCAATATAATTGAGTACATCATGTTCAGTGGGAGAAGGCAAAAGAAGATCGAAGAGACCAAATCGAGCCACTCCCCAGCCAACCAATACCTTAAAATATTTTAATGATTTTGACAAACTTTAAAAAATACGATTTTTTTTAAAAAATGCTATATCCGCCAGTAAAACAAAAGTTAGAAACTTCTTGGTTTGACCTACTTGTATTGTTCCCCAGATGAGCATTCCCAATCCAACTCCAATTCCTTCGATTATCGGCACGGAAAATACATTTCCTGAACATTTCAGGATCGATTCTTGCCAAACTCTACCGTACCCGTCGCATACAGTACTCCTCCAATCGCTGCGGTATAATTGAATTGGGGGAAGTCGCGTGCGATATTGATGAAGAACCCAAATAGGAAAACGACTGAACACTGAACAAATTGGACGAATAAACCTGCAATTTACGAGATGGTTTATTGGATAAACAGGATCTATCGATCTTGTTGTGCTTGTAAAACAAATATGTGAAATTCTAATTATCAACATTAGAGCATCTATATTTTACATACGTTTGCTTTCTTCAAAATAAAGTTGATCAACAAAATGGAATAGAAAAAGATGACCATCTCTACTGTCTGCTTTCCTCAGTGGGACGAACATCGTTCCAAATCCAAGACAAGAAACGACCATGGCAATGTATCCAATGGCTGTATCCGTCGCAGTCAATGATTCCATCTCAAGATATCAATTATGTGAATTTAGTGTAAAGCAAAGATTGAATTGAAATACATTGCCAAATCTCGATGCGATGAGGGGGTCAAAAGAGTGAATGGAAAGGATGGAAATATCATGCAAAGGTTCGATCTAAAAAAAACAAGAGATAATCCATCTCTAACAGCGTTCACATAAATACAAACAGGGAATGTGCATTAATGGGCCTACATCGATTCTTTCTGCACTCTTTTATTGTAATGTTGCAAGGAAAAAAAACAAGAGGCAGTGAGGATCAATAAAAATCTCAAAACCAAAGCAGACAACTATAAAATTGGAATAAAGGAAGAATCGCATCTGACCGAGAGGACGAATGAAATATTGGAGAAATGGTGGTATTAGAAAATGTCGTTAAGAGTTGGAAGTCAAAGAGCAAAAGATGATTCACGGTAGTATTCTGACTGTGATTCAGTTAGAAATTGATTAAAATGAGGAATTTGTCCAGTTCCGGAATGGATTCATTCATGATCTCTTTGTAAAGAGAGTGAAAAGAGTGATAGCTTCGAATGAAAAGAGAAAGTACGGGGGAAATATTTGAGGAACGTCTACATCTTTCTCGATGTGCAATTGATTCTATTGAGAGAATGACGTAGGAAGTGTTCATTTCTATTGAGGGAGTAACCGTTTAGCGAGTGAGAGAAATGAGATTACAATGATGAGAAGAGATGAAAAGGTGAGAAAAAGAGGAAGAGATGATAAGGAATTGTAATCAGAGAGAGAGAGAGAGGAGAACCAAAGAAGAATGAGAAAGATCAGAAAGGCGCCATGGGGAAGTTGACTGAAGACTGAAAGAGAGAGAGAGAACAGAGAGAGAGAGAAAGAGAGAGAGACTAGAGTCATCGAGACATTTAGAGAACGGATGAGAACTGTAGTGATACGAATGATAGTGAAGGGAATAGAAGAAGTGGAGAAGAAAGGAAGAGAAAAGGAGGAAGATATGGAATATGAGAACAGTAAAGACTGATTGACTAAGAAGAGGATGAAGTAGAGAATTCGAATAGAAGAAGAGAACGCTCAATGGTACTAAATCTTTTCTCCAAACGATCAATGAGCCGCTTTTCATGAGTACGATCGAAGTTTGAATGAACAGTTTGAATGATTGTGCATTGTTGGCTCCAAAATGGAGTACAGAAAAAATCGCGAAAAAAATGGTAGATGTATGATTCTCTTCGGTTTCGTTGCTTAGAGAACGCTTTCCGCGCTCTCTAGAGTTTGCTCACTGAATCGAGAGAGATTGTGGAGGGAGGAGGGTTGAAGAGTTCTCTAAGAAAGGAAACTCCAGAGAACGTTATCCTCACATTTTTGATATCAGTGCGTATATTTTTTTGCATACCGAAAATTTTAAAAAAAAGTCAAATCACAGTACGAAATCATTTACAATTTCCCTTTTCGATGGAAACGCGTACAAGATATACTGTAGATATTGTAGATATATACTGAGATGGAACTGTCTATACAGTTGAAAGGTGAGAAATGGGCAATGATAAGAGGACGTCACTCGATTGAGAATACAGAGAGGATTAGAAGAGACACATGGGAATACACTGATAGCATCTACCGAACTGTACCATCTCTATATGCCAAATATTCAATATATTTTTTATAATTTAAAAAAAAATAAACATTTTCGCTGAATCTCATCGACGGGGTTGAATAATGTGGTATCTCTTTCACAGGTCATAATCTGTATTTACCCATCTCTTTCACTACTTTTCATCCCCCTTTGATCCAACTCGAATCCTCTCTTCTTCTCTTCTCAATAATACCAACTCTTCGTCCCTTTTCCTCTCTCTTCTTTTCGTTCTTCTAATTGGAAAGAGACAAATTAAGGACCCGATGGGACTCTTTCCGGCCTTCCAGAAGAATTTCTCCCCTTTTCCACGCCAAGAAGTTACTTCACTCGACCATCTAACGAATTTTCTTTTTTTATCTTTTAAATAAAATCATTTTTATGAATAAATTCCTTTGGTTTCTATATTCACCGGTGTACATCCTCAAATTGGCATTAAATTGTTCCCGAAGTTGCCCCTAAACATGATACAAAAATCGGGAACAACTTGGTACCAATTTGGGGATGCGCACACCGGTGATATTCCATGACAGTTGTTGATGCTTCTCCATTCTTTCTCTCTCTTTAATTCAGCTTCTTCTATTTCTCCAATTGGTAGTCGAATAGGGGGAGAAATTGAGGGAATATCGTCCATTTCCTTCCGTAGAAAGTGCCCATCACTCATTCCGCACTCTATCTTCACCCCCCCTCTTCTTATCCCACCTCCCCCCCGTCTCTCTCTCTCTCTCTCTCTCTCTCTCTCCTCCCCTCCCTCTCTTTACTCTTTATGGCAAATCGATGTGGAAATGCGTACGCCAGTCTTCTTCTTCTGCTTCTTCTCTCTTCGTCTTCTCTTTTTCTCGTTGAGGTCTCTCTCTCTCTCTCTCTCTCTCTCTCCCTTCCTCCCACCTCCCTCCTCCCCTCACAATTCAAGTTCAAGCCTTCTTCTTCCCTCTCTCTTTCTCTTCGATTCTCTCTCATCATTCCACATGGATTTCTTTCTTTCTTTCTTTCTCTGGTAGATCAATCTCTACATTCCAATGTGTCTCTGCCCGCTGCCCCTTTCATGAATGCAATATGCAAATGAACATTATTCTCTCAAGGGAAGAGAGAGAGAGAGAGAGAGAGAGAGAGAGATAGCAGTTTCTTCTGTCTTGAGTACTTCTTCCTCCCTTTTCGTACCTTTCCTCATCTCAACTCCTAATGCACTTTCCGCTAGATTCGAATCTCACATGGAGTTTTCATCGGGAGGAAATCACATCATTCTCCAGGCTCTCTCACTTTTACACACTCTCTCGTCCTGGCCCCTCTCTGGAATCGTGTGAAATCTCAGATCTGTTGTGTGTCCTGAGGGAATTCGCGCTTCTTTTCTCATTACCCTCATTACATTTGGATTTAGACGACGAAAAAAAGAGTCAAATTGTATTAGGCTTCTCTTCTTTGTGTGCAGTCGAATAGAATGGAATCTGTAGAATGAATCCTCCATTCTCTCTGTCTCTCTCTCTCTTCTCTCTCTTTCTCTCTCTCTCTCTCTCTCTCTCTCTCCCTTCTCTCCTTTATTACTTCTTCCTGTCGACCAGTCAACAAACAGCTAAATTGCACCGCATCGGAGTCTTTCTCCTGTTATTCGATCTTCCCTTTGGCAGTTCTCTCACTCCCACTCATTCCTTCTACTAAAACACACTTGCAAATAAGAAATTGAAACTTTCAAAGAAGCGCACTTCATTCAACAGGCCGGCAAACCTAACAGATAGCGGTTGGGGGTAAGAGAGCCTGTAAAATCGACAGCGACTCCTTCAATTTTGCCCACTCTCTTGCCATTTTCTGTAAATTTGAAACCATGCATGTGAGCCGTCTCTGACTGCAGTGGATATTGTCCTCATTTGCCTCCATCTTCCCACTAACCAATTCACTACAGTTCCATCCAATCTCTCTCTCTATATATATATTATATTTTATCGATTCTCCCCTTTCACTGACTTCTCTCTCTCTCTCTCTCTCTCTCTCTCTCTCTTTCTCTCTCTCTCTCATCTATTCTCTACAGTTCCAATCGAATCACTCTTCTTAGTCTCCATTCTTCTCCTCGTTTCCTTCCGGTCCCTTGTACAAAACAACCGCAATCCAACCAATTTTGATGACTTTGCCTCGTTCCTTTGGCCGAATGCAACAGTCCTCTCCTCTTCTCTTTTCCACTGGAAAATGTCAAAAGAGAATTCGTTGTGAGACCATCGCCCATTTGTTGTTTTCACACTATCATACCGTCAGTTTCAATTAGCATAGACTCTCCATAATCTATAATCAGAGTCTTCTAGATCTTCTATTCCGCCGTGCCAGCTCAGACAGTGTGGACCTCACTGGACGGGGGCCCGTCCGGGCCCTCCCTGGATATCGCCATTGACTTCTCACGACCTGATGGAAACAGGTCAATTCAAATAATTTTGCTTTCAATTTTAGTCAATCCTGACCGTTCTTACAACGTTTTTTGAAAGAAAAGTTATTTCTGACTCATTTGCTTGTTGAGAGGTCTCACCAGCCAATTTTTTTCGTGAAGCCCTGTAATCACGGTCACGCAAAAAATAGCTTCGCTCAGTCGTTTGTGAAATCGGCTAACAAAATATGTAAAAAAAAGATGCTAAATTTATACCAGGTCGATACACTTTTGCTCGGTTTCGCCCTCTCACACCATTTGCTAAATATTGAAAAAGTCTTACCCGGGAGTTATGGAAATAGACATTTGCGTAATATCTAAAATCATTGTGAGTGCAGTCAGAATAAGATGCATATTCTATAATTCGGATAAGATGAATTCTCTATATGAAATGTATATTCCTGTTTCCTCTGTCGTTCCTTCCTCTTTTTCGGTCTCTAGAGATTTTGATTCCACGAGAAAAAAGAGAGAGAGAGCACACAACAATCTGCCACAAATTCGTTGCTTATTCACTGCAATATTTACATTGCAAATTTTGGAGGGAAAATTCGTATATGGATCCAATTGAAGATTCTGAATTTCGAAATTCTCATTTTATCATAATTAATTTCAGAAATCGTCCTCTTCTCGTTGAGAGTAAGCGACTTTACGTCGATGAACACTATATCTCAATTTGGTCGCCCGTTTTGAGGTTCGATTTATGCAGTACGAAATTAGGTTGGACAATACAAAACTTGGTTTGTTTTTGTATCGAAAAAAATCGCGGTTTAATTGGGCATGAATATGTGAAATTGGAGGTTTTAAAAGATCACATCTTGTTCTTTCCTTTCTTGTTTGATTGGTTGCCCTCTCCTCTTTCCTCTTTTCTCGTCTTAGTTGCCCACTTTCTTCTTCCTTCTCTCTCTCTCTCTCTCGCTCTCTCTCTCTCTCTCTTCTTCCTTCTCTCTGTCTCTGTCTCTCTCTCCTCCCTTTCTTCTCTATTCAGTCATCGGAAACCTGAGAGGAAGAGGAAAAGGAGCTCCGAGTGAGTAGAATTAGTGAGGAAAAGGGACGAATGAGGTAGATCACAGAAGGGGGGAAAGATTGATGGAAGGGACAATAATGACTTCCTGAGTTATGACTGTTTATTGTTCAGAGCTTGGTGTATCGAATGCCCCGATCGGGAACTCATTCTGGCAAATGTACAGGTGAATATTATTATGCATTATTTTATTAATTGTACCATAATAAAATCCATATTTGTATTATAATAATCGTATAATTAACTAATTGAGCATGATCACGTGCTAGAAATGCTGGAATGCATTCATCCGACGTACAAAGCAATCGATGATCAATCAGTTCACATCCTTCTTCCACTCGCTTTTGATTATCAGGCATGAGTAATTTCTTATTTATCAACTTGAAATTGTAATATCCTATTCATTAGTCATTTACAAATGCGTTGAAACATAACCCATTTGGTGTGCCAATGAAGCCAATCGTGAATAGAATTTCATCACGATCTCAATCATGAATCCTATGCAATATTCATGTGAATTATATTTCTAAATAAATGTGTCTTAAATAATAATCCGTATTTCTCAGATGGAAGGTCTTCTCCATCGCTGTGAATGTTTTCTCATCACACACAATCTTCCATTTCTCGAGAAAGTTTGGATTGCAGATAGGTAACTTTTTTCAACGTCGAGCTGTCCGTTTAGTTCACTCAAGTTATCAGTAAAGGACAATTTATCTATGCACTCCATTTAGATTTTATATTCTGTGTTGTTGAGATAAATGAATGAATGATAGTTATACTCAAACTATAAAATAGAAGGACAATGTCAGATGTCTCTCAAGTTTATCGAAATTCGTCATTTACTGCTTCTCCAGGTACAAATTGAATCGACTTTTGGCTCTTTGTCTGAGGGAAATGCGACCAAATGCGAAGATCGACATGAATGGAGCAAAGTTAGTTCAACTTTTTTGTTGTCTTCTCGTAAATCACCAACTAAAATCTTTGAGATACTATGCGCTGTCGGATCGAGTCAAGGTTTTATTGTTAGAGCGAGTACACGGATCCCCACCACCCGAGGTTATATTTTACTTACATCATTCTTAAATATTTAATTGTTAAAAGTAAATAATAATAATGTCAATTTAGGAAATCGCTGAGCCTCCACTCGATTTGGAATCTTTCCAACGTGCGACCGATTTGAATTTCGCGGCGATTCGGGCAAAAACTGGACGAGTTTACTACGTGAATCCGTATTATGTCGCGGCTTGGTCGAATGTTTTTCAAGTGAGTTACAGCTATTATACATTTTCTCTCTCGTTCTTCCCAATAATAATACGCTTTGAAATGTTCTCTGGTTGCGCATAGAAAGAAAGAATTCTATTGTGTTGAGGATCGAATTCTAACGAATTCTCACGTGGAGGAGCTTTATTCTCCTTGTTCACATGAAGAATTGTCTGCTTTTCTCATGGCAATCCATCCACCTCAATTGAGAATAAATGGTGAGTCAGACAGAAGAATCAATGTCACATCACAATGAATCCACTCCAGAAAGGGGTCAGGGCAAGAGATTGAGCAAAACTCTCGCTCAATCCAAACCCTTTTCTTTTTGTGCGGGCTAAGTAGGGGCTTTATGTGAATAGGAAAATAATTATCGATTTATGTATCAATTTTAAATGGAGATAATTTGAGAACAGAACATCGGTCCCGTGTTGATGGCAGCCGTGAAGATGGAATCACCCGGTCTCTTGAAGAAATGCGCAGCCATTCTACTCTCGCCCCAGACACATGTTAGAACAATTAACTATTCAATTACAATTAGCTTAAACACTAGCAAATGAAATTTTAATTAATAAAATTTGTTATTAATAATTACTAATAACTTTCAGTTATCAGTTTTCGTTCGTCTTTCTCTTCTCGACCGTTGTTTCCTCCATGAAATGCTTCCTCAATGTCTCCAGATGGTACAGAGACCAGAGCATCTCATTCAGATGACACAACAAACTACTTGTCAGTTATCTCTTTTTATTATTATTGTATCAAATAAATAAATAGACATATGAGAGACTATCTGAGTGGGTCGACATATTTCTTCAGGAAGCTGGCAGTTGACGAAATTTCAGATTGAAGACTGACAACGTTATGTTGTAGTGCATTTGGTGAGAGTTACGAATTTGCCATTCCGGAAGTTCAAAAATGTTTCTACGCCTCAGGGCAAAATATTGGTACTTGTGACGTCACAAAACTTTTTCGTCAGATCGAATGGAATCTTTCCGATTCTTAGTGCGATCGATAGCCCATCGAAATACAAGGGTTTTTTACTCTCGCAACTTTTTTGATCAGAGTTCACGTAGCCCAGTTATTCATCAAAAACAGTTTCTCACTTTATTTTCAATACTACTAGAGGTCCTGCAAAAATTTCCCTCGTCCTACTACATCGCACGGCAGTTGCACACAATCTGTGAAAAATAGAGAATTTAAAAGTTTCTGGCAGGAAGTCAAAAACGGAAAAGTATACGAAAAATCTTAATAAAATCAGTTCTCGATTAAAGCAATATGGGTCAAATTCTGTGTTAACTGTAATATTTCTCATATTAGTTAGCGTTTGCAATGTCTCTGGTTACATTAGTGTATACTAAGAGTGAAAAAACGCGAAAGTATTCAGGAATTTCCATAAAATTAAAAAGTTTGACGAAAATACTTACAGTACTTTATCTCTCCGGAGGCGGACGGCTCATATTTTATTAAGATTTACGTATACTTTTCCGTTTTTGACTTCCTGCCAGAAACTTTTAAATTCTCTATTTTTTCACAGATTGTGTGCAACTGCCGTGCGATGTAGTAGGACGAGGGAAATTTTTGCAGGACCTCTAGTAGTATTGAAAATTAAGTGAGAAACTGTTTTTTATGAATAACTGGGCTACGTGAACTCTGATCAAAAAAGTTGCGAGAGTAAAAAACCCTTGTATTTCGATGGGCTATCGATCGCACTAAGAATCGGAAAGATTCCATTCGATCTGACGAAAAAGTATTGTGACGTCACAAGTACCAATATTTTTGCCCTGAGGCGATGAAGCATTTTTGAACTTCCGGAATGGCAAATTCGTAACTCTCACCAAATGCACTACAACATAACGTTGTTAGTCTTCAATCGGAAATTTCGTCAACTGCCAACACTATTTCGATCCGCTCAGATAGTCTCTCATATATCTCAACACTTTTAACTCTGATTGTCTCTCTGTTAGGACAATTTGATCTTCTATCATTAATATCAAATAATCAATCGATAATTGATCTCAGATGATTGTCTCTCAACACGAGCGAAATCTGCAATGCTCGATCGATTATCTGTCCTTCTCGAGAATCCAGGACTGCAATCTCATTCCTGTCAGAGGTGGGAATTCATTCGTCTTTTATTCTTTCACATCCAAAATCTACGTAGATTGCATTTGCTAGATTTCTTACAATACATGAAAATTTAAGAAAATATTCAACTAATTTCCTTGAGATGCAAGATGACATCGACGTGTCCGAATGTGACATGGTTGTGTCCCCACTGCAAGACGTACTCATCGGATGTCAATCTTCTCAAGGGAGCGACCACGACCGGCAATCAGTTCGGAATGGTGAACCCCACCGGAGGTTACGGTAGCATCACTATGAATGGACCGTACCCGACAGGAGTGAATCAGCAGTTGCAACAGGGCGCATACGGTAATGGACCCAGTACCTCAGGCGGAGCATACGGTACCACCACGATCAGTAATACGACACTACGGTAGATCAGCACGCACTCAGATACGGTAGCGATGTATTGATCGAAGCGATAATTTATAGTTAGTTCAGTGAACAATTAAGCCCCGGTTAGCCTATTTTTTTGTTGAAAGATGCTTTCAAATATTTCGAATTCTCTTACATTCAGCTCAGAATCCAATGAAATCTTTCGAATTTCCTCTCAGTGTTTCGCCATTATCGATTTACGATTCCATCATGACAAAATTCTTTCGATCTCAATTGTTCCCATTAACTTACTACTTCTGAAACCATAGCATTTATGAATTGCTTATAATTTATAGTCGCCTATTTGTAGTGTCTTCCTCTTGCATAGTGATGATATTCGAATATGAATTTATTGAGATTTATGATAAATCGTTTTATCGAAATCTGGCAAGTTTCTTGGAATTTGAAAGACAAATGAATCGTGAACCCGTAATCCTGAGGGATGATGAGAAGACAATGGAGAAAGTTTGGACAAGGCAATTAGTCGAACCGGGTCTCTACAAAATCAATAATAATCTACCGGTAGATATCGATTGGCATCGAGGAATTAGAGAATAATTGAGAATTTAAGCGTGTTCAGCGTCTCTCTGCACTGTTTTGGGTGTTTCAGTGAGGGCCAATTGGAGAGGATCCTCGGGGTGAACCTGGAAAGGGAAGATAATAGAGACGAGAAGGAGAATAGAAAGACACTTACACTCAGAAAAATCACAAGGATCAAGACACCACGTGAAAAAGTTCACTTACCTGTACGTGAAATGTCTCATGTTTCTAGTGACATGTCTCATAAAATGTCTCATATTTTAAGTTGCTATTAAAGGAAAGTGGACTCTTTCATTGGTGTCTTGATCTTAGTAAAAAATTTGTCTGAGTAGAAGGGGTTGGACAGTTCAACGGTGTAGTGCATCGAATAGGATGAAAGTGGATGTTAGAATGGTGCCGCACCTTGATGAGACTGATGTGTTTCACTCGATCGATATTCCATTCCTTCTCTTGATCTACCCAAATCAACGAGGGAGCACACGAGTTCTTATAATGGAATTAGTGAAGTGAGACGAAATAGGTGGCACACAGTGAATAATGAGAGAGTTAGAAACACACAGTGAGATGTTACATCAAGAAAGACAGATTATTCTTGGAATATAGAAGAGTACTCTGGTTTTTGTTCACCACTAGTACTCCCAGCGGCTCTCGTGAATTCCCACACTCTCTCATTTTCCACCAGTTGCCCACCAATACGAAAAATGTAGTCCAAAAATGTAGAGAAGTGAGAGTGTGGGAGTTTGAGAGAGCTACTAGTTGTAAAAAAAAAAGAGTAGATGACTCGAGCTCTTCCTCCTCTCATCTCTGACTCACCTTATGTGTTGGATGTCCCTTATGTCCATGTCCATGCCCTCCTTCTGCTTTTGAGAATGGAAGAGCAGCGAAAACAACGGGGAGAATGATGAGACCATGGATCATTCCAAGGGCAATCACCAGAACAACGACCTGAGAGGAAGAAATGAACAAACATCGAACGATTTTTGAGACATTATTTATCTCAATCCTGTTACAGAACATATAAATATATGATTTCTATTTATGATTTATTTATGTGCCTACGCAGACCTATTTACGAAGGTAAATAGGTCTGGCGCAAGGTGGGCACTCCGGACAGAATCTGACCATTACAATGCATGTAACACTGGCCTAGTAGTGTTCTCCCGCGAGCCCAGCTCGAAGACGGGAAGTACCTTTACCTTTACCTTTTATGTGCCTTTTTTTGGAGACCGTTTTTAGACTCAGAGATTATTCAAGGAATTTTTGGGATGCGTCTCAAAATTATCGAGATTTCGTAGGGAAACTTATTCTCCAGTGATAAACTAACCTTGACGAATACTTGTACCATGTAAGCATGGATTAGATTGAGAACAGCAATTGACGCCATGGTCGACGTTCCTGCTTGCACCATTGGCCATGCAATTGATGCAAGAGCATGCTCGATACGATCACGTTTCGTCTGAAGAGAGATGATTGCAAAGTGATGATGAAATTCGATTTTTTTTGTTATGCAGCCTCAGTCTTCTTCACGTTATTATGCAAATTTAGGTCACCACTTTTCTGCAGTATACTCAGTAGTTTATATTCTTTTATTTAAAAATATGAATGATCATACGGCGAAATCTCCCTTGTAGTAGTGATAAGTGATATGAGCGACGAAGTCAACGGAGAATCCAATGGCCATTAGAGTGGTCGTCATTGAGATTGGATCGAGATCGACTCCCGTGTACACAAGCATACCAAATACTCCTTAATCAATTCAATTAAGTACGTGGGATAATTTTGCTTGTTTACCGTATTCAGTTCATTAGTTTGATAAAATCAATACATTCAGAAGGAAGCTGTTTTCTCACCCAGATTAATGGACAAAACAGCAATGGTCGAAGTGCAAATAGTGACGAAAGAAGGAGTGAAAAGCATGAGAATGACGATCATGCAAAGAAGAGCGAAGAAAACAGTCTGTTGAGTGACGGGAACGATCGACAGAAGCTGAAAAGAACGACTTTGGTTTAGAACGACAATCTTTTTTTCTGCAGTAGCTACCACTATTCCAGATCAAATTTTCTCGTTATTGAATATAGATGAAACATATTTGAGTGTGATCTGCTGACCGTCTTTTTTCATTTCTCCCTTCTCACCTGATCAGAGTACATGGAGAAGTCTTCGTAGACAGTGAGATTGAGATGGGAGTACTCAGATGAAATTCCTCTCCATTCCTCGAGGATACGAAGACGATCACTCCAGGCGACCTGAGGCAAGGAAAAATATTGAGAACATATTGAGAACAAGAAATAAGGCGATTGAGGCATTGCCTTTCCAATGAACCGAACTCTAATTGAACTCTAATTGAGAATTAATTAACGCAAACTTACTGCATCGTGGAATCCAGTAGAAAAGACGAATTTGCGTAGACACGACGGCTTTTCATCCTTGCAATCCCTGAAAATATTATTTGTTCTTGAAGATCTACATTTAGTGAAACACAGAGTTTGAACAGTTTCAAATAAATAATGAATTATAAACTAACTGATGATCTCCCAGATTGACGAAATGACTCCATCTTCGGTACTCCATCAACTTGAAGAACTCGGGCAGATAACTGTACTTGAAATCGATCGAGCCACGATTCTAAAGAAATTCAATAGAACTGACTCATTTTTAACTTATTGTTACAGGAAAACAAAATGAATTGAGAATTTTACCTGTAGTCCGATGTATGGAAGATAAGGGAGAAGCCACATGTGAGTGGAAGCGTGACCCACCGAATTATTGGCATTCTCGAATCGAGTGAGGATTCTGAAAAGAGGATAAAGTAAGAGAATGGAAATATGGAAATAGTTAAGAAGGTCTCACCTCATAATCTCTGGTACAGCATCTGGTTGTCTAAGATCTCCGGGATTGTTCACAAACACAGCAACCTGCGATTGAGCAATATTGATTTTGATTCTCGCTACAGTATTATGGACAGATCAATAACTCAATTCTATTATAGTGTTTGGATGTGACATGAAACTAGCGTCCCTCTTCAAATCTTCAGTTTCTTTTCTCACCTGTCCTCCCTCCTTGAAGATGACTTCAGTCTGTAGTTTCACGAGAGGAAGAAGAGGAGAATCGTCCATGAACAACTTCTCGGAAGTGAGACCGACCTGAAGAGAGCGATACGATCAAAACATCCGATTAGAAAAAGTAAAGTTCAAGGTATATAAGTGTTACCTTGATCTGGAGAGTTCCGTTGATCATGAAGCCCCAGTAGACACTGAAATGAAGAAGAATTAGTGAATAGTATAGAATTTTGAGATAACAGTTGGAACAATGCATCGAATGTTCAGCTCATTCTGAGGAGTATAAACTGAATGGGGAGAAGGAAAACTTGCATGAGGAATGTTCCGACGAGAAATTTGGACCACCAAGCCATCGCGAATTCAACCCAATACTGAAACGGAGGATTGAAATGAGAATGTGGAAGAAACATTGAACATAACACTGTGAAAGCAAGTAGAAACTCACGTGAAGAACAAATTGAGCGATCTTCGCGTACCACGGAGGATTCTCTTTGTGAGCTTTGACTCGTTCAGCCTGAGAGAAATTATATTAGATTATACAATTCCCCATAATTTCGTAGGAAATTTTCACTTTGCAGTAATTTATTGCAGCCAAAATGTATTTCATCTATGCCTCGAAGTGCAACAAGGTGCAGTATTTTAAATCATAATTTTTTATATTAAATTTGTTACCTTTGCTTTCCTCTCTTCCTCTGTCATCTCGGGTACAGTCATCCAACACAGATACGCGTTTCCACTGTAGTTGATCGATTGATTATTGATTGATGCTCCCTTTCAATTTCTATATTTCACTCACCGATTTTCTTCTCTAATTCCACCGAGAACGAGAACAGCCGAGAAGAAGAAAATCTGATAATATTTTATAGCATAAATATTTGTATAGTATAACTTTGCATTGTGGGCATAAAAATACCTGGTAGATGTAATCGTAGATAACGGCGACGGAAATGAACACGCAGAATGTCTGAATTATGGACATTAATAATTTATCGCTGAACAAAATTGAATAAATCGTGGATCACCGCCAGATTGTAATATGAATACAAAAGATTGTCAGTCGCATAGTTATTTTGATTAGTCTCGTTCATATCAAACCAACTAACATAGATCGCAGGAGTGGGAGTCATGATTCCAATTCCGAATGACATGAGATTAGTGAGAGAAGTGATTGAGATTGAAGGGCCGGCATCTGCCAGAGTCTCTGCCATTCGATCCTTGTACCCAAGACTGAAAGAAATGTTAGTAAACATTGGTAATCTATCGATTAAAGATACACCAATATTTTCAATATATTGATTTTCAAGATTCCAATATCCTTAATCTTTTTTTCAAACAACGATCAAGAAGTTTAGAAATGATTGCGATAGAGCGTACGCCGGGTCAGTTCTGTGCCAGGCGTGGATGAAAATGAAGATATCGTCGACACCAATGGAAAGAATGAGGAAAGGAACGACGGTGACGATGGGCAGAAACTCGAATCCAAGCTTGAAAAGGAGATGATATTGTAGTGAGAAAGGAAGAAGAGGAGAGACGACTCACCCAGAAAAGATTTCCGAATGAAGCAACGAGTGAAAGAAGAGGACACAAAACACCGAGGAATGCCTCCAGAGGCTTCGATCTGAAGAGAAAGGAAATTACGCATGGAAATAAATAAATAAAGATTAGTGAAATGCTTGATAAACATACTTGACGGGATCCTTCTTGAGTGTTGTGAGTACAGTGAATGCCATCACAATAACGAGAGTGAGAGACATGAGAGGCATTGCGAGGATTCCTCAGATTCAATTGTTTAGAATCATAACGCGTAATTTCCATCGTAATATTGATATAACATATTGCTTTGATTGAACGTAAAAAGAGTGAATTGAATAGTATTCTCACCGGTTCTTCTCACTTCCTCAGACACAAGTCCTTCAGAAGTGACGTAGACTCGAATTAGTTGACTCTTGTCAATGGTTGTCAAAGTGTACTCAAAGGCTGCCTGAAACACCATTATTATTCGGCTGTGATCTCACAAATATGGAGAAGTCAAAGATCAAAGATCACTCGCCCGTTCCCATTTCTTCATGATTTTCTCACTGGTCGCATTATTGTAGATGGCATGGAAATTGATTGCAATGAGTCCGCATCCCTCGACTACTTGAGAACTGAAAAAAAGAGTTTGATTATGTTTCATTCTTGATATTTATTCCCGAGTAAATAGCCGACACTAATAGTTTTCGGGCTTAATTCTTAAACTCAATGTCAAAATGAACTTTGGAAAGCGTATCTTAGTAAATATTAAACATATACGAAATACAAACCGATTGTTGACAGAGACTTCGAATATGTTGTTTGCCAGATAAACTCGATGGCCGAAAACGTCCATTGTAGGGTAGGTCAACTTGACGTGAGTTTGCTTACGATGTTGAGTGTCACGGAACATCGTGAGGAAAACGTTCACCTGAAGAGAGAGATCAAAGATTAAAGATCAAGCGAGAAAGATTGAATTAAGCATATCAGAAGTTTTAAGAAAATTGTCCAGAAAGCAAGCGTAAGATCGAAGATCACTCACTGAATCAGAAGTTTCGCATTGAGTTCCACAGAAGTCCGAGTACGCATAATAATTTCCCTCGTGTTCAACCTGGACAATTTAAATGAATTTACTTTTCCAGTCGAGAATTAAACCTTGAGTTTGTACTGCAGGAAATCTTCAATCTCGAGTGCTTTTTCGATGTATCTAAAAAATAATTTTGAATATCTTATAAGTGGATGCGCAATCATCAGCGCATCTTAACTAAAGTAGCTAACGAATAACTATGTCTGATTTAAAGTACTGTAATGGCTTATGTGTCAGGAAGTGTTAGGTATGATTGTTTCGCTCCCTTAACGCTAAGTTTCCATTTCTCACCCTGGTCTCAATAGATTTCCCTTATCAGCAGCTTCGAGTGCAATGACTAAATGGAAAGGAGAACCCAATTCCTCGAAGAACTCTCGAGCGATCGCGAATTCTTTCCTGCAATCGACTTCTTCTTTTCTTCTTCATCAATTCCGAAGAAACCTAAGCTGGAGAGCGACGACTTTAAAAGGCTAAATGCCTCGCTCTCCCGCGCCTATCAGAATTCGAAATTGTCGCTGGCCAGCTTACAAGAACTATGGAGTCGTTAGCGTACTTTCCCGTGATATAAATAACGATTAAGAAGAAGGCAGTTCACTTCTACATTCCTCTTTTTTCAACTCACAACGAGGGTGAAGTCGAGGCAGAGAAGTGATCTCTCACGTTGTTTACTTCCTTGAATCGAACAACGCCGGCTCCCATTGCGATTGTCCATACCGTACTGTAAACGAAGTTTATCGATTTCTTTCTTCTCTAGCTAGATACTCGATTGCTAATCCGGAATAGTCCACATTTTGGGTGCAGTTGTTCTCTGCATTGCTAGAGATCTCTCTCCTTTTCTCCCGTCTCAGTTTAGTCCACCCTTTCTCCTGTTCATCCAATCAAGGGAAGAGAGAGAGAGAGAGAGAGAGAGAGAGAGAGACCGCTTCTCCATTCAAACTGTGAGTTGACGGAAGGAACGAGTCTCTCATCCACTTTCACATCTCTCTCATGAGTAGTTATAACTGTGCGAGTCTACCAAAATTAACTAAGATTTACTGCCCGTTCTTTTTCAGATGGAGATTACTCCACACTAGGGCTCTCTTATTCGAAGCTGTTGGAAATGGAGAAAAAAAGAAATGTTGAGTACAAAGAACCGCAACGCGTGCGACAGATCGAGTTAAAGGGAGAAAGAATGCAACGAGTTCATTTCTAATACTTCCAATAACAAATAGTAAGGGAACTGTTCTCCACACTCAAATCTCTTCACTTATTCCATCCCTTTTGAGATATTCTCTTCTCTTTTTGCCATTCATTTCTCAATTCTCTCAATGATTGAGAACTGCTCGTTGCTCTTTCGACTTTCTCAGGATGGGAGAAGTGTCTCCTATGGCTAATCAAGCTCTGCACTTCTCTCTTCTCTGCACTCTCTTCAATTCACACACTCTCTCGTCATTCTCTGATCACGAAACCGGCGCCATTCCAAGAAAAGAGAAGAAAGAGAGAGGGAAAGCGGGATGACGATTGGCAAGACTTGAGAGGAAGAAGAAGAGAAGAGGAGGCAAAGGATGGGCATATCGATTGGAGTCATTGGGCATACCTAATTTGGTATACTTTACTAGTTAATGCTGCAGAGTCTTACTGTCTGCCATTCTTCAAGGCATTCTGGGGAGTCCTCACAAATTGAGGCAGACAGTCATAGGGTGCGAAAATAGTATGTAATAGAGGTCCACCAACAATTCATTTTGGAATTTTGCTCACAACGGAGAATTTTTGATAAACTCACAGTATGAACAGCCACAATTTCGGCCAGTTCGCAATGTGAATTCCGAGCTCGTAGAAAACATCGTGAACCTGCAACAGCTGTATTAGTCATACTCACATTTTTTTAAATAGTTTTTTTATAGATTGTGAATTTTGTAAAAAAATTGTAATACCTTCTCCTCGATCTTGGCGCAGACCCGCCCGAGTGCTCCCATTACTACGGTAGAAGTGAGACCGTCGATACGAGACCAAAGATTGAGTGGGATACGGTAGGGCTAAATGGATACGGTAGATGCGGAGGTGAAGGACACGGTAGGAAAGAAGAAGAGGAATACGATAGGACTGAAAAGATATGGTGGGTGAATAAGAATGATACTGTATGATAAATAAAGGGTACGGTGAGGGTGAATAATGAGGGTACTGTAGGCTAAAAGAAGGATACGGTAAGGGTGAAAAATACGGGTATTAAGTGAACAGTCCAGCTCAGAACAATGGGATAAGCGACTACGTAATGATGGGAAGAAATGCAGTGTGATAAATTTCGATCTGTGCAGATGATTCATTGCATCATTAGGAAGCAAATTAGAATGGATAATGAGTAGATAACATTTGACCTTCACTCCATTCTATAGTAAGTACTTATCACACGCGCTTTCGAGGAAGTTTTGGTTACGATCACCATCAAACATATCGATATTATTTAATTGTAATAACAAAAGGTGCCATTGGAAGGGCACCTTTTGCCATAACCGCGAACTCATTTGGGTTAAGACAAGGTGTGATCCGAGGTGATCGAGTCACTATGTGTCCATCTAACACTTTGATCGACGAACCCGCGACTCGCAATGGAGAAATGACTGGAGGAAAGCGAGATTTGCCCGTCGTTTTCCGGTTGAAAGTGAGATTTCGGCCGTTCGAAGTGATAGGAGAGAGAAATTGAGAGTGAGGAAAGAAATTAGGAAGAGGAGGAGAAATGGGTCGAGATCATGCACAGAGAAAGGCACCATTGAGGGATAAGGAGGAAGGAGGGAGGAGGAAGGGGGGGGGAGGAGAGGAGGCGAGAGGGAGGTGAGAGAGGTACCCCAGGGAGAGAAGCGGGTTCCATCATTAGCTTGCACTTACTCTTGATCTATCATTGATACGTTTAGAGTCAAGCACATCAAGACACTATTTTTAAATGAATATCGTTGCTTACCTTCGAACGATGTTCATAAAACGCTTCAAAATGCTCCCAAAGTTTTGCATTCTCAGAAAGATCGGAGAGCAAGAGTGACTGAAGGAAGCCTTCAAATCGAACTAATCTCACACTGGCCTACTGATCTACTCTACAGTAACCCTATAAGTGCTATCGTCAACTGACTCAATTCGACTGGCAGAAATGCCGATCTCGAATGAATGAAAAAGAGAGAGAGAAGAAGAGGGAAAGACGATTTCACTTTCTCGGATCTCGAGAAAAGAAAGAAGAGACAAAGAATATACCGGATGGAGAATAACAGAGATCTGACTGGGAGTATTGTGAATATTAGGCAAGATAGAAGTGAACGGAGTCTTGAGAGAGGGAAGAAGGGACTGTTTCTGCCTTAGGAGAGAACTGGTCTTAGAGTGGGAGGGCATTCATTCAATAGCCTCCCTCTCTCCCAATCCAGAGACCATCTCTCTCTCTCTCTCGATTTCATCCCATTAATCTTTTTTGTCCTCTTCTCTTCCCTTGTTGGTAGATAAGCCATGCCTATCTCCTCCCGTTATTCGATGGACCAAAATGCAGACACATACGTATATTGTATTTATCACAAATCATTTGACAACGGGTATGAAAAGTGAAGGAAAACTACAAATATTACAAATCGTACAAAACTATGCACCGGGCCGGGGAAGGAAGCGATTACAATTGGGCTCATCTCGACGACTATAATATCAATTTGAGGTGAAAATAGCAACAGTGAATCAGCTCAATTAGAGATTACTGGCGTGATATGAAAATGTGAAAATTAAAATCGAAAGATAGCTAGAAAGTACAGTGAATATTTGGATAAGCAAATCTAATGAAAAGGCAGTATGGGAAATTAGTGATAGTTCTCTACATGGCAAGACTTTGTCGTGTCTGTGAGTACGGGAATTATTGAAGTGAAGTCGGCTTTCTATTTATAGTCAAAAATAAGGGACCATTGGATAAACAGTTTTCAGGTTGTGAATTCAAACTACTCCAAGCCGTCTAATAGAGAAGTGGTTAGAGTATAGATTCAGTACTCGATATGCATACCGTATTCTCAGCAGCACTTTCTTCCAGTGGTTGGTTCATCGACGATTCTAATAGTTCTCCTTCCATTTCTCGTTCCTCCATTCGTCGTTCCTCTATTGGAAGGACCAACACGAGCACGAGTGACCATCGCTGGACAGGTAATATAGTAATACTTAGTCATTTGTCTCATTTCAAATCATATCTGTGATATCACTTTATATCCGAGTGGAATTTACTTCCCGATAGAGTATTCAATCAGAATCACTTGTGCGTCAAAAATTTATTTCGAAAGACGGCACAATTATTCATATCATTCCATAGGTTAGAGAATACATACTCTAAAATCAATAATTTGAATATGGCTCACCACTGCACATCAATTCGAATAGATTCTCCACTCCGATATTCTCTTTGGCCGACGTTTCCTCGTATGTCGCACCAACTTCAGTAGCGAAACTGGAAGGTAATTCAAATTTGTAGTTACTATAAAACTATAATTATAAAAAAATTGATATGAACTCAATCATTTTGAACTGGAACTGTCTACACCCTCAAAACGTCATCCATCTTTCACAGTCGGCGTCAATTATTTTTCTCTTTTTTATTAGTAATAATAAGTTATCACTTACCCTCTTGCCATCTCTCCATCCACAGTTCTCGAATCTGCCAGATCGACTTTGTTGCCAACTATGAAGAGAATCACCTGTAGAATAGAGACGCTTCAACTCTAATTCATTCAATATTTATATACTTCACTGAGCATAAATTTAATTTTGTATTTCATATCGGCATCATATTCAAACATACATCTTCTCCAAGTGCTCTTCTCAGCTCCTTCACCCACATCTTGACCTGTAATCAATCAATGTAATTATTGATATCGAAATTGCCTCTCTCTCTCTGTCTCGATTTTTCATTCATCTCTCACCTTATCGAATGACTTTGCATCAGTGACATCATACACGAGAAGAGCGCCTTGACTTCCTCTGAAACCGCGTTATTGGATTTGACACTTATGAACTTTTAAAACGGAATTATAGACTGCGATTTTTTTAAATCTCTAAACTCGATATTTTTCTAACTGTGTAGCATAGGTCAAATGGGATTCTTGCAGGTATTTTGTGCCGAAATGCCTAAAATCTCGTGCCGAAGAGCATATTGCCTTTTTTTCGATAAATTTGTCAAAAAAAAGTTATCGGAAGTGCGTGAAACATTCAAAATGTTCGTTTGCCGACATAGCCTGGACGCTATGCAGAAGTGCCTATCTTCGCTAGCGAGAACCCATTTGACATATGTTGTGTAGCTCTAATTGTAATCACTCGTGTAAAATTAATCGCGTCAACCAAAGTATCGTTTCTCTACCTGTAGTATATGGGTCCGAGTGCATGGTATTTCTCCTGTCCCGCAGTATCCCATATACTCAGATCGATATCCGACCCTTCCACTGTCAGCTGCTTCGAGAGAAATGACGCCTGAATAAACAAATATTATTAAAAACGAATTTCACATCTCCTTGCGAAATCAATGCCACTTTATGTATGCACTACGGGTGACAACTGCCGTAATTTTAAGCCAATTTGCCCTTTGAATCTAGTCATGCTCGACTGAATATTCGGGGGGGGGGGGGGGGGGGTGACAAAACGGCAAAGCACAAAAACGGCAACGATGTACTATTACTCAAGCAAAGTGTTATCATGATCAGAATCGCGAGGGCTTTCAAACCCACAAGTTAACTAATTAGCTAATTAAAATTTGGCTAATTACTCGAAAATTCAAAATGATCAGAACAATACAGCAACAAGCCGAATCAATGCAGGTTAGCAAATAACCAATAGGGAAAAACATCATATAGATTCCCCAAGTTTGAGCAAAGTTATAAGCCGTTGCCGTTTTGTCACCCTCCCGAATATTCACCGATCACAATCTCATTTTTACTCTCTGCCTCACTTGGATGGTTGATATGTGTCGTGGATTGAACTGCCCCTGGACGTATCTCAGCATGAGGGAAGACTTTCCCACTGCACCCTCACCGAGCAGAACAACCTCAATGAATATATTACAAAAGTCACTATTATATCACATTCACATGTAACAAGTGGAGTACTTCTACTAATCAAACCATAAGAATTCGTTCAGACATTGAAAGAAATTTGAAGCGCGAGCTCACCTTGAACTTGAATTCATCATTGGACGTTCCGGCACCTGTCGGATCCATTGCTGCCTGAAGATTATATTATATGACTTCCTGTGATTATATAATTCAATAGATTAAGATATTATTCAACCGAAACAACGGCTTGAAAAACTCATAAAATAGCCACAAGAATATCACAAACCATTCATTTCAACATGTACAACAATCATAAACACGAAAAACAATTCCTCATAAATATTGGGTAACAACGATAATAGAGATCGAAGATCAAACAAAGATGATATCAACGGGAGGGGTCAATTCAAGAACAAGAGATATATTAGAAGGGTGAGAGATGGAGGGACAGAGATCAAAGATCATTCCTTACAACTGGCCACACTGTGTGATAACAATGGGAATCTTGGGTTTGTTGCCAGCTCCAGCAGGAGCATTCTCGATCTTGCGAACTGTGAGCATTCCATCAAGAACTCGACCTGAGAAGAGAAAAGAATAATGAAGAAGAATAAGATGAGAGTGGAGGAGAGGCAAATCGACACACTAAGGATGGTTGGGACTATGTGAATTAAAATATTGGTGTGGGAAAATTCGGACAAGTAGTTGCACATTGTCCAATTCATTCTAGTCCCTTTTATACTGACTAGGCCGACTAACCGAACACAGTGTGTTTCTTGTCGAGGAAGTCACACTTGGCTGCAGTGATGAAGAACTGGCACCCATTCGTGTCGGGACCCGCGTTCGCCTGAGAAACATCATAAGGAAAGCGAATTGATTGCTACAGAAAGACGCAGTGCAACATGTATAAGTACTATACCCTGTCCCTGTTCTAGCTATTTTAAACATTACGAAATATATGTTTATGCTAAACTCTCGTCAGAGGACAAAAAAAGTATATAACACAAAGTTAAATTCTATAAATCCAATATTAATATCGTCCTCACCATGGATAGAATGCCGGGTCCAGAGTGCTCGAGATCAAAGTTCTCATCTCTGAACTTCGCTCCGTAGATGGATTGCATTCCTGTGCCATCGCCCTGCAAGATGAAGCAAATTTTTCATTTTGGGCAGCTTTTGCGCAGTCCAATTGATTGAGAAAAAGAAAACAAAAAGGACATATAGGTAAACTACTCTCTACAAAAATATTGGGCGAGGAAAGAAAACCACATGTTTCTTTCTCGATGGAAACGAGATTCAACGGGTGATATTTAACTGATTCTCATCTGATGCGATTGATGTGTAAACTTTAGAAGATTTTCAGCGCATTGCGTGACTCAACCGTTACCTCTCCATTGCATTTCGAAATTAGAAAATAAATGGTTAAACGTACATTGACAAAGTCTCCTCCCTGAATCATGAAGTCCTTGATAACACGATGGAACTGCGAGTTCTTGTATCTAAAACAAAGAAGATGAATTGAACACTTAAATAATCAATAACCACGTCAATAATCCAATTACTACTCTTTGTGGACTCGACCGTCGACGTCCTCATTCACGTGAGTGCTCTCTTTTTCTTTCTTTCTAATGCAAACCTTGCGGATGGCAAACAAAATAGCCCCTATCGCATTGCCAAACAATGACTCGCGCACATTTAAGGTTGCATCAGTGATTAAAAAAACAGAAGTATACCTAGAAAAATTCACAGAGGATGCATACGAGAGCAAATATGGTTATGGTCCTTCGTAACCGTAGCTTCATAATTTTATAAATAAGTGATACCCGAGTGGAACTCCGTCCTTCTTGTGTTCTCCAGTACAGAATTGGCGGAAGTTCTCTGCAGTCTTGGGAGTCACGTCAGCGAAGAGTTCCATCTGGGAATGAAACTGTCAATCGAAACAACTTCACTTGATAGTAGCACTTTCACAATATCGATTTTTTCCATCAAAATGAAAGAAAAACATAATAGACTGTTATTTCATTATTCCAACCGTGATAGTTCCGATGGGTGCTCCTCCTGCAGTCACTTCCATGAATACAATGGGATTATCGGGATGACGAAGACTCTCGGCCAACTTGTCGTACTCTGTCATCCTCCTGACATGAGATACTATTATGACAGACAGCATTAACTAAGAAATAAACGAATAGTAAATAACGAACACGCGTTTATTGAGTGAAGTTAATTTACCGCGAAAATAGAAAGAAAAACTAAATGTATGATGAATCAGTCAAACAAGAGAACGAAAAAGATGAATATCCGATACAGTGGAACGGTTACAATAACCGGATACTCGTGCAACTAATCGATTGACGTCATTTTCGAAAGTAAACGAGAGAAACGCCAGTTCATGATACTGCCAAGGGGAATAAGTTGAGATTACGGTCGTCACAAAGACAGAAACGGCGTCACTCTCTATAGCGAACTGATCTTTTTAGCTAAAGAAATCGGCAATATCGGTACTCAACGATGATTCTCAACATCATTCCATTGTAAATATCGACTCAGTTTATATAGTAAAACTTCTTTATCGCATTTGATACAAATAATATGGGAACGTCTATGTGAAGAATCTGAATACACAACTAATCATCGAATGCAGAGGCATCAAAATCATCGTCTTCGAATGAATTGACAACTTCGCTGATTCGAGAGGCAGGACGTGGAGATAATCTGAGGAGAATGGAGACGTTT
The DNA here is from genome assembly GCA_036245785.1 of Pristionchus fissidentatus. NCBI lineage: Eukaryota > Metazoa > Nematoda > Chromadorea > Rhabditida > Neodiplogasteridae > Pristionchus > Pristionchus fissidentatus. The sequence continues at coordinate 17,311,870 of BTSY01000002.1, forward strand.
ATTGATTGATTGATTGTGATAGTTATTGCCATAGTCCAAGAATTATAGATAAATATGTTATACCGGACAGGCGTCGATTGCTCTCTAATCATTCGATTAACCCTCGAGTTCGGATCGATCTTTCGTGGGAATCTGAAAATAAATACTTGTACGGAGATGACACATATGGTATCGTTAACCTTCCTCCTCTCCCTCCTCTTCCTCTCGGTGTTTTCACTGTAGATGTCGTCGGTTTATTCGATGAGCCGAGGAAATCACTGTCTTCTCGAATCATCTCAATGGGATTAATAGGAATTAACTTCGTGTTTTGTGAATAAACAAAGCAATACCGACAATAAAACCGTGAATATAAATTTAGATCGACTTACTGGAGGTTGAACTGCTGAATTTGTTTCCTCGCCGAAGAATGAGAATGAAGTGAACGCTGGAAATTAAAGATTTATACACATCCTAAAAACGATCACTGCTCTCTATTCCCTTCTATTAATTTTTGCCCATACGGTTTTCCACTTTCTATCCATGAAATTTACGCAGCATAAATCACATTTCCAAACCTCTCACCTGTACTGGGTCCTTTCGCAGTGTTGTTGGCTGGCGCTTGTGTCACAATGTTCTGCCCATTTATTGGCACAGACTGTACGGTAGGCGCCGGTTTACTGGATACTGTATGGGATGGTTTCATAGGGAATGTACGTGACGGCTTATTGATCGTCGGAGGGGAAGGCTTCGAGGGTCCCGGTTGAACATTCAATCCGAAAATATCTTCGGCGAAGGCTCCGCGCTGGCCTGTAAGATTTATAACTTATAAATTATAAGTATTACCGTAATCATTAGGTAATCTCAGAACATTATCATAACAATAACTCATGAATCTCACTTGGTGGACACTTCTTGGGTGCAGCAGAGGGCGATATGACCTCTTGAATCTCTACCGTACTCCATCGATTGGCTACCGTATCCTTGGGAGAGGGCGCGATCGCTTTGGGAGTCGTCTCAGATGATCGAGAGAGTGGAGTGGAGACAAATTCATCGTCGTCGTCATCGAAGGAATCTAAAATAGATAATCATTAAATGAAGAATGACCTCATCCTATTTCTTATCACTTCAAATTAGCATCTATGAAAAAAGTGACCGTATTCTTCTGGTCGTTCCAATTGAATAGACTGCTGCAAGACCAATGGATCAATCGACGGTTGCAGCCCTGTCGCAGTCGGATCAGCTGCAGCTGCTGCAGGAGTCGGAGAGGGCTGCAGTATCTCATCGCGGTAGAACGAGTCTAGGAAGAGACAATTACTTTATGAGGCCGTTTGCCATAGAATCGAGCAAAGCGCGGACAGCAGAAAAATCGAACTCGAAGGATAAGACTGGTTTATGTACTCTCCAGGGTCCTGATCACGATGGCGAGTATGCCATGTTATGCAAATCGATCTCCGACCTGTTATTCAAATTACAACATTCGGAGGATGTCGGGTGTTTTTTGTGCTTTCACAAGAAAGAGTCTTCAAACCTTGTCGTGTAAATACTGAAATAGGGTGAATTTGCACGAGGAATCTAATGGCAGTCTCAGAAATGAAAATTTGTGTTTATTTCACTTACTTTGTGTCCATTTCTCTATCTTAAATTCAAAAAAGGAGTGTGGGATTAACACAGTATGAGGGGAATGACCTCCGGAAAATCGAGTTATGAATTTTTCAGTGAGTGAGTCTGGGTGGGAAAGCGCTGATGGTAGTACCCCAAGATGTAAGAAATTTTTCGGGAACGCCATTTCGTAAATTTTTGAACAATGGCCCGGTTTTCCAATTTCTTTGTTCAACATTTCCAGCCCATTGTTCAAAAATTTACGAAATGGCGTTCCCCAAAAATTTCTTACATCTTGGGATACTACCGCGCTGATATGATGAGAGACCTGCTCAATTAGCAGGCGATCGCCCTCTCATTTCGCAATCTCAGAGGCCGTTTAACATAGAGAAATGGACACAAAGTAAGTGAAATAAACACAAATTTTCATTTCTGAGACTGCCATTAGATTCCTCGAGAACAAATTCACCCTATTTCGGTATTCACACGAAATGGTTTGGAGACTCTTTCTCTTGAAAGCACAAAAACACTCGAAATAAGCCGAATTTTGTAATTTGAATAACAGGTCGGAGATCTATTTGCATAACATGGCATACTCGCCATCGTGATCGCCACACTCAAATCTCTAGGAAACCGTATCCAAATGAGATTTCGTATTTTCATCTGTCCGATCTCTGTTTTCTCATTGTTTGATTCTCTCGGAAACGGCCTCTTATGGCTAGACTACTATTCGTCTCATTTTTCCCTGAGTGACTTTATCGATTTTATTTCCATTGATCATTCGTGCCATTCTTTTAATTTGTTAGTGCACCGCGTTTCCTCGTGACTCGCATAAATATAATAATAATAATAATAATAATGTTTTCTTTTCAACTCGGTATCTCAATTCACCTTGGCTGCTCCTCTGAGAAGTGGCTGTCGCAGCTGTCGCAGCTGCTGCAGCAGAAGTGGAAGGAAGATGAGATGAGTGAGTTGATTGAATGATTGACGTAGTCGACGTTGATGGAACATCTCCAATCGGAGAGGGAGGCGACGCTGAAGGACAATCGAATACTAGGGACAATCCCATCACATCATTCCACAAACAGGGGGTTTGTTAGCCAAACGGGAAAGTGGGTTTCAACGTCCTACCGAACTCTCGACACGAATCCCCTTAAGAATGGGCTTGGGGTACGGTAAGTTTCAGCCATGATGACTTTTCAAATTTTTACTTTTTTTTTACTTTTCTACGTTTTCTATGTTACTTATGTCGTTTTTTTCTTGCTAAACTGTTCTATAATATTTCGAAACTAGAACGCGAATAGCATAAATCCATAATCGACTTTTGAAATTATTATTTCGCTCGTGAAACATGTATTTTTGTTCTAAAGCATCTTATTTTCTTCTTTCGCTAAACAATTGTGCCCTCTTCAGTTCCATTGATTGCACCAGGCCGTAATCGACCGGTCGGGACCCTCGCACTCCGAATATGGATGTGACGTTGGAGGACGTCATCAAGAGTAACCGGCGGGACTTGTGAGTTTACTAATTGCATCGGTATCGATTGATTTATTGGTTTATTTAGGAAGGCTGCGCGTGCTCGGTGATTAGAGCACAACCCGAATTGATGTGGCGCCAGTGGTGAGCGACCTCCTCGGATCCGAGGGGGTACCCCGATTCCAGAAAAATAAAGTGCCCGTAGCTGCTCAATTTTGGCCAAATTGAAAATTTCGCGGTCCCGCAATTCCTTGTCTCGTCGAACACTACACTATACACGAAAAGTTGGTCGAAAAATATTACATATGAAGCTCGTAGGAAATGTGCATTAGCATATTTCGTAATAGCGGCACCCTGATCCGAGGGGGAGCGCTCATCACTGTGTGGCGCGAGGGTGCACTTCGACTTTACGCGGCAAATCGAGACGAAAAGAAGTCAAGAAGGAGATATTCAATTGTCCGCAAAAGTGAGTTAAAAATTTGATTTTATTATGTTTGTGATACCTATAAATGCGGGGGAACCTATGCCCATTTTTTCAATGACAAACGTGCTATTGGTAATTCCAGGTCTCGGCAGTCTTCAACTAAGGAGACACTTATCATCTGCGTCGCCACCAACCAGAAGAAGATGCCGTACTGCTCATGGAGCGACTATCAATTCCTAACCCCCCCCCCCCATTGATCACGATAAAGCATAATTTGACTATAGCAGTAGAGTATTTGGGATTGAAATAGCATCCTGACAGACTCTAGCATGCTTTTCCTTTAATGTTGCATAATTTATTACCGATATTGTTGATAATGCATAAATGATTGACCATACATTTCTTGTTTCGTAATGGCAGATGGAGGATTGCGCATTATTTGCGAAACTCCGATACTCCCAGTATGCGAGCTACTATATTTTATCGCAGAATGCTTCAAACTAGACACCCCCAACGGCTCTGAAAACAGAGTGACGGACGGGGTGGAAAGAAGTTACGGAAACTCTGGGCGATTTGGGGGTCTGCCTCGTTTTTCGAACTTTTGGAATGCTGTGCCATCGATTACATTTAGAGTGCGATATGAAGATGTCGTTAAATCACATTTTTTTCACTCTACACGCATTCAAACGTTAAAAAACATTTTCCTACATTACAAATGAACCGTTATATACTAGAGTTTGAAATTCGGGTAAATAATTAGATTAGCTCTCTTCATTTCGCACACTCTCTACGCCGGTCGAGTGGTGAGAGAGTGTGTAAAATGAAGAGAGCAAATCCAATTATTTACCCGAATTTCAAACTCTACTATATACGTATGTTTGATCAAAAATTCGCGTTTTGCAACTGATTGTGAGAGGTAAACAAAAACTCCTCACCCTTTTTCTTCGTATCAATCTCCATAATTTGTATGGAATCATCATCATCGAATGAATCGTGTTCCTTCTCTTCAACCATTGTAGTATCTCTTCTCTCCTCTTCTTCTTCGTGCAACATCTCTCTCAACGCTGCCGATTCACTCACTGTAATAGATCAACTAAATGCACTACTGGTATCTGCACTCTATTTTGATCCTCCATCTCTCCCATCAATCTCCCCCAATTCTCTCACATCTCTCCGTTGTCTCTCCCACTCCCACTCCTCCATTCTCCTTATCATCAAATACAACGTCGTCGTCGAAGGAATCTGCAATTACAATATATTTACAAAGAGAGAAGTCTAGAAAGAAAGGGGAAATAAAATCAGATAAACAGAAAAAAAGATGAACTAATATGCTTACCATAACCCCGCTCCTCCTTCTTTTCTTCACTCTCCTCAAATAGATCGGGAGAATCCCTTCTACCGTAATCTCGCCCGTTAGTGCTGGGACCTGGCTGAGATCGAGCAATCATCATTTGCTCCAATTCCCTGAATTTATTCCGTGATTGATATATCCTATGTCTCTACAATAATTACATTGAGATACAGAAAAATAAGATAACAAGTCGGATATTAAATCTTTCCATACCTATCGACTTCCTCCCTTCCCCTTCCTTCCATTCTCGCTTCTTCTTCTTCTCTTTCACGTGGATGGCGAAGATCGATAATAGAGGGGAATTGGAACTGAAAGAAATCGATGGAATTACTAAACATGGCACAACCTATAAATTAACTAACTAACTCTCAATAGATTCTCCATAAATGCGCTATGCTACCGCTTTTGGCATTAAAAACTCTAAACAACCCGATTTTTCATCGCGATCACCTAATTTGTCTCAAACATTCCGACTTTGTCACTTAACTAAAATATTTTTCAATGTATAAGATTGACTCACATCATCATCCTTCATCTCCGGTGTTTCTCTCCCATCTCCCTCTTCCTTTTCTCCTTCTTCCTCCTCTTTTGCTTTCTCCGATAAATTTCCCAAAATAGATCGATTAACTCTTCTTCCACTTCCATTTCCTCCTTCTTTCGATTCTTCTCTTTCCTCTCGAATGGGAGAGGGAAGAGAGATTGCAGGTCGAGTTCGTCCAATCAATAACTTCCCCCCTCGACCATTGAGTGGAGTTGAATGAGCCTAAAAGAAGGATATTGAATAAAAAAGGACCCTTGACGGCTACAAATGAAGTTTGTAATAATCGAAAAATAACGGCATTGGATTATTTCTAATACTTGATATTTTTCACAAAAAAAATCAAAATTTGTGCATTTATATTTACTCCGGCCAAAATGTAGAGGAGCATGAAGACCAACTAACCAGTGGTCCTATTCCATCCGGAGTTTCGGGAACGACAGAAGTGGAAGAGGTCTTGCATTGAGGAGTTGTGACGTCGTCGACTAAAAGGGAATAATGATAATAATTTATGATGGAAAAGCTGTGATACTCAGAGAGCACTGACACCGAATCAATAATTGAAATTATTGAAGTGGAAGTGCAGATCGATATTTAACGAACATATATGACCTCTTCGATCAAACAACTTGGATTTTTAAAGGACTAAATGTGGACCTACTCATAATCTCATCGTCCTCATCTTCTCTCGTCTCTTTTGTCTGTAAGCCGACGGAAAAATCGAAAGTGGATCTGAATTCGAATTATTTCTCCATTTGTCCGATTTGTAGACTACGTTTATCGCATAATAACAAAACAAATCTAACTATAGCAATATGCAATCGATACCAAGTCGCGATGCAATCAAATATAATATTTTAAAGGTAATAAATCAATTTAAAAGTGTCCACCTTCTCTTTACGGCATTCGTTGATTCCCCGTCCTCTTCTCCCGCACATTCCGCCAAGATTTCCGCCATCTCAAATTCTTTTACTAATAATTTAATCAAATAAGTAATGCAACATTTTGCTGCAAAGATAATATATAAGGGAGTCCCGAAAATTTTTGCACTTTCAATTTTTCGAAAATTTTAGAAAAAAGACATTTCCTGGCCACCAATTGTCACTTGTCTTATCAATACAAAAAATTAACGAAATTAATTATGTCGTTGGCTTGTCGGAATGTTACCTAGCAGTATTGCAATATGCAATTATGTGATTTCCGAAATATAACTCTCAGACTCTAAATCTAGATGAATATTGAAGCAAATTAAATACAACTTAATGAGTGTAATTAGGGTGAATTTAACTAGCATTTCCAGCTCTAACTCTTGATAATTTCTTCGCCATTAATGAAAACTCGAAAATCGTCAGAAATATTTTTTTCGAAATTTTCAAATTTCCTACTCCTTCAGCCCCAAGTCCCACCAAACATGGCTTATAAACATTTATCAGTCAATAGGAATTCATAGCCACCGATTTTACGTAGAAAATCTCAGCGGTTCAAAAAACACGTTGAAATTTTATTATTGCGTAGTGATGACGAAATTATTCAGAAATTGTCCGCAATCACTCGTTGACTCATTTGGGACTTTGAGCGAACTTTTCCGACTCTTACTCGAGATAAAATTTTTAAAAAAACTAGTGAAGTTCAGGTCTGTATATGGTAAGTTTGCCGTTCTACAGAAGGCACCGTGTGTGCCATATCGACCTAGTCAACACTCGAAAAGTAGTGAGAGCTGGCCCTCATTCCAACATACAGCAATGCCCCTATGGCTGAGGCGAAAAGAGAGAGAAGCAAAAACGCTAAAAAGTGCAAAGACTTTCGGGACACCTTTATACAATGATTCTCTCAAAATGAAAGTAATCTCATACCATCTCCGGATTTCTCCTCATCATCAGTATGACGTCATCTTCTCTGATATTTTCTCGTCCCGCATGTCTGCAATTCCATTTTCAATCAATATTCACGTTCCATAATCGACAATAATACCTTGAGAAAGCGACGAGATCCGTGGCCCAATCTTCAGCCAGTGCATCCCACACAACACGAGCCGTCGCTTGGATCACCTCAAGATGGACAACTCAATCGACAAGCTCTATCTAAGCATAAAACAATGATATCTCAACACGATTCGTGTAGATTAGTATTGCCGACATAAATTTACCATTTATACGATATTCGCTACTTTGATGTTACTGTTTACAATCTCTCTCATACCGTACCTCATTATCGATCTCCAACTTCTCTTTTCCTTCCTCTTCGTCTTCTTTGATTATGTCTTCTGCAGTCTTCATAGCAGCTAAGAGAAGGCCGTCTTGCAGTTCCTAATTGAGGACTATTTCAATTCGAGAAATACCGTAATTTCAAAGTGTGACAACCTTTACAATATATATATATATATATATATATATATATATATATATATATATATATATATATAGTCACTCTGTTACATAGTGTATTATTCTTGCTTGTGGTTACGAATCGGAGACAATGTTATTAAAACAATATTATTTATGACGATCACTGGTGAGATGCCGTACTACAATCACAAAATCTCTTCTTGGCACATAAATAACTGCATATTGTGTGGCACGTGTGAATCTGTGTACAATGTCTATCTACATATCTCTCCTAGTAATTCTAATCAATCTAGGCCAATCTTCATCTTCATCAACCTCTTTCTTAACTTCTCTTCTCAATATCTCGTCTGCCTCTCTCCATTCATCCATCTTCCATCTCCCTTCTTCTTCTACTCTTTCCTTCCATCTCCTCAAACTTCCTCTTCTCTCAGGTGCAGCAAACCATGCTTCCCCTCCTTCTCTCATCCAACTCTCGACTGTCTCCATCAATACTCCATGACTCTTCTCGAAGAATACAGCATCAGCAGCGATTATCACTTCTGCCTTCTCTCCCTCTTCGACTTCTCTCTTCGCCCATTCCATTCTCTCTACTCTCACTCCATCTTCACATCTCTTCTTCATACTCTCAATACATTCTTCATTCCCATCAGTTGCCGTCACTCTCTTCGCTCCCTTCCAATTGGCTGCTCTAGCAGGTAATCCCATAGATCCACATCCCATCTCCATTACTCTCTTCCCTCTCACTCCAATCACTCCTTCCAATATCCAATAAGCGAGTGCTTCTCCTCCTGGCCATGCTCTCACTCTCCCTGTCTCATCTCCTCCCACTCTCTCTCCCTCTTTCACTCTATCTTCTACACTTCTACACAACTCTTCTAGATCCGATTCAATCTTGAATGCATCTCTCCATATTGTGTACACGAATCCCGACTTCTTCTCCATTTCGAATAGTCCGAGTGTGAATGTTGGAGTGGGCGCCGTCTTGGCGCTGAGAAGGCGCGAACCCAGTCGGAGCCAATTCGATCTCGCTCTGGACGGACGAGAGAGAGACAGGGTCGATGGAGATACTGTAGTTGTGGGAAGAGGTACTGTAGTCGAGGGAAGAGGTACTGTATCCGAGAGTAGAGGTACTGTAGGCGACGATGGGTGCTGAATGAAATGAGATCGATAATCTGACGACGAACTGGACAACGAAGGGAGGAACTGCACGCACGACACACGGGAAGAAATGAAGATGCAGTCGGTGAGTAATGCTCTGACCCTCTCTATTCTGCATGCTCTCTCGCGCTGTCTGATCAATGAGAGAACATGCATAATCAGGAGAATCTGATCATTACCCCAGGTTATGGGGTGAAGGAGAGGAGAGGGAAGAGGAAGGAATGAGTAGATCAAGATGGGTTAGACAGTCAAACTTGCAGAAGAAAATGATAGTGCAAACGATAACTACATCCTTCCAAGTCTGATCGAACTCCGTGCACAATCTAGTATTAGTCATTGTGCATTACAACGTCGCCCTCGATGAAATTCTCTCCAGATTGAGCATTGAAGTAAGTGCATCTTCCATAGTATATCTATCCACTAGTGTTGGTGATTATTCTATCAAACAAGACTACCACAACCATTCACACTCCACAACACGAGGGGGAGATCATCTCTCTCTCACCTCCTCATCAATGAATTCCTCCATTCTCGCTTGTCTCCCTCCATTTCCAATTGATTGACGACGAGTGGAAGAAATGGAAGGAACGCCCGGGGTCGTTCCTGTAAATCATTAATTTGAAATATATCAGTGCTTTCGCGCAAAAATGCACCAAATGAATCAGGTCATCAAATTTTTAAGTCTTTCTGATTTTTGACATTAATCAATAGTCTCCGTTCCCCTCTTCCGATCACACATACTAAAAAAATCCGCGAAAAAATGGAGAGATAATTAGCTTTAAAGGTTGCATATTTTTAACTTCGGGCCTCAGAATCTCTTTTTTTCTTGAAATTTGGCATTATGCTCTGAACAAATTGTGCGTGTCAAAATGAATCATTTTTTTTGGAATTTTCAAATTTAATTATTATTAAAACATTCTACGTGAACATGTGAATTTTTTTCCTCGATATTTCATAAAGTACAAATATAAACTGACTGGCTCTCTTGACGGGAGGAACGAGAGAAGGCGAGAAGGCTCGACTAGTAGAGGGACGACATGCATCTGAAATAGAGAATTACTGGATTGGGAAGAGTATGTGTAAATAATCCAAATTAATAAATATTCAACCCGAAATCACGCTCACATTCAATTTGCCTTACGGTATAATAGCCGTGAATATCAGTCTATTCTAGAAATCCTCACCATCAGCTTCGGTTGGATCTTTCCTAGCAGGCGGCATTGTGGTCCCGCCGCGACCGAGCGCCGACTATTACAGTAGCCGTCTGAAACAATTTATTGATTTATTGATTGATTATCATTTGTAATAACAACCAAACCGGATATAGAGAAAACGCGCGAGTGAAACAAGAAAAATAGACATTCAACAACTGTATAGCAATGTACAAGGGGGGGGGGGGGGGTAACAAAAAGATAAATGAGCATGACAATGATTACGATAATCACAAGTGGTCGGGATCAAAGAGTGGCCTAAGACCGGCGCCCTCCAATTTTTTTCTTGTCTCGTAAAGTGCACAACCGTCTCTCACGATACGGTAGAATCCCTGCTGGGACAGATCGATGATCGTGCTGCCTGAAACAAGACAAAATAATACATTTTGCAACACAGAAAATGCGTGTGAACAAATTTTCAACGATGCAATTTGGCCCTCGAAACCTAACTAGATGAAACTGATCACTGATCAGTTTAGTAAGAGTGAATTGAGATCTGACCATTCTTATGGGACTTACACTATAGTTCTGACTAATTCCATTCAAAATCTGACCAGTTTATAGATTTGTCAATGAGCCGTATTTTCAGTGGGACAAAAGTGTATGAACAAAATGCATAGAGCGAGCTCGACACTTGGACGTCGATCAATCGATAAGACAGAAAGTGAAGTGCTCACCTTCAGCCGTCGTTTCGATTCTTCCTCCATCAATAATCAGATCAATTTCATCATGGAGTTCAGTGAAGTCATCGACACAAATCGGATTGAGTGGAGAACCTCAATCGACTTATTGAACGATGCAATCAAGACAATCTAAGCATTGGATTAAGGAAAATAGATAAAGAAACACTAGCTACCGGATGGATTGGCAGAGGTTTGAGCGAGGGGAGCTCCCAGAGAAGAACAGATCTCATTGACGATCGGGCAGAGAGGAACACGCACTCCGACCTCCAATTGAATTATGAGTATGACCATGGACCAAAAGAGTATGCACGAAAAGTCGAAAATGTTGTCTGATTTTTTTCGCTTTTTATCTGGACCAAGTATTAACTTATTTTCGAAATTTCGCTTCAAAAATTCAAAATTCTGCCAGTGTCCCTGGAACATAGCTTTTGGTCTATGATTAGAACGAATAAAAGAGTTGAATGAATACCTTGAGTGTATCGGGGTTGAATGACTCAGGCAGAGAGGGCAATCTGTTGAACATGAGTGTCACTGGACCGGGCAGAAGACTGTACAGAAGATCATCAGAGATCGTCACCTAGTAAAAGACTTTCAATACTATAATTATTATCATCCAGAATATTGCATCGAATAGTACATACCTTCGCCCATTTCTTCACTTCTCGTGGACCAGCCACAAAGAGACCGAGAGGCTTGAGTTGTGATCTACGCTTCACTTCGAACAGTTTCTGTGAGTGATCGATCGTGGAAGTGACTCCGTAGAGAGTATCGGAAGGCAAAGCGACCACTCCTGCAGCGTAACAAATGTTTGTTTCAAAAGAATAAAGATTGACTCACCTCCTCTGCTGAGAACTGCGACTGCGGCAGCTACAACTGGACTTGAGGACAAATCACCGGCTGCTTCTATCGAAGCCAAATGGACCTTTCTAACCATAGCAAACAACCTATTCGAATAACAGAAGAAGGGCCTATTCATATACAACAAAACGGTAGGAAAACAATCACAACAATGAAGTGAAACAACAGTGAGAATCAGCACAACGAAATCAGTGTTGGAATGAGGATGGGCGAATCTGCCGTTAGAGGGATAATAGCAAGTGAAAATTTACTCTCGTACTGGAATATTTGACTTGGCAAATTGCCAAATATACTCATTTTATTTTTAATTATATTTATTAATGCACTTTACAAAAAATTTTTGCATTTAGTGTTCCATCGATGATCCCTATTTGTGTAGTCACACTGCGATGACAAGACCTATGCGGATTGCGTGAGTTTTCACAGTTCTTATGCAATTTGATTTTTATTAGTCTTCAAATGTCGTTGATACTATGTATACGGGGTGCTTATTTCAGGCTGGTTTCGGATTTCTTCTGCCCAAATGCTGGTGGAGTCGAAACACATATCTACTTCCTCGCTCAATGTTTGATGAAGGTCTGTTTCCTTTTTATGGTAGATCAAAATTGCATTACTGTCTGGAGACGACTGATTCAGCTCAATTTCTGTTTAAACGCATGCATTCCAGCTTGGGCACAAAGTTATTGTTATTACTCATGGGTACGGCTCACGCAAGGGAATTCGATATCTGTCGAATGGACTAAAGGTATGGTTATTCATTTTTCCCAATCATTCCCTGAATAGATCTTCATCTATAGATAAAGAAAGTATTTGTGCAGGTTTACTACCTTCCCTTTGCTAATTTGTACAATGGATGTACACTCACTTGCGTCGTCGGAGATTTGCCGATTTATCGATGGATTTATGGACGAGAGAAGACCGAGATTGTACATGGCCATTCAGTGAGGTTACGGTAGATCAATCGTCAATCGATATCTTTTTTCAGACATTCTCATCTATGGCTCACGTAGCGATGTTTCATGGGTGGCAGCTCGGCTTGCGTACGGTAGGCATATTGTATCTGACATAAGCAAAAGTAGATTAAAGGTGTTCACTGATCATTCTCTGTTTGGATTCGCCGATGCGTCTTCAATCCTCATGAATCTTCTTGCTATGCAATACTCACTTTGTCAGCTAAACAAGGCCATCTGTGTCAGCTACACGAGGTATACTGTAGTTATCATATATTGATTACCTACTGTATATTTCAGCAAGGAAAATACCGTACTCCGCTCTCGTCTTGATCCTGACAAAGTTTCTACCATTCCGAATGCCATCCAGACACAGTTATTCCTTCCCGATCCCGAACAGTAAGTCGATCAATATTGTTGATGGAATTACGGCAGAGTATGTCAGATTCTACAATAACCCGACGACGATAGTCTATCTCGGTCGACTCGTGTACAGAAAGGGAGCAGATCTGTTGTGCGATGTGATTCCAAGAGTACGGTAGCTTCGGTTTATCAGTCAACAAAATATCAATAATCAAACAAATAAATAAATAAATCAGCGTCTAAACAATAGTTCCATAGCACTCGTAATGGGTATGATGACTGGGGGATAGGTTGCATCTAATCGATATCGTATTCTCACTACCGTAATCTTGTTCAGATCTGCGCGCGCTATCCTCAAGTTCATTTTGTGATCGGCGGCGATGGTGAGAAAAGAGTGGAAATAGAGCAAATGCTAGAGAGGTGAATACATTTTCGTCTACTTTAATCAATATAATAGCACTGCACTATGTCCCATCTCTGAAACCCGAATTGCTATAATCATAATAATTTAAGAGCCGATCTTCAACTACGTGTTCGAATGCTCGGAATGCTGCCTCACGATCAAGTCAGAAATGTACTCGTTCAGGGACAGGTACGAGATTACGGTAGCCATTCAAAGTTACGGTAGCCAGTAGGTTACGATACGTTAAAAATATGGGGAAGTGTGAACAGATCGGCAGTAGCTCCGGTAGTTGCTCGAGTGGTCACGGTTGCACCTGAATATTGATTTTGTGGATTAGTCGAATAGTGTAGGTGCGAAAGCAAAAAGAGAGAAAAAAACAATCGATATCACAATAACCTGACGAAAGACTGCATGCATACTGTACAATACCGTAGGAATATCGACATTTTACGTATTTAAGGGATTCACGATATTCGTACGACTTATTAAATTGAGTGAAAAAATACAGCAGTGACAGAGTTGTTAATCACCGTTTTGCCTTGAATATAGCGTCTAAAGAGGAAAGGCGAGCCGGATTCCTGTAGAGTACGATAGATGGGTCGAAATAGTTAGTTATAGATAGCCGATGGCATCCACTTACCGTAGTCGTGTGCAGATCTTCGTGAACACGTCTCTCACTGAGGCCTTCTGTACTTCGATCGTCGAGGCTGCGAGTTGTGGGTGAGAGAGAAGAGAGAAGAGAAGAATGAGTGAGAGTAGAGGACGAGAAACGACCTGTCGTCTCAACGAGAAACATTACAATTCTTTTTCAATTTCCATATTGTCTCTCCAGATCGAAGATACTCTCAAATTAGTGTTGTTAGATCGAATAATCGTATTCACGAATGACAACAGTTATTCGAGAATAGAATTATTCGAGCTACTCTCAATAGATTAAATCTTTTTTTTCCTTTTTAAATAATATATCTGACCTGTCCACTACTCGATTCACTTCCTTCTTCTGCTATGTGAGCCAATGCCACTTCGATATCCATCGGTTCATCCTACAATCAATCAATAAATCGATTATTACAGTCTGCACGTCGTCTCCACAAGAGTAGGAGGAGTGCCCGAAGTTCTTCCCCAGGAATACATCACGCTCGCTGATCCCACCCCGAGAGGTACCGTACTCTATCTGTTATTGATTGACTATTGATATAATCATCTCAGCTAGCGACGGCTTCTATAGAACTTCGACTGCGGATTCACGGGGTTTTGCTTTGTGATCTTTGATCTTTTGTTCCTTTTGTTTTCACCTTGGTCTCCCCTTGCACTCCATTCATCCACAATGCACTACTATTTGCGCGGGCCCCATCCTATCCCTGATTGTGTCTACCGTATGCCCACTCCCAATCGATATCAGAGTGTGTCTACAGTATCCCATTGCAGCTCTCTTCTTCGCTCTCTGTCAATCGATCGATCGACGAGAGAATGGAGAATTGCCTGATCCAATGGAGAAACACAAAGCGATTGAGAAGATGTAAGAAACTTTTCCAAATAGGGATAATCCAATTGACTAGTGAAGATGCAATATTAATTACTGTAATGGGTGTGAGTTTTTTTCCGGGAACACTAAATCGAAAAAGACCTATAATTATTCTAGAAAAGCAATCGTTCTGAAAATTTTTACTGGATGTTCATCAAAGGTACTGGACACAATTAATTTAATTTTTCGTCCTGCTCTCATAAAGTTGCGTGGTTTTAGTTTTTACTACAATTTTCTCAATTTTCTAGCACCACTTATCCCAGGTACGTGTGGTCGGATGTTGCTGAGCGAACAGAGATTGTGTACGAAGCAGCGATGAAAGAACAGCGAGTGAAGTGGGGCGACGGATTGAGAAGGTACTGTAGACACACCACCATCTATCACTAACTATCAAAGATGCACTCAAAATTCGATATAGATAGGGGGTCCGCATCAGAGCCGGAAAAAATACATCGGCGGTCCTAATTTCTGGCAGAACCTTGGAATTTTCATATAAATTCGCTGACCCCCTTTGTCAAAATCCGTGAAAAAGCGTTGGCGGTCCGTTTTGAAATCTTCGAAATATGGATGTCGTTCAGATTCGTGGAGGCTGGGCCGGGATTCGGTCTCGTGTGGATGCTTGCTACTGTATTCAATATGATGATGATCACTCTGATGGAATGGTCGAGTCCCATGGAGGTTAGTCAAAAGGGGGGTCAAATGGAATTTTTTTCAGCGCATTCCCTTCTTTGTTTTGGAACTGCTCAATTTTACTCTTACGGACGATTTTTTTCTATTTTCTTATTGCCCTTATTTGTTTTGATGTGACCCGTCCATCAGATTGTTGAATGGGACTAATTTCATCATCCCTATGTAATCTCATCTCTTGAGAGCATACCATCGGGCGACATTGACTGGTCTCGTCGTCATTCTCAACGGAAGAGGGAAGAGAAGGGAGAGTTGAACCAGGGAAGACACAGAGAGGAACGACCACTCCCAATGGACGACCGTAGAAGGAAAGCCAGCTGAAATAGAGAGAGAGAGAGATCGAGTCTGAAATTCGGATAACTCACTGGATCAGATCTCTTCATTTCGCACACTCTCTACGCGGGTCGATTGGTGATAGAGTGTGCGAAATAAGAATTCTGAACCAATTATTTATTTACCCGAATTTTAAAATCTAATTAGTAATCTTACTGTAGTCACCCCCACTCCTCTCCCTAATCTATATGTAATTCTGTGTACATTTGCTAGTCGTTCGACATAGCTTAGAAATGGTAATTGGCGTCTCTCACTACGCTTTTCACCAATTTTCCCATCAACGCCTTTTAGATTCGAGGGAAAGTGAAAGAGGGGTTTTGTGGTGAAGTTCTGGGAAAAGCCAAAAGTTTCATGTGATTTTCATATTTAATAACAAGAAGTATCGATGAGAGTACCTTGCAATGTAATTGCCCTTTCCACTGAGTTCCTTCATAATTGCGGCTGTTTGGCATGGATGGAAATGATAGAAGAGAACTCCCAAATGAGGATGCTCATTCTGAGTGACTGATGAGGATGAAGGATCTGTAGAGAGAGAGAGAGAGAGAAAGAGATGGAGGAGTACGGTAGAAGGGGATACGGTACCTGTGGGACACGATCGAGTGGGTTCAGAGGAGAGAGTTGACTCGGGTGTGACAGTACACGATAGGGAGAGAATCTCATCGGAGGAGAGTGGATCGCCGCCTGTAATTATTGATTTATTGATTAGAATAGAAAGATAGTAGTGACTGAATAGGATGGAACGCGCTGATATCCCATTAGACTCCTTTCAGCCCTTCTTACAAATGTCATTACAAGCTAAATAGGATTTGGAAACAATTAGTGAGAACATTCCTAGTCCAACTCAGTATTTTCTACTTATCGCCCTATGTAATATCTGTGATTGTCATAACATACGGAGACGTGATAAAGCATATCTACTACAGTATCTCACCACAGTAAATTAAATTAAATAATTTTCAATCAAATAAAATTAAAATTACAGTTTGTTCCACTATACAGTACCTCTTCGGTAAAAATTGAACCAGAGTACAGGCACTTGGTAGGTCGAATTGTAGGTGATATGAGCCTGAAATATCAAATATTCTGTGAAAAGGTTTTGCAGAGATCAACTTAAATTAATAGAACGGTAGTAGTTTAATAAGTTTTCACCTGTCGATTAATTGACTCCTCCTTCCACTTCATCATCACTGACTGTTTCGCGTAGAGTCCAACTTCTGACTACAATTGGGAACATTGAATATCGATGGTTTCCAAGCGCGGTCCATCACTAATCATACACGCCCTAACACCACGATAAAATTATATTTATCTCAGTAACATTTTTCGATTATTAAATGCAAGACATCAAATATAGAACGGGATATACAACTGTGTTGTGAGCTAAGAGAGCTAAAAAAAGTAGCTCAATTTAAGCAAAAAAAAGGAATTAAGGAAATACGTAGATATACCTTATGGAGTGTCCATTTCTCCTTTGAAGCTTTGTTGTTCTTCGTAATAAATTGATCGAGATGAGAGTGAAACTCAGAAAGTGAAAGAGTTCCCATTCTAAAGAGAGATTACAAATAGAATTCAATTGGATACAAAAGAATTAGAAGAAAAACATATCATTCCATAGGCGAGTCAAACCAACAAAAAGAGCTTAGGAGTGAGAGAGTGTGTAAAATCGAGAGAACTCTCTCAATTCGCCTACTCTCTCGCCCTGACCTCTGTCTGTAGGATTGGAATTATGTGTAAAACGCGGGATCGAAAATGCGAATGAATGAAATGACGGCCATTTTGAGTAGAGAAGGAAAGAGAGAACAGAAGAGAAAAGTGGACGGAATTCTACCCAAAGAAACGAAGATTATATATTGGAGAAAGGGGAATGAAGGAGAAAAAAGGAGTAGAAGAGAGAGAGAAAGAGAGAGAGAGAGAGAGAGAGAGAGAGAGAGACGTGGATGCCACTTTCAATAAGACTGAGTTCGAAAGGAGAGAGAAGAAGTCAGTGAAAGGAGAGAATGGAGAGGGAAAGACTACTTAAACGATTCAAGGGTGCGCATCGCAGGTCAGATTCATGACACCTCCCTCCCCTCCCCCTCTCCCCCTCTCTCTCCCTAGTGCAACGTCGCTTCTTCCATACTCCAAGTGTCCCTCAGGGCTGCTCTCTCGCTTCCGTGCATTCTCTCGTCACTGTCTGTCCATCTCGCTCGACTTCTAATCAACAGTTATCTATCATCTCCTTTTTATGCCTGTCGTCTCTCCATTCTGCACACTCTCTAGTCGTCCTTTGAGATTTCCTCGTTCATAATACAGAAAGGGAAGAGAGAGAGAGAGAGAGAGAGAGAGACGGCGACAAACTCTTTCCCACTCAGATTGAACTTGACTCAATCGAGAGTGTACACATTATGCTCTTCTCATTCTCTCATACTATCCACATCATTCCAAGCCAGAAACAAGTCAGGGTGAGATAGCGTGCAAAAGTGAGAGAGTACCTCTCGATTTTACACGCTCTCTCACACCAAATCCTTCTCTGTAAGGTTAACATGCCTTTGGAGTGACATGACCACTTTGTACCTATTCTGTCCTCTTTTCCTTCCTCCTCAAAGTGTTTCACTGGAACCCCCGGGGAGTTCCTCTCTTCTCTCCGCTCACCACACGATAATTAATAGACGAGTGTTCGTCCTTCAAACCTAAATGAATTCCTTCCTCCTTCTTTTCTCTCTCTCTCTCTCTCTCTCTCTCTCTCCCTCTCTCCCTCTCTCTCTTTCATCTCTCAACTCAATTCCACTCTCTCAATCTTCTAATCTCCCGATTGAATTGCTTTTACAAGTCCCTCCTCTCTCCACTTCTCCTTGCCTAGTAATGACGCAACCACTAATGTTTACGCAAGACTTATGCCTGAATTCTCTCTGTTTTTCCTCCTTTCCTTTCTTTCCTACAACCCAAACACACGCGATTTCTTCCCATTCTCGGTCTTGTTTTTCTTTCCACAGGAAGTTGAAATTCCCTTCTCTCATTCTTTTTCGCTCCATTAAATTACTCCAATTGTTTCCCCTTTCCGGAAAGAATCGAGGGATTTCCGAAGGGCTCAAATATTATATATTTCCCACATGAAATGCGCAATTTCTCGCCTCACAAATCATTTTCTGTAAGCAGAATACTAATGGAAATGAGCAAAAGAAGGCGTCAAATGGGGCAAAATAGGGAGTAAATCCGTGATTTATCCCGTCCGGCCCAATCTCTTTTCGCTCTTCTGTGAGTAGAAAGAGAGAGACAGAGAGAGAGAGAGAGAGAGAGATTGGAATATTTATTGCGATCGTGTGAAAACTGTGCCTTACTTCACTTCTCTCTTCTCTTCTCCCCTCCTCGTGTGTTTCTACTTCCGTTTCCTTCACTTCTTCAATTCTACTTTGTTGGTCTCACCAATTCTTCCTCTTCCACACGCCAGCTAACTTTACAGAAAGGGGCTTAGAGTGGAGTGAGAGAGCGTGTAAAATCGAGAGGTACTCTCTCACTTTTGCACACTCTCTCGCCCTGACTCGTTTCTGCTTGGAATTGTGTGTCTCTCTTCTCAATCATTCGATAGTCCATCAATCCCCTCATTGGATAATCTCAATTCCTTCGAGATCACAAAGTATTTCTCTCGAATCGTTCCACAAGTGGTTTCTCTCTCCTTTCCCCTTTGTACAGAAGGGGAGATTATCTCGGTCTCTCGGTCTCTCTCTCTCTCTCTCTCTCTCTCTCTCTCTCTCTCGTCCCTCAGTATGCTCTAAGGCACAGCTCTCACACCTTTCAATACCTCTAATTGTCCCCCTCTAATATAATTAGAGGGGAGGGGCGTCTACTTGGTTCAACCTTTCATCGGGGTTTGCTTCATAGTGACCTCATATCGATTGCACATGATTCCAAACCTACAGAACAGGGTTAGAGCAAGAGAGTATGCAAAAGTGAGAGAGTCCCTCTCGATTTCACACGCTCTCTCACTCTAAAGCCCCTTTCTGTACGGTTGACCGGCCTGTGGAATGATGTGGATTGGCCATTAGTACGCTGGCGTCTTATCTAACATTGGCCACTCGAAAATTCGAAAATAAATCAATATTTTTTATAAAATAAAAACAAAAAGCGTTTCTACTTCTTTCCGGAACAGTTCTGTGTTTCGTTGTTAATCTTCCTTTGTTTTCGAATAAAGTTTTGGAGTGGTCAACACTTGTCGATTCCATTATAAATGGTCACTTTCACTCCAATACATCTCAAGTCTCAATGTCTCAACACGTTTGTTACCTCTAATTCTCGATGCTCATCTTTCTCTCACTCTGCTTTTCTCTCTCTCTCTCTCACTCTGCTTTTCTCTCTCTCTCATCTCACTTTTGCTCGTCTTTTTATACGTTCAACCCACATTTCAGTGGCATTTCCTTTTTTATTGTGCACTAACCTGCCAAAATTAGTCAGTTCGCTAGGTTTATCGTTCGTATCTCTATCCCAGCCCACCCCTCATTCTTACCTCCTCGTTGACTCATTTCCGTGTCTCTCTCTCTAATTTGCATCTTCGATTCACACATTCTCATTCCCTCAGGGGGGGGGGGCGAGTTCCCTCACATGGGAGTGACCCAAATACAGACACGAGTCCCTTTCTTCCCCCCTCTCTGATCGACTCTTTCTCAGAACTCTCACTATGGTCTCTCATCTTTCTCTGAGAGAGAGACTTATTCTCTCTTCATTTCCATAATCCGGCCCTCACTTTGATTCAACAGAATTCAATTGGGAGTTAGCAGTAGTCAACTGGGTGAATCTCCCTTGATCTATGGAGAGAGAGATTGAGTGGAGTACACTTGTAATGGACACGAATTCGGATGTTTCAGATATGGCTCTCTCTCTCTCTCTCTCTCTCTCTCTCTCTCTCTCTCTCCTCTGCTCGAAACACCGGCATGAAATTCGATGATATCTTTCTCCTTCTCATCTTTCCATCCTTTCTCTCTCCGTTCTCTTCCCCTTCTCAGTTTCCTCACTCTTGTCAACATTTATCGCATACGTTGCAAAAAATATAAATTTCGTGCGTCTCTAAACATCTAGATTCGGATTGGAACCATGCCAAGAACGTCTCTCGTTGTCTGAATCTCTCATTCCTCGCACTCTATCGATCATCCTCTCTTTCTCAAAATCAATCTCGTCGTTACTCTTTTGAGTGTTGCTGCACAATCAACTGATCTTGTATAATTTCTTAATCTCGATCGCAATTTTCCCATTTCCATAACTGTTCTTTCTCATCCTTCCGATCTCCATTGTCTTTTCTTCTTGTTTCGATGTGTGATCTTCTTCTCACCCTTCTGAAGGGAGGGGTTAGCCTCTCTCTCTGCCTTCTCTCTCTCTCTCTCTCTCTCTCTCTCCGTCCATCTCCATTCCATTGTCCATCTCCGTGCCTCAACTCAAACAATCGTTGGATTCACTCTCAATTCGATGGAAGATACGATGGAATCGGAACAAATTTCGTTCTGTCTATCAAATTCTTCTGCTTATTTTCCATATGAGGCCACAAGCTCCGCCCATTTCCAACGTGCTTTAACTCGCCCATAGTCGAGGCAAGGGAAGTACTCGCTGAGTTCTAAACGTCCTGAGTAGTTCTTCGACTTGTTTTATTGCTCGTGATCAGCTTTTTTCGAACGAGTCCCCATGGTATTCCGACAAATTTGTGACGTTGAAATACTGCAAAAACGAATTCAAAAAACGCCAGAAATAGGGTTATATTCTGAAATGGGGTTATATTGTTTATCACTATCCCCTCACAACCATTACTTCCCTCTCTTTCTCCTCTTCCCCCTTCTCTGTCTCTCGTCATAAGATATCTATCACCTTCTCTCACAATACTTCTCTATTCACTCCTTCTCTCCTTCCATTTCTGTCTTGCGTTCCCTTCTCTCTCATCTTTTATTTACTCCTATTCACTTCTGTTAGCGGATCTTCTTAGTTTATACTCGTCCCCACAAGGTTAGTCTCTCTCTCTCTCTCTCTCTCTCTCTCTCTCTCTTTCTCTAATTCTCTCCACTCTCTCTTCCATTAACCTCAATTGGTTGTTCCAAGTTCCCTAAGGAGTTCCCATTTATTGGTTCAAATTCAATCATGGAATTCCTCCATAGTACAATCTAGTCCACACTTGAGAACTGTGAATCAATAGATGGTGAAGCGCAATCGTCTCTTTCTCTGCGCTCTCTCTGATCTGTACACTCTCTCTTCCTTCCATTCTCCCTCTTATGAGTCATTTCTCTCTGTCCTTCTCTCTCTCTCTCTCTCTCTCTCTCTCTCGATAGATAAGGGTCGAATTATGACTCGTCCTTCTCTCTCTCTCCATCGATTCAAACCCGCTTAGAGCCTCTCTCTCTCTCTCTCTCTCTCTCTCTCTCTCTCCCCACCTGATTCCATCTATAATGGCCGCCATTTATGTACCAGCTTTTCCATTAGTACGATCGAGATTCGATCATGGGAGCATTTCTTCACATTTCATACGAGACTAATCTGAATTTGAACTATTATATTTATTTATTTATTTGATAGACCCGCGAAGGGTGTGACGGAAATTAAAGAGACGATGAAGAAAAAAGAAATATCTGATATTGGATAGTAAATAGTGGATAGAAGACGTTTCCAGAAGCATTCATTTGACGAGCGATCACTTAGTTTTTTACGATGACTATGCTTTTCCTAATTGTAAGATCGCTTCTATTCCCTATTCCTCACGTTTCACTCTTGGATCATTTTTCATTCAACAACATTCGACTTGTTCATTGTTTGACCTACCTGTTCACTCGCTTCCACCACTTCTCGCTGTCTCTCTCTCTCTCTCTCTCTCTCTCTCTCTCTCTCCTCCCTCTTCTCTCTCTAATCCATCTCGATTCACTTCAATGATCTACCTAATCTCTCTCTAATCTCCCCCTCATCTTCTGTTTTCATTCTCTCTTTTCTTGTTCCACAAATCCTTCAAGATCATTAGATATCCCTCAGCGAACTCTTTCACATCTCTCACGAGGAAATACGCCCAAGACTCGATAAGTCAATGCTGGCCAGCAACGACTTCAAAGTCTAATACATAGAGGCAGGGGAGCGAGGCGAAAGAATGGATCGAGGTAGATCACTCAATGGGATAAATCATATCGAATTCCCTCTTGATCCTTATGTACCCTGACAGGTGGACCGACACCCTCTCTTTCTCTCTTCTCTCTCTCTCTCTCTCTCTCCCTCTCTTTCTCTCTTTCCTCTCTCTCTCCATTTCAAGCACCTCTCTCTTCCTGCCAGTCTTCAAAGTCCTCTTTGCTCATTGACAATTTTTTTTGAGACTTTCGCAAATGCTTGATTTTGTTATATGGTGTTTCTCTTATCCTTCATTCATAGAATTACAACATTTCACGAAGTGCACATAGCGTTTCACGTATATATTATCGTGTGTGGTAGATCACTAGGTTCCCATCATGTCATGCTTCGTCCACCTCATTCAAATACTTCTTCTCTGATTTTATCTCAATCCCTCATTGTTTTCATTTCCTCTCCTCCTCTCAAAGTGAATCTCTTCGTTATCTCTTTCGTGTTCCATTCATTCTTTCTATTACAATCATCGTCTTCCGTCAGATCTATCACTTCCAATCTATTTTCTCCTCCTCTTCTCCCTCAACTTTCCTCTCCTCTCTCTCTTCTCCCTCCTTTCCTTCAATTCATGCCCAATTCTGAACAACTTGTCTCAAGTTCCCATAATGCTCTCTTCATTTCACCTGCTCCCTCACTCCTTTCTCTGCCGTCTCTCAATATCCCACACTCTCTCATCCCTTTCACTCCTCTTTCTCTCATCACTCATCTCCATGCCCTCACATATGACACATTCCGCCGTTATTCGTTGTGTTGTTGTGTGCCACGAGAGTCGACGTTTCCCACTCGCATCCGTGTCCAAATTGCGACAGTCGACGAATTGCAGCTGGCCACACGACGCACCATGGCGGGTGCCGTCCAAACGACGACGATTGAGACAAAAAGTGTAGTGCGACCTTTGAAGGTAAGAAGATCCATTGAGAGGGGTTATTAGATGATCAAACTTCTTTCCTTTGCTTTGTCTATTCGACCTCTGAGAGATTCGTAACCTTCTAATTTGAGGAGAAGAGAGAGGGAAATTGTAGGAAGTAGAGCATGAGATCCATAGTAAACTCGTCATTAGAACCACTTCCGGTTTTTGAATTATCCCCGCGAATGAAGAGATTTCTAACTGAGGGGTGGGTAAATTATACCTGAGACTATGGCTACAAGAAATCAATAACGGTTCTGTAAAGTACGTTCTCAATGTTTCGGTGCCTGAATGATTGTCATGAAAGCGATCATGTCGTGTCTTTCCCCAACTGAGAAAAAGGCGCTGTTAGGCGCTTTTTCCGATTGGGAAAAGACAATACATGATCCCTTTCCTGACAATCCTTACATTTTGAGATAACATGGTATATACAGTAATCGATTACGGGAGTTTTTCTCTGCGGGAGTTCGTCTCCATTGGAGGGAAGGGGAGAGGATGCCATTCAACTTCCCTCGATGGGAACGAGCCCATTCTCTTAGGCGATGGGGAAGAGAGAGAAACGCACCTTCACAACATCCTTGAATATACAAAAAAATAGACCCAGGATTGAAAATCTAGAGACAGGGATCAATGGGAGAGCGTATAAAAGTGAGATAGGCCCTCTCGATTTTACACGGTCTTCACTCCAAAGCCCTTCTGTAGTGTTGACCATATTGCTGAATGGTGTGTAATAAACAAAATTATTTAAATAATATACAAAATATATAATTGGTTGCAGGTGATCTCGCTGGTTTGTCTCTCTCTGGGAGTTCTCCTCATGATCGTCGCTCTTTCTTCCACTTGGTGGCTCAAATCGGGCTCATTCCGAACTGGTCTCTTCCTTGAATGCACCAGCAATGACGAACCCAGAGCGGTACTAATTATTTTTTATAATTCATTTATTTAAAATATTTTTATTATAATTAGAATATTTTTATATCCAGGCATCTCCTCTGATCGGCGCTCCGGCTCCAGGCAAATGCCATCCACCCAGTAGAGATTCTGGTAAGTTCCATTTTCGAACGGTGTTCACCTTTTGAAAATTCGAATCGGTTCTCAAATGGGTTTCATTCCTAGAAAAAGTAGAAAGAAAAATTTGCTATTCCGACTGCATAGAGTCGATGTATTGACATGTCTTTCAGTTGTGGTCACTTCTCTCTCACATTGATCAATCGAATGTTTGCACTAGAGTATCAGATTCACACTCACACTCGACCAATCGACGTCTCATCTATCAGTCTATTCTCTCTCTTCTTCGTCTCTCTCTCTCTCTATCACAAATCACTCTTCCCTCTTCCTCTGACGTCTTTCTCAGTGTATTCCCTCTCTGCGTCTGTTGCGACACGGCACTTGAAACCACCAAAACACGAAGGAAAGGGAGAAAAACAATCTAAGAATATCAAAATCGTAGTAGTAATATCAACGAGAGGACCGAGATAGGAGTTCCCTAACTTGTCAAAATGTTGACGTTGTCCAAGTTCACCGCATCGAAAATAGAAACATAATTTGGTAAAAAAATGATCAGTGGAACCAAATTATGGAAAATCGGAATAGATAAACCTAATTATGAAAAATCTGAATAGCGAAACCTAATTTGGAAAAATCCGAATAACGAATCAAAATTAGGCAACTTGGCGCAAAAAGGGTGAGCTGACGCGCAGGAGGTGCGTTTCCCATTTCGAGTGCGCATTGCACATTTTCACTGTTTTCTTCTATTTTCAGCAAAGTTATCGATTATATTACTTATTGCTTATCTCGTCGTCAGTCAATATTCGTATGCAGGTTAGTTAACTTTCTTTCAAAATGCCTTTCAGCTGGACCAGGTCAATTTTAATGTTGATGTATATTTAAATAGAATGTCGATTTAAGGAGAATGCCGATTTGCGAGGTGAGTGTTTTCCTTTTCCAATATGAGATTCTTTCCAGAGATTCCCAATAGAATGGATCGTCTCTGGTCGATGTATCGACCACATAAACTGCAACTATACTTACGCTCGTTGAAGTGCGCAGGCAAGGGAAGCCTCAAGATGTCCATTTATTATAACGTTAGCATTCATGTTCCGAACCTTTCTAGACGTTGTAGCTACGCTATTTCATCGTTTCAGTTGCCATTTTACTCAATAATAACTCTTTTACAGGAGTAATTACACGAAATCACTTCGTTGGAAGCATTCCTCTTATTTGTACTATTAAATCGTTCCGTTGCCTATTAATAAATCGAAGCATAATTTGGTTGGATCGAAACATAATTTGGTTTAATCGAAGCATAATTTGATAAAAAATTGACCCTAATTGTGGCGCAAAATTTTCCAATTTTACCCAAATCAAGTTTCGATTTTTGTAAATTATCTTTCGATTTTCGATGCTGTGTTGGTATCAATCTGTCGTCTCTTTGTCTGTCTCTCTCACTTTGATAGGATATTTTAACTAAATTCCCAAGTTGGCATCAAGCTTGATATCAAGTTGAAATTCAACATTAGGCTTGATGCCAACTTGGGGATACACGTCCGTGTATGTAGATTGGTAGGAAGTTATCTTGTTATATCATTTCGACTCTATCTAGTCTGCTCCTCTCTCTCTCTCTCTCTCCCTCTCTCTCCCTCTCTCTCTCTCTCTCTCTCTCTCTTTCTCCCTCTCTCTCTCGACCATCGTTCATTCCAATTTCCTCATTCAATTCTCTCAAGTATTGTTGGTCTCTTTTCGCCCCTGAGGCAACGTAAACGATTTCACGTTATTCTGAAGAACCTGAACGGAATTGAGTGGGAAGAGGCTCAAAATTGAATTTGAACCTCCGCTATTTCTCTTTTCGAATGGACCAAACCTCGTTCTTTGTAGAAAGAGTTCACCAATAATCCAATTGAGGGACGCGAATCAAAAATCTTCTGGCGCTGCAAAAATGCGTGGAAATGTTTACAAGACTGATTTTTCTGACGGAAATTTGTTATTCGCTTGTCACTGAAAAACAACTGGAGAATCAATGGGAATCAGTTGAGACTGGAGGGAATGAGGGTAGATCAAAATAGTCCGTGCAAAGGAAGGTTCTTTGCGTGGTTAGAAAGGGGATCATATTTGAGTAATTCAATATTCTTGTACTGTGAGGACTCGGAAGTGATGAGACAATAAGAGAAGCTGAACCAATGCTGCAAACAACATGCCGGGTGAAGAGTGGAAAAAATATTGTGGTGCAAAAATGAGCAAAGAAAATTTGTATTCCAAAAAAGGAATACGGATTCAACACCGGCTTTTTGTAATAAATTGTGAATTTTTTTAACAATTTCGTTAGTAAAAAAAGTGTAAAATTGAAAAAAAAGTGAAATAGTTTTGAATTGCAGGATTCATCTCTGCCTCGGCGGGTCTTCTCATCACTGCTCTCATTCTCACTGCAATTCCTTTCTTCCTCAACATTTGTGGTCACTTTATTCGACTATTTTTGTATTGTAAAGACGATGAAGAAAACGTGTCTAAAATTGAACGATTTTCAGTGTATGAATTCACGTTTCATCGAGAGTTTTTTTAAAGTAAGGTAAAGTACAAGAAAGAAAGTGCGAAAGAATCAGAGCCGTTTGATGATCTCCGGCTTTCAAAATTCATAACCAT
Organism: Pristionchus fissidentatus; assembly: GCA_036245785.1. Classification (NCBI taxonomy): domain Eukaryota; kingdom Metazoa; phylum Nematoda; class Chromadorea; order Rhabditida; family Neodiplogasteridae; genus Pristionchus; species Pristionchus fissidentatus. Next base: position 17,339,406 of record BTSY01000002.1, read on the forward strand.
TTTCCTCATTTCAGGTCTGATCCAGTCTGACGCTCGAAGGAAGTACATATTCTATCGATTCGCAACTTGGATTGCTATCCTTGCAGGTAACGAAAATACAGAATGCATATATAATGGTTCACGAAAAGTCGAAAGCGCGATTAAAAAATGTTCTGTGCCGATACGTTCTCGATCCCTAACGTCTCCCTCTTCTATATCTTCTCACTTTATTCAATCCCCTATCACATCCCCTGCCCTTTTCCTCTCCCTCTCTTCTATATCTTCTCACTTTATTCAATCCCCTATCACATCCCCTGCCCTTTTCCTCTCCCTCTCTTCTATATCTTCTCACTTTATTCAATCCCCTATCACATCCCCTGCCCCTTTCCTATCCCTCTTTTCTATATCTTCTCACTTTATTCAATCCCCTATCACATCCCCTGCCCCTTTCCTCTCCCTCTCTTCTATATCTTCTCACTTTATTCAATCCCCTATCACATCCCCTGCCCCTTTCCTCTCCCTCTCTTCTATATCTTCTCACTTTATTCAATCCCCTATCACATCCCCTGCCCTTTTCCTCTCCCTCTCTTCTATATCTTCTCACTTTATTCAATCCCCTATCACATCCCCTGCCCCTTTCCTCTCCCTCTCTTCTATATCTTCTCACTTTATTCAATCCCCTATCACATCCCCTGCCCCTTTCCTCTCCCTCTTTTCTATATCTTCTCACTTTATTCAATCCCCTATCACATCCCCTGCCCTTTTCCTCTCCCTCTCTTCTATATCTTCTCACTTTATTCAATCCCCTATCACATCCCCTGCCCTTTTCCTCTCCCTCTCTTCTATATCTTCTCACTTTATTCAATCCCCTATCACATCCCCTGCCCCTTTCCTCTCCCTCTTTTCTATATCTTCTCACTTTATTCAATCCCCTATCACATTCCCTGCCCTTTTCCTCTCCCTCTCTTCTATATCTTCTCACTTTATTCAATCCCCTATCACATCCCCTGCCCTTTTCCTCTCCCTCTCTTCTATATCTTCTCACTTTATTCAATCCCCTATCACATCCCCTGCCCTTTTCCTCTCCCTCTCTTCTATATCTTCTCACTTTATTCAATCCCCTATCACATCCCCTGCCCTTTTCCTCTCCCTCTCTTCTCAATTCTTCCTTCTTTCCTTCAGGGGTCATTTACATCACAATCCCTCCACTCTGCCCATCTCCCCTTGACTGCTTAGATACATTGCATGCCATTCACCTTCGTGCCCTTAGGTCGAAGAGAGAGAGAGAGAGAGATCTACAGTAATCCGCTAATCCCGAAATGACTATCCGATCCCATGATTTGGGTGCTTCTTGCTACAGTCTGTCACACTTTCACTTTAGGGCGGGCAATGGGTTCAAGTTTAGGGCATCAATCTACGTGTAATCATCACGAATAAAGTGACGGAATAAAAAAGAGACTCGATAAATATGAAAAACAATGTTTAATTTGAGTTCTTCTCGAGTTGACAGCTTTAATTCTCTTCCCCGCTGCATTTTATGTGAAGATGAAGGACTATGGAGCGAGGAGAGAGTGGGAGGTGGGATAATTAGGAGAATTTATCGATCGATCGACCAATTAGAAAAATCGATTGATAGACCAATTAGATCTGATTCTTGTATCTCTTAATTCGCAGGTCGATTGGTCCTATGGAATGGCTTGGTGTGCAACTCTTTTCACATTCGGAGCTTCACTTCTTCTCATTTGTGATAAGGAACACGAAGAGGTACGAGTACTGTAGAAATAGTCGATGTTTTGCAATCGATTTATAATTATATTTTATTGTATTACTTTTTTCAGGTATACTACAAGGAGAAGACAGTGTACAATCCTCCACCAGAGCTCAGCTAAATCTTTGACCCGATCGATACTCTATCTTGCCTAGGTGTACTGTAAAATTCGTTCGATCGATCGATTCTTCAATTGAATACTGGTATTTGTCTCGTTATCTACCGTCTACTTATCTCTCGTTCTTTCAATATCATCTCCTCCCTCTTCGATAGTCTTCTTCTAGTTGTTTCTTCCTCTCTTCTCCTCAATTGTTTGTTCCGACCTGCTTTTGGCATCCTTGAAATGCTTACTCGAGTGCCCCCCCCGTGGGGTCGGGAACCTAGATATGATCAATCGATATCTACTCAACTGATCTATCGATCGATGGTAGATCATAGAACCGTCTCTCAATATAACAGGTACTCTATTGTATTTCATCCCTCTCTTCACTTCTCAAATTTGTCACTTTGTGCATTCAACGATTATAGAGAGCTTTAAAAACTGTATGTTCGAAAGTGAAAATCGATAAAGATGAATACTGAATCTATTAAGATTTGTCGAAGTGTACACAAACAAACTCGGTCCACATGGACTTTTCTCACTTTAGTAACTCTCGAGAAGGTTCAATGTCAGATAGAGAGGGGGGGGAGGATCCCTTGCTCCCTCCATAGCTATTATGCAACATTTGCATCTCTTGCCCCCCATAGAAAGAGCCAAGCTCCGCCCCCTCGTGCCTCTAATACAACTTCTTCCTTGTCTTGTCTCTCCATTTGGTAGAATGAGGGAATTGATCCTTCCTCTTCTCTTCTTCTTATCATTATTTATCTCTTCTTCCAATTCATCCAAATCTCTGGATGAATCAACTCGCGCATCAGAATCCTTCATAGAGAAACCTCAACTGGTGAGTTCCTTTTCTTGCCTTAAAATACCTATTCGAATTCCCATTTTGATCAGCGCCCATATTACGACACTGATAATTATTGTATTTATTGTATTGTATAATTCTTACCTTCCATTGACCTATGCTCCGACTAGATAACCATTGGGTTTCACTGTTCTTTTCCCTACCGAACTCTCCTATTAGACGATGTTTTGCCCCACTCCGAAATTGCTTCTTTCGCTTTCCTCTCAAGGAAAAAGGCAACGTTTTACTCGTGAGAGAGGCGATCGAATTGGGCGATAACAATAATACAAGAAAATGTTGAATGGAGAGTAGAGATATCTAAATGTAAGAACAAACAGACTGACATTTAGAATAAGACTTTAGATTGTATGGCAGATTGGACTGAGAAGTGAAAGTTATCTCAATTCTTTCCCCTTCATCCGTTCTCGATAGTCAAGTCTCTCTTACAGGAATGCCAATCGTCCGGCCTTCGATTGCATCTCAAACCAATCAATAATTTCACCGGACACGTATACGTTAGAGGCTTCTTCAATGATAAACGGTCAGAGTCCATCGATTATTGAACATTTTATTGATTTTTTCCATCGATGTTTTTTCGATTGAACGTCAAATGGTTTTATTCAGTTGTCATCTTGACTACGGTAATCGTCCGATGTCAAATCCCTTCTACGTCGACGTTCCTTATCTGGGAGAATGTGCAGTGCAGAAACAGAGAATGGTCAGACTCCATTTATTTTTCCCTAATATTTTTAGTTTTTCTCAATTGTTTCCTTTGGTTGATCACTGCTTTTCATCTTTTTGTGTGACAAGCACATTTCTTATTCCATTTTGTCATTTTTTCTCTTCGATTCAGTTGATTCTTCGTTATTTTCCCTTCCATTTTCAATCTCCTACTGTGTTCTAAATACTCTCATGCCATTCAAATTTACCTTGAATCCTCTCTCTTTTCTTCTCAAACAGGCCAATGATTCATCATCAGCTTTTCATCCTTTTAACGACTTCTCACTTCTCTTTTCTCATCTCATTCGCCCTTGGAATTCATGCCATTCAGAAAGTGGAGCAAAGCTGTGACCATTCACCCTGAACTGATCCCGAGACTATTATAAAGAGAGAAGCACCCCCTCTCGAGTAGTGGGGCCAAGGGTAGAAACGAGAGAGAGAAATGGGAGAGAGAGACCACCCGGAGAGATGGCATGTCATCGAGAATAACTACCCCCACGTCAGATCGCGTTGCATTAGTACTAGTATAGGCCATCAATCGAAAGTAGGGGGAGTTATGACATTTGATCTTCCGGAAAACTCCCCTCTTCTCATTTAAACAAAGAAAAGAAACGTCTCGAGTGGTCACTTCTCTCTTCTCTCTGAGTGTTTTCGATTGTTTACTCTAAAATCATAGCGCTTCTCATCTTTTTCTTGTGACAAGGAAGGAATTTACAAGAAGAGTGATTGACAAGAAGAAAAAGAAGAGAGGAAGAGATAAATCGTGCCATAACAACACAGTAAGCAAACAAAGTAAGAGTTCTTTTTACAGGCGGATCCAGCTGGAATTATGTTCTCCGTTGTGGTGATTGCTCAGAAACATCGAATGCTCGTCACTCATGGTAATTAAAGCTATTAACATAAATCAAGAAACAAAAAAAGCTATAGCTATTTCTAACAGTACTACAGAGGTATCCAAAACTAGAGATCTATATTTGACTGTTTCGCGGTTGAGATGGGAATAATAAATCCAATCAATATTCCACCTCAGGAGATCGAGCATTTCGACTAAATTGCTTCTATCGACAATCCGAAACGAAACTAGAACACAGTTTGGATGTGAGGTAAGACAAGTTTCACCATTTACGTAATTTATTTGGCTTGAAGAGAATGAAAAGAAGGTTCGAAAAGTAGGATAATCGTGCATACTTGTTCTTCCTCCTCTGGTATTTATTCGCTCTTCCTATAAAAAGGCGCTCCAGGCAATGCCAATCATCGAATTTGCGCATAATTCACATAAAAACTCGCGCACTCTCGTGAATGATGGGAGAATTAGAGAAGAGACACAAACAAAGAGGGAATGGATCACGCGTGAAAATCAAAGGGATCCGAAATGACCTCCCAGAGAGGGGTTCACTAATACATTTGAACATGTTCCTATTCGCTCAAGAAATGGATTACTCGATGTGAGACAACAACTTACGGATTACCCCTTGCGGTGATGAGATGAGAGGGTAACGCAAGCTTTACTGTACATAATTGTACATCTTTCACCTATCGATTTCCTATACTCTCTGTCGACCGGTATAGAGAATGTGGGAGATGAAGAAGACAATTAAAATCAATCAATATTTGTATTAAAGTGATCTCCCTGCGTCTCCCCTGGATACTCCCCCTGCCCTCCCTCCCTCTTGTCACTACGACGTCCTCTCCTCCTCTATGAATGGACCAAAGATTCGAACTGCGACTGTCGGACAACCAGTCATACATAGATGGAGTTGTGATACCAGTGAGATTCCAACGCTCCAGAAAGGGGAAAGGGTGAGAGAGTGTGCAAAAGTGAGAGAGTCCATCGCGATTTTACACGCTCTCTCACTTCAAACCCCTCTGTGATAGGTCATAGGAACGATTTGATCAAACAAAAATCAATAATTCCAGAATCTACCGGTTTCCTTGTCCATTCGTGCAAAGTTCGTGATCCATCAGGGGAAGAATATCAACTAGTGGATGAGAGAGGGTACGATGCATTCACTCTATCGATCGACTACCGTACTCTTCAGTTGTGTCACTGATCGATCGCTTCTCTCTCCTTTGACCTACTCGGAAGATCTCTCTGTTGTCTTCACTACCATACCAGCATTTCGATTCGCTGATCAGGTTCGACGTACTGTAGGATCTAGATTATCGATTGGTTTCAGCTTCTCGTCTTCTTCACCTGTCAGATTACCATTTGTGAGAAAGCCGAAGACGGATGTGAGGGAATCGCGGTGAGACCGAGATTGGATTACGGTAGAGAGGAAATATCGATTGCAGCCTCCTCAATGTGAACAGTTGTCGCATGATCTACCCATAAGGACTGAGTACAAGAAACAAGGAGTGGCTTCCGAATCTTCAAAGGTATGTTTCTTAAAGAACTTTATTCGATCTAATGTTTAGATCATTGAGCAATGTTTCGAGAATGTCCTTTCTAGGATTTGCTGCCTGTTCGAGAGGAAATTGGAAGTATGAAATCGGATGGAGAACAAACTTATGAGAGAAAAGTGGAGAAGAATGAAGATGAAAAGGGAGAAGAAACGAAGAGAAAAGAAGAAGAAGAAAGAAATGAATTGAGGAAGAAATTGAGAGGATCGTGGACTGACGAAGGAAATGATGATGGTGAGGAGGGAAATGGGAATACGAGGGATCATAAGGTGACGGATCAGAACCAGCATAGTTATCGGGAGGGGGGGGGGGAATACACCTATAATGCGATTATTCAAAAGAGATTTACGATGGAATTTTCCCAGAAAACTGTAGATCTCATTTGGAAGGTTACTATCCGAATGTGATCATCCGGCGTAGTGTCGAGAGGAGAATGCAAAAAAATTAATCTTTGTGACTTTTGAAATGTTGATTATCTTATTCAGAAGATCGTCTAGTTGCATTCCACGGAGATTCGAGTACAGCTACGACGACGACGACTTCTCAACCACAAACAACGAGAGAAATGAGAACTACGACTATTGAGACAATGAAAGACACAGAAGACAAGGGGAATCAGAGGAATGAAAGTGATGAGAGAGAAACGATTATGGAGAAATATCCAAGGATTTATGAGACGACGGAGAATGGAGAGAAAGAAGAGAGAGAAGAAGAGAGAGAAGGAGAGAGGAGAGAAGAAGAGACGACTGTTCAACCATCTGCAACTGCAATGGAGAGCGTCACTACTGAGGAACCGCCGGAGGAACAAACTTATGCATCACTCACAGGTTTGATTGTAAAATCGCCCTCTTATGGAATAGTATAATAATATCATTTAAAAATTGCAGTGTTTCCTTCATCGCCTCGACCGTCTTCCTCTTCTCCTCCTCCTTCTTCTTCTCCTCCTCATTCCTCTTCTTCTTCCCCTCCCCCATCTACAATCTCCACTACATACCGCAGTCTTTCTCCCTCTTCTTCATCCACTGAATCACCCACAATCTCAGACGATAGAGACGAAATACAGTGAGATTTTATAATTTGTCTGTAGTATTGCGCGGGTTATTCGGAACTCGCGAGTATTTTTGCGAAACATGAGCAAGCCTTTCTCGCGAGTTCATTTATCAATGTCTGAATGATTGAGCCTTCCATCAGATCAACGTACGCCCCCTCCTTCTCTTCCTCTTCTCTCCCTCCTTCAACTACAACAGAGGAATCGACGAGTGAAGAGACAACGGAGAGATCAACGACAACAATGAAGACAACGACGATAGAGGTGAGAGGGGACAAATTCATTAGATCTCTAAAGATCAAAGATTGTTTCGCTTTGTGGCTCCGGATGCTTAGCTTTCTACAATTCTAGAGAATTCCGTGAAAGTCCTGAGTCACGAAATTCCTACGAAACTCGATTAAATTGCAGAGTGCACCGAATGATAGAGAAAAGCCGTTGAATAACACGTCTGAAGCTCATGAAGATGAGAAGAATGGTGAGAAAGAGAGATAATTTGAGAGAGGATTAAGAGATCTCGTCCAGGTTCCCTATTCGGTGCGGTTCCTGCCCCTTCTTCTATTCCTCCTTTTCCCTCTCTTCATTCTCTTCCCTCAGTTCCTCATCCTTCTCCTTCTTCCTCTTCTCAATCATACATTTCTTCCCCCGATTCTCCCTTTTCTGCCAACGAAGAATTCTGGAGTTCGCACGTCGCACAGAAAATGAAAGCCGGTTAGACATTTTATTCGAAAATAAATCAAAAGAAAAATTTAGATGAGCTGTAAAATAGCAACACATTGTTTAAAAAAAATATCGAGCTAAGATAATATACTATTTGTATTCACGCAATTCCACTTCTCAGTACTCTCAGTGAAAAATTAGTTTTTTTAGGGTGAAACACATTTAGCTCACGTCGGTTCAGGCCAGTTCAAAACTAGCAATACAGGGGAGAACGGAGCCGTTAAATAAACCTGGCTACAAAAGCCGAGAATTACTAAAGTTTGATGCAAATACTTACAGTACCTCGTGATTAGCATACTTTGCATGACAAGTAACACTCCCGCCTCTTGAGGTAGTCACATTGCCTATCACGCAACTATCACCTATAGTGTAGTGGCTAATGCGATAGGCCATGAAGCAAGGCGTCGGAACTTTAATTCCTCCCCTTGGCAAAAATATTGCTGAATTTTCGACCGCTCTGTTCTCTCTAACGTAGTCCTTGAACCGACGTGAGCTCAACTGATTGTGAGTGTTTTTCTTCAATAGGTGATCTTACAAATTGATAACCCAGGACCAAATACTGGAAACTACGACACATCAATGGGAATGAGTGGAAGTGAATTGGAAGAGAAGAAAGCACAATTGGTTGCGAGAGATCAGAGGAGGAAGTCGGAATTAATTATCTTTATTTCCCACTAATTAATCAATAATTCAAACTTCCAGAACCGATGAGGCAGTTCAAACTCCTCCTCACGAGATTCGTGAGAATTCACAACCATTGAGAAGAGTCGAATCGGATCGAAGACCTATTCAGGGTAAATAAACTATCGTATCTTGACTTTTTTGAACCCCCTCCCAAGAGTTATATTAGTTCATGAATCATGATACTGTATCAGATTATCCAAATCCGAAGGCAAAGCATAAATGTCAATCCGGAAAGCCATTTATTCGTATTCGTGGAAAGAAGAGATTATCCAATAGTGTGTGATTAGTGATCATTGATGTATTGGGTAGTCAAAAGTTGAATGGAATCCTCAGCTTTCGTCCGTTCTAGCGGAAGTACAAATATTTTATGCAATTAGGAACAGATTCTGAATTAATAAGATAGATAGATAGATAGATATTTATACATGTTAGGACATGTTAATTGATGTAGAAAAGAGTTGTCTTGGAATGAATGATATTCGTTCTCAATTAATTTCGTCAATCATCCTTTTGGTAAACTCAGAATAATTAGTAGGAAGCTTGACTTTCTGCAATAAAGATATTAGTAGTTTCGATATTCGATGCGCGAAGCTGTTTTCGCGCTGTTTCAACTTAGCCATGTCAATAACGACTTTATAACCAGCTCCTCTTGTTATAGTTCTCACAAGTGAGAAGAAATCCGGCATAACTTCGGAAAGTCTTCCATTCCCGAATATCATTTGATACGCTATTTTGATATCATTAACATTTCTCCTGTATTCCAATGAAGAAATATTTAACATTAAAGAGTACATTTTGTTAATTTAATGAATCTTGTCGTATTTCAGCTTCGTCTCGTCAGTTCTCGATAGATTCAACCCCCGAATCTCTACCGTCTCCTCTTACTCCCATCATTCCCGTATCAGTTTCTTCTCCTCTCTCTCGTCTTCCCACTGATCATCCAACAAGATCTCATCAATGGTCTGTACTCCAATCGATTGTCTCTCCTCAATCAATAAATTGAGGTCTCCTCCTGTGTGGGAATCTTTCCCCGCCCCTCATAAGGCGACGATATTCAGAGTTGGAGAGAAGAAAGTAAAGAGAGAAGCTGAGAATGGAAGGAAGAAGAGAAAAGATGAGATTACTGTTGATGTACATGCTGATGAGGCGAGTTTGCAGTTACTTCATTTACTCAGGAAAAAAGGAAGATAATGATGCATCGAGAGATTCTGCTTCTCTTTTTTCTCTTTCCATATTCAACTAGAAATCAAGCAAAAAATCTTTAAAATGCACAAAGTTCTAAGTGCGTCAGCTTCAGATTCTCGTTCTCACCACGGAAGAAATGGCACTGCAGAAGGCTCAAAGCGAAGCCAATGCAGTAGAGTCACGAAATCTGCGTCAAGTATCGCACGAAACGCGCCCACGTGAGGAGCCAGTTCGACACAATGTTACATTGGCGCATTTGCTGAACTCTCCGATTGATCTGAAAGAGGAGAATTGTGTGAAGAATGTGGTGGTTCCGATAGTTGCCATTTTCATTCTGGCGACGATCCTTCAAGTTCTCACTTGTTCCGCTCTTTTCTCACAGAGAAAGAGACACTCTGTACAAATGAAACAACTCATGACTGTACACTACACTTAATTATCGATTAGTAGACTAATTAGTCTGAGAGATCTCAAATAATTTGCCCAAAGTCAATGACGATCAAAATACCACTGCGACCTCATAACAAACATCTTTCCCTCTTCTCATATCAATTATCTCTAATCCGGTAGTTCAATCTCGGTTGTCTTTAGTAGAGTATAGTTATAGTGGACGCAACCCATTCATTCCAACGTGTATCTCTCATCTTTCTCCATTTGCTCTCTGATAAATCCCGTGTTTTCCATGAATATCATCTTGTTTGTGAAAGAAAGAGAGGGTTGAATGGATCAACTAATTATCAGCAACTCAAGTGGTTCATCTCTTATATTTCTCGTCTCCCTCAATGAAAAGACTTCAAATCAGAGTGGAATCTCGATACGAAAACAAATGTTGAGACTCACAAGAAGAGCTCATAATTAGCGCCTATCTCTCCTTCTTTTTCTCCTTCTTTTTCTCCTCCTTTTTCTCCCTCGTCCCACCTTATTCATACCCTCAATTATTTCTAGGAAAAAAATATTTATTTTTTCTCTCAAGTGTTTAATTGTGTCAAAAAAATGTGCCATGCAAAGCTTGAGTATTTCGATGGTTGTTTAAAGAATTGAAAGAGACAATTGAGACGAAGACTATCGGGTTAAATTCGTAGTTTCTGTCTCATGATAGTGCATTTCTCCATCTCTCGATGATTCGTTGAATAGACATGATGACTGAGTAAAGCGCATCGTTTCTCTCTCTCTCCATGCCAACGGTAGTGAGAAAGAAGATGAGAGAAGAGAGATAAGAGATGAATCTTCTTCCCATCGACAACAACACTAAACTCTCTCTTTTTATCAATAGAAACTCCTCCATTCAAACATCGATCTCTTTTTCATTTGGACTCGTGATTCAATCTTCTGCCCTAATCCCTTATTATATTTCAGTTCAACAGTCCAACCACTCATCTCCCTTCATTTCTTCGTTCGATTCTCAATCTCTTCTCATATTTCCTGTTCAGGATGGCTTTCGCATACGCAACGTGAGTACAATTTCCATTCGATCAAACTCCTAATTCTGCAAAAGAGACAAACTCAAAGGTGTGAAAGTCACGCAAAGTTCGGCCGACCTTCGATCGATATGAAAAACATGCAATATTCGATGTCTTAGATGTTTGAGAATGATATGGATGAACTTCGAAATCTGAGTTGAATGGGGCCGAAATCCGTCACAATAGTTATACTATTCCTTCATTTTCGTTCGCCGAACCTAGATATAAGCAATGTAGATTACTTTATTGCATTTATGTACCTGAGTATTTCGAGAAATTAACAATTTTGTCGAGACCACAGCGTAGATCCACTTTTTCTACCTCATATATATTTTTATTTGTATCTATAAAAGGCGATTGACGTAATCATTAACAGCAAAACAAAACCACAGCCGTTTACGATTTATGGTCTCTTTTTGAGTAATTGACGTGATTTCATCGTTGTTTGAGGGCGGCGCTCAAATTGAGGGAAATATGGAAATCCTTCATTTGATCTCGATGAACCCATTTTATCCCTCTATAGTGTTCGATGCATCTTAAGATTAATACTTTCATATTTGATTACTCCAGAAAGGGGCCGATGCGCACTCTCCACATCATTCCATAGGCCGGTCAAGCTTATAGGAAGGGGTCTGGAATGAGAGATCGATTAATGCCGAAATTCGTTGCGAGACTCGCTGTGGCACTCTCTCTCAACCAGATTCCTTTCTGTAATGCGGTCTTAGTTTTCGGAAAAAAAGCGTTTGGAAAAGCAGTTTTATTTAAATTACCGCAATTTCGTATCTCGCTTCCAAGTACAGCTAGGAAAAATTGCGGGAATTCAAATCTAACTGCTTTTAAAACGCTTTTCTGAAAAACTAAAACCGCATTAGCTCTATATGTGACCCCTTTCTGGAGATTGTCTCTCATTCTCTCAGATTACGTCGTCGTCGTTCGATGGTTCGTGCATCGACTGGCCCCGATCTCGGAGTTTCATCGTCTTCACAACAAAACAACACAAATTGTGCCTCACAAACGACCCCGGTTTGTATGTCCTCCGCCTTTTCGATATCGAGTGGTCGTATAATGGTGGCGTGTCCTCCACAATATCTCATACGACTAGACATCCCTATTGTTTGAGTATCCTCCTATTTTACCCCTTTATGAACACAAATTCTGAGAGTTCGAACGATGAGAGACGTTATTGAATATCCCTCAAATCCATTCAATACTTCACAGTTCACAGTGTGATTTGGTTAGAGCCTCATTTGATTTATGGACGTGCGTTAACATGAAATTGAGAAAGATATCAACTAACGGGAGTTGCTTATTAGTGTATTTGTCTTCACTTCTAAACTTTTCACATTTCAGGTGGTAAACAATAAAATGCCACCACGTCGAAGTTTCTCTGCAACGGCAAGGGTAAGTTCTTTTTTTTAAATTTTAAATGTATTTAATATAATTTAAGGTAATAAATGTGCGACCGTGTTCCCGTAGTACCACTCTAATGAGTATGTCGACATCTGAAGCGGGATCGATAGATGAGAGTGAGTCCTTCAATATCAAGAATGAGATTGAAGTTCAACGTCGTTGACGTCGTCAAACGACGACAATTTCCCACTTGGTTCAATTCCCTTTTGACACACTTAGAGACACTACAAAAAGAATGTGGTGACAAAGTGAGACGACGTTGTCTTTTGGAAAGAATAGTGAATGTCAGCCCTCAATTCGTCGACTTCTTCATTCTCCACAGGAATCGATCGATCTCGTTCCTCTTCTGTCGCTCCAATTCAATCAATGAAGAAGTAGGTCGTTAACTACTCAATCCATCCAATCAACAATCAATTGCAGCTCAATTCTCTCTAAGAATCGTCCCGCCACTTCGAGTTCTGCCATGGAGACTAAAAGTGAGTCATTTTGTACCATACATTTACTATGTATCACGTATTGTTTGCATTGTGAAGTATATTATTTAACAGGGAATCCCCATAAAATTCTCGAATATCTCACAAATGGATCGATAATGGACGCGAGCAGTGAGAAATTCCTCTGTGACAGCCAAATTCGATACTGGATTGTGAGTAGTTTGCCTCTCTTGTTTCAAAGCAAAAATACGTTGAAATTGTATCTGTCCTTCTCAGAATCTCACTGGCGACGATAATCAAATTCTTCAATCCGATAGATGTTCATGTGATCGACCCGAATCTGCTTATCATTTCGGACGACAGAAGAAATTGACTATTAAAATATGCCCCAAATCAAAACCGGAAGTCTGTTTTCTGCGCTTTTTCTCAATTCCAACACCCACTTTCAGATAATCTTCGGCCAATTCGACGAGATTAATAAATTTATTGGAGGGGCGAGAAAGATTCGAGATGCTATTGTCAGTTTTATATTAGATTTATATTGTAAATAATGGAAAATTCTCAGATTCTCGTGTTCAATGAAAGCGGAGAAAACGAAGTTGAATGCGTCGCTCTTCAATTCATTATGTTCTACTTCCAAATGAATCGAGAGAAAGCAGAAGAATACATGGAGAAATTGCAGAGATTCCATAATGAGGTGAGAGCGCATGAGAAAGGGGGAGAGAGTATGCTGAAATGAGAGAGTCCCTCTCGGTCTCCATACTCTCTCACTCTAAACCCTTTTCTGTAGTGTTCATCGGCCTGTGGAATGTACGGAGAGAAGAAATATCGATCGATTCAATTGCAGACAAATCGATTGCCTCGAAAAGGAATCAAATATGAATCGACGATGAGTGATGAAATGAGGACAATTCTCGATTCGTGGAATGACGAACTAAGGGTACCTTTGATCCAGTCTCAATATAGCTCAACACATTCCATTTCCGTCCATTTATTTTTATTTCCAGAAAAGAGAGGTTCGCAAACTAGCAAACGATGTGAATCAGATGGATTTCGGACGAGTGGTAAGAGAATTTGATTCTTTACTCTTTTAATATTTCGTTTTTTGAAGGATCGAAAGTGTGATTTGAAACCGAAGAAGATCGCATGGGCATAATAACAACCCTTTTTAATACTATCTTCCTCGCTATTCTCAGGGATTAGTACTATTCTCATATTTATTTTTATCCTCTCATTACTTTCGATATTATTAGTCATGATTGTGATTATTTTTTTGTAGATATTTTGATATCACGATTATTTGCAAATTGTGATTTACACCGAAATGTAATGTCCCCCTCCCTAAAATAACCACGTTGGACAGTTTTCGGAGTACCTAAAAGCGACGAGAATAAAGAATTCACTATTTTGTTAGAGAAATGGATAGACAAAAATCGCCAATTTTTTTCTACGTTATATAAAACCAGGAAAAGAACAGATAGGAAAGTATGGGACGAATATTGAATTGTGGGGGGATCAAAGAATACGAAGAATGACCTTCACAAATATCTTTATGATTCTTTGCAGAGATAATAAATTAGTGAGTAAGAAATACAAAAGATTCTGTACACTCGCACACATCGACAAAAGTGGTGAGGTGGGCAGTTTCCCAATTACTCAATAGATAATTAAGCAATTAAAAAGCCGCGTCACCTCATAATCACATAAACATCACCAGGTTAGTTTAGTCGTGGGGAATAGGGAATTTCATGTAGGTACGATGTATGTATATTGATCTCAAAGAACATCCAGTGGTTCGTAAAGGGCGAAAGTGTCACATCCCGCAATTAATTCCCTACGGCGATTAGATAATTTTTAAAAAGGAGCAAAATGGGATAATGGCTGCAAAAAGAGGGTAAAGTCTTCTAGTTACAACTCAAATATCGAAACTCAAAATCGCGGGAATGAAACAGGTTGACTATATCTGGTATCTATCACAGATTGTGTACATCGTCTAAACAAAAGAAATATTGGACAGTTTAATTAGTTGATCCAAGCATGCAATAAGCATATTATGCAATGCAGAGGTGGGGGGGGGGTAAATCATAACTACGAATGATTGGGAGTTTGTAGTGTGGAGGGAAAGGGAGAGGGAGGAGGGTATTGCATCATCACTACTCTCCTTCTTCTCATACAGTCTGCTGCATTGGCTGTTGATCGGTCGTCGGTCGCTGATTGCGGAGAATCTGCAACGGAGCCACCCATTCGATGAGATAATTTACCCTCATTCAGACAAAATAACAATTTAGATTCTTCTTTGAGCAAAACTAGCAGGGTGTGTTGAGGTTAAACTACGTTATGTTAGGGTGCGCACTACGTTTTCAAAGTATGGTTCAGGAGGCATTCAGTTGCCGAGCATATTTCGGCCCAGGGGGAGCTTTGCAGCCGACTCCAGGTTCGGTCCAGGGGAAGCTCGGTAGCAGGCTCCAAGTTCGATCCAGGGTGAGCTCGGCAGCCGGCTCAAAGTTCGGTCCAGGGGAATCTCGGTAGCTGGCTCCAAGTTCGGTCCAGGGGAAGCAAGATAGCCGTCTCCAAGTTCGGTCCAGGGGGAGCTCGATAGCCGGCTCCAAGTTCTGCCCAGGGGGAGCTCGGAAGTCGGCTCCATGTTACATTATGTTGGAGAGTGTTTATCGCTACAAAGAGTACTGGCTTATTCCGTTGCAAAAGGCTCGTGAGGCTGAGAGCGATCGAAAAAAGTTGCCACGGACAACCGTGACAACTTTTTTTCGATCGCTCTCAGCCTCACGAGCCTTTTGCAACGGAAAAGATACAGTGCGTTCAGAACGTGTTCGAACACGTCCCCGACATCAAAAACGCTTTTCCTGTAATCCCCTACGCTCACTGAATGATTTTGCAACTTCTCGAAAATTTCGATTTTCCACGTTCAAACGTGATAGAACACGTTCAGACACGTTTCTGACATCGCAAAACACTTTTCCTGTGATCCCCGACACTCACAGGTGCGTTTGGAGAAAGTTCGAAAATTTCGATTTTTCATGTTAAAACTCGGCAAAACAGGTGAAAACGTGTTTCACGGTACTCAAAAAGTTGTTAGAACAGTTTCTGGCACTTGCGAAAAATGCGGCAAAAGGATTGCCCGCGGCGGGGATCGAACCTGGGGGTGCCGGATTGCTGGCGAAGCGCGTAACCCACTTGGCTATGGATTTCGTTAATTAAATTTTATAAAATTTGAAAGCTATTCTGGTCAGTTATCATATGCAAAAGGATCTGGGGAGAGAGAAATATAAGGAAAATGCGAAAAACGTGACCGCCGGACAGACACACACACACACACACACACAGACAGACGTTCTGAAATAATAGTCTTTAGGAATCTTTGAAATTCGTAACTGAAGATAATTAATTCGACGAAAAGCATCGGACATTTCAACAGAATAATCGTTTGTATCAATAAAAAAGTATTTGTTAACTGACCGAGAGGAATGCCCACTTGCTGACATAGTTGGTGAACTGCGTAGTGTCAGCCCATCGACAACGGAGATATCCATACAGATTGGCACCAGTCATAACCAGGCCGAACAGAGTTGCCAGCTGATAAAAGGAGCATCAACCATAATCAACTATCTAATTTCGTCATGATTAGGTAACCCAAGAGTAAATTGATAGATAGACTGACCATCCACTCCCACTTGAATGTCATAAAAGCGATGATAGCGAGGAATGTCCATAGTACGGGGGCGAGAACGAGAGCTCCCCAGAAGACTCGACTGTCGAGAGCAGCGAATCGAGAGGGATCCTGAGAGGGAGATCAGAATAGAGGAGTTACATGGATAACAACATTTTACAACTGAATACAAACACACTACTTGGTCAACAAGAAGGGTATCCTCCCACATCTTTCAAAGACGCATGTCCACTTTCACTTTTCCATAAACTGCTCATAATACCGAGTTCAAACCTCATTATATCTAGTGTAATTGAATCTCCTCTCTCTTCTCACTCACCTTAGCACTTTCATACTTCCAATGATTGTGTCCCTCTTCATCAACGAAATTCCACCATCTCAATCCGACGAGAAGTCGACCAGTTATATTCTTCACTGTCCAGAAATCCATCGAATTAAGAGTGATCTGCATAATCAGTCATTAATTTCAATTACTCATTACACAGTTGATGAGCATCAACAACACATCAATATCCGATCGATATTCATCCAATCTACCGTATGCCTTCACTTTGCAATCAACTAACCAGAAGGAGGAGTTGGACGATGAATGAGGATGAGAAGAGATTCGCCAGAATGTAGACGACGAGGGCAGAGCCACGGAAGAGAATGTGGGCAATCACGATGTGAGGCTTACTGTAATTAATACTCAATACAAAAAATCGATAATAGTCCCATGAGTATCTCAATTAGAACTTTTATGCTACACGTTTCTAGTATCATCATCAACTGAAAAATATTTCCACACTTCATAAAAAAATTCACTGTCAAAATGTCCATAAAGACAATGTTCTTTGCAGTTGCAAAGTTGCATTACCCCCATAGGTCAAATAGGTTCTCGCTGGCGAAGATAGGCACTTCTGCATGGCGTCCAGACCATGTTGGCAGACGAAATATTTGAATGTTTCATGCATTGTTGACCTCTTTGTTGACAGATTTATCGAAAATATGGCAATATGCACTTCGGCACGTGATTTTAGGCATTTCTGCACGAAATACCTGCGAGAAACCCATTTGACCTATGATTACCCCATTGTCTTCTCCATAAAAAGAATATTGTCCCATCTATTCTTCAGTTTCCTCTCTGTCCCTCCCTTTCCTCGCTTCATTCAGCCCCTTTCCGCCAAACTAGAGTGGTCAGTTGTCTCGTAAATTATTGTCCACAAAATATCCCACGTTTGTTTTACTAAATCCACATTTTCAAGGAAACCAATCGACTGAAATGGACAAGAAATCAAAAGGAGGACCTCCTCCTCCACCTCCAGGCCAGCCAATGTACCCAGGCATCCCTGGAATGCCCCCTGGAATGATGCCAAACACAGGAGGAAGACCTATGGTTGTCGTGAGTTTTGCGTGCTACAGTAATCATCAATCCATATACGCTACTTCACCTACAGTATTCTACTCTTGTCAGGTGATGATGAAGGGTGGAGGAAACCCCAATTTGAGTGGTCTTCCCTTCATGGGAATGATGGGAGGACCACAACCCCCTCCTGGAGGAAAGAAAAAGAAGAAGAAGAGCAAGGGGGGAAAGAAGAAGACCAAGAAGAGTGGAGTCAGTTAGCGATACCTTACTGTGTCATCCCGTCTCATTACTGTATGCACACCATCGATCGATATTATTCAGGAGAAAAAGAAGACCAAGCCTGGTGAGGAAGAATCTGACTCCGACTCTGATCGAATGTAAGATACCGTAATCCTCATGTACCACTCTACCGTGTCTTTTCCGTTCAGGAGTGCTCCTGATCTGCCAACTGCCCACACCGTGAAGCTTCCTGGTGCTCCAGGAGGTCCTGGAGGTGCTGCACATCCCCCAGGGGCCAATGGAGCCAACAATGGGGGTGGCAATTCAAATCCCCGTACTCCCAATAAGTCGGGGAACAAACCGGGTGCTCCTGCCAATGCAATGGCATCGACATTCGGAGGAGCAACCACAACCACTAGCACTACAAACAATGCGTCCAGCACTACCACATCGACCACCTCTGCTGCAGGAAATGCACCTGGAGGAGCTGCTGGTGCAGCTGCAGGTAGAGTTATTGTCTACCGTACTCCTCTGACCTCTCCCCCCCATTACAGGCGCCGCTGCAGCAGGAGGCAAGACTCCAGCAAAGAAGCCGATAGTCAAGAAGGCGCCCGCAAAACCAGGAGTCAAGAAGGAAAACTTCATCATCAAGGACGGCAATGTGGACAAGAGCTGTGTCCCCATGGTTAGATCTGTCGTCTACCGTATAATTACCGTACTCTATCTCAGTTCACTCTAATCGACGGTCCTGGCGGCTGTCCCATCATCGTTCCCATTGATGCTCGTGATGAGTGTGCCATCGTGCCCGAATTGGGCCCGCAGCCTCTCAAGGTCGCCCCCAAGGAGACAACCAGAGGATATCTGGTCATCAATGAAGACGGACTACTTCATTTCAAGACGCAGAAGGTATGGTAGATGTTGAGTGACGTCATACAAATTATGTACAGTATCCTGATTGTCAATCGATTGCAGAAATGCAAAGAGGCTCCGTTCGCGAGCACACCCGGCCAACTGCAGAAGTTCCTCACCAATGCCAACATCTTCATTGCCGATGCAGGACCAGCGGTACAGTACTTCAATTGACATCTACCGTATACCCTCTTTTCCAGCTTCCCGACGAGAAGGCTTACAACAAGGCAACCTGCACTGCGACCAAGGATAAGATCGGAGCAGAGATTGCCGTGTCGGGACACATTGTGGTAGAGTACGGTAGTCAGTTATTGATGCGATATCGATCGATTGGAGATGAACAATGAGAAGGGAACGTGCAAGTTCACTCGTGTCGCAGCTCCGCAGCCCTTCCCCTTCTATCCCGCATCGTAAGTCTCCCCTAGTTTTGTTAGATCGAATAATTATATTCGCGAATAACAATGCATTTTTCGAGAATATCGACCCTTACAATCCGTCAGAAGTTCGCGAACTTTTCACGCATCTTTTCTTGCTCGTTTTAGGCTATTTTCTTTATAATTTGCGTTAGGTCATTAGAGACGCATAAGAAACTACTAATGCCGAAGAATTTAACTTAAAATATAAACTAGGGAATTAGCCGCACCTCTTAGAAGGTCGCGGAATTCTGCGAGTTGTTTTCACGCAGCTAGACAGTGACGAGAGAGCACGCGGAACGAGGAGAGGGAAAAGTAAGCAATATTGTTGTTGTATTTCTGCGCTCTCTCTGTTTACGTGCTCTCTCGCATAGGTCAAATGGGTTTCTCGCAGGTATTTCGTGCAGAAATGACTAAAATCGCGTGCCGAAGTGCATCTTGCGAAATTTTCGATAAATTTGTCAAAAAACGATCAGAAATGCATAAAAGATTTAAACTTTTCGTTTGCCGACATGGTCTAGACGCCATGCAGAAGTGCCTATCCTCGCTAGCGAAAACCTATTTGACCTATGCTCTCTCGTCACTGTCTAGCTGCGTAAAAACAGCTCGCAGAATTCCGCGACCTTCTAAGTTTAGTTTTTTTTAGTTTATAAGTCGTTTATCAAGAGGCTATTCGGGTTCACGGGGAATCGAATGGGAGCTCTGACGACGTTGAAAAGGCTCAGTATCTTCGGTTGATTTTCGTCTGAAAAGCGAGTCATCTTGAATGGTCTTCGGAGTGAGGATCGGTCTCTCGTCGGTGAATGAGTGGAGATCAGAGATGATCCCGATATCGAATAGGCAATGGCGAAGGGTCCATCCGTTAGGATCTCGTGCGAAACAGGGATCTTGGATTGGAGCTTGAGCCAGAGTCCTCCAAACTCGAGTCATCGATCTTAGAGAGAATCAACGAGTATACTGATACTGAGGATCAATTCAACTTGTAGGTCATACCCATTACACGGCGACCACTCCGGCTTGTAAGGGGATTCAAGACTTCTGTAGTCGATAGTAGAGACGAGGGGTACTAGGGAGCCAGAGGCAGAACTAGGGGAAAGTCCACCTCTCCATCGGACGGAATGGAGAGGCGACCGCTCGTGACGACTGATAAAATCGGGAATGTAAGCTAATTGAATTAACCGCAATTAGAACCTTCTAAGAAAATAACCTAATAATGGAATAACCTTCTAAGAGGTGCGGCTAATTCCCTAGTTTATATTTTTGGTTAATTTCTTCGGCATTAGTAGTTTCTTATGCGTCTCTAATGACCTAACATAAATTATAAGGAAAATAGCCTAAAACGAGCAAGAAAAGATGCGTGAAAAGTTCGCGAACTTCTGACGGATTGTACGAGTCGTATAATTTTTCGATCCAGCAACACTAGTCTCCCCTCCCCTCTATACTACCCCACTATCTCATATACAGTGCTGCAATGGGAGTTCTCGTCAAGGATCCACTCAATGGATACGTCTTCTGGGTTCCCACTGAGAGTGAGAACATTCGATTTCTCCCCTAACCATCCCCCCTCTCGTTCAGATCGTTTCGTTGGTCCCGTTCTCGCTCAGGGTGTCAAACCCACCTTCAAGCCCGTCTCTGAGGCTGCCATCGTCGGCAACATCTACAAGGTACATGGTTGCATCACCACTATTCAACTTCGGCCGCTAGTCCATCTACATTAATGTTGTGTTTAGGACGCAGCGGGTGCCGCCACGTGGGAGGTTCCATCGGATAAGAAGGACAATCTAATGGGATATATCATGAGTGTGAGTGATTCCCTTAAATCGTCGCTAACCCACCAATACTCATTTCAGTCTGCAACGGGTGTGCCCATATACGTCTCCAAGCCCGATGATACTCTCGTCAGAGGTAGGCACTAGTGTTGTTAGATAGAATAATCCTATTCCCGAATTACAAAGGCTATTCGCGAATAACAATGCGTTATTCGCGAATGACACTTTGTTCCCGCGAATAGAATTATTCATCTAACAGCACTAGCTGGCATTGTTATCTACAATCCTAATCCATTAGCAAGTGATGATGTAATGCCTCGTCATCTCAGCCGCCACTCCTAGCAAGATAAAGAAGGTGGGAGCAGTGACTCCAACTGCTACTTCCGTCACTGGCCAAACTGCTTCTCCCTCTCCCTCGTCTCCTTCTATTCCTGGTGTTGCAGGAGGAGCAACGTGAGCATTGATTGAACATCACTCAATATCGACTATTGATTCACATTGAATATCCTCTCATTGCAGGACTAATCCAGATGGAACTCCGGCAGCTCCCGGTGCTGGTCAGGTAGGTCACTCCTCCCCCCCCCCATCCACTCTAACTCTATTCAGACGGGAGAGACTGGAGGAGCTGCCAAATCCGTCCACTCAGTCGCCGTTATGAACTTTGGAGGAGTTCAGAGCATGGCCTGCCCTCCCACTCCATCGTCCGACCCTGCTGCTGCTGCAGCTGCAGCTGGAGTGAGTTGGGAGTACTGTAGAGAATGGGAGGAGTACTGTAGGCATCGATTGACTCGAGTTGAATTGTAGGAAGGAGAGAAGAAAGAGGGTGAGGGAGTGCAAGATGCATTCAAGAAGATGATCGCATCCCAGACGGAATTGGTAAGAGAGAAAGAGAATATCGATTGATATTGAATGGATGACATTATCAGCCACCCGAGCCAGCTGAGGCGCCAAAGGAAGAGGCGAAGGAAGAACAGAAACAGGAGGAGGAAGCTCCTCCCCCTCCGCCTCCTCCTCCACCACCCAAGAAGATTGATGCTAATGCTGAGTACAAGGTAAGTCTAATTCAACCAACACTAAAAAAAACTTTTAAAAGACTCCCAAGATCTATATCTTTTCAGAAATTCTTGGACGATCGTTCTTCCTTCCTGTAACCGTCACTCACCGCCCGTCGCCCTCTAATTATAAGCCCGGTCTGGTAGATCACAGTAGCGATAAATCGTGTCGTATACTGTACCTCGTCCACAATCGCCAACTGACCTGAACGATCGCAAACTGAATGATTCGGATGAGATTCCCGTTGGTTGCGTCGTCCCGCCGAGATTGAGGCCACTGTCGAAACCGCTCGCCATTCTGGAAAGAGGATTACGGTAGTTAACCAATCGATCGATTGGGGAAGAAATATGGTGTCGGTTTCAAACCGATTAGATTAGGAAACAACGGACGAACGATACGAAAAAAAACAGATCTTTATTGAGTTAATGTATCATGTTCACATCATTCCACAGGCCGGTCAACCTTCCAGAAAGGCCTTTGGAGTGAGAGAGCGTGTGAAATCGAGAGGGACTCTCTCACTTTTGCATACTCTCTCGTCCTAACCCTGGTCTGTAGGTTTGGAATCATGTGTGTTCACTGGGTAAGTAGCTTCGGAAAGAATGCAATAATATAATCGGGGAAAACGAGTGTTCTTGGAACAACAAACCCTAATAATATACCTGAAATTGTTTGAGAACATTTGTATGGATAGTTGAAAACATTTAACAAATCTTGGAAAAGAAAAATCGCTTCAGGCGTAATCGAATATTTACAGAAAAGTAAATCTACAATATCTCGGATATAGTTACCGATCGATAACCACACTAGGTATACGGTATCTACGTCATCTCTGCATCTCCTGTCTGTCTCTTCTCTTCATCCTTCTTATCAGCGTAATCGATAAGAGTCTGGACGATTCCCGGGTCACTACGGGTTCGAATATGCTGCAAACAAACAATTCATGAAGCTGGCCATTATATATAAAACCGCGCAATATGTTTTGAATTGTTGACAATGATTTCGCGAGCGACAAGTTCACAAATATAATAATAATAAAATTAACCTTCTCATGGAAAGAGAGTAGTTGTCCTTCTTCGGGGAATGCAATCATATAATCCAGATGGAGATCACGGGACCACGAACAATCAGCGAACGCTTGAGTAAACACCTTAATCGATATATTATATTATTTATTGATAGCACCAAATAGCATTATCCTATGCTAACAATTGCAAATAACGTAGTAAGGATGTAAGTGGGAGTCTGTCTATATGTTTGTCTCACTTACCTCCTCTCCCATCTTTTTATTCTTGAATTCAGCAGTCAAATTGAGTGCGTATCTCCACAAAGTCGGATCACGATGTCTGCAAGAGAAAGAAAAATAATACGATCGTATACCCCTACAGTATGCTCTTTTATTCCTACCGTACCTCTTTGCCTCCTCTACAAATACTCGCACGACTCGAGTAGCAATGGAGAGATCGGAGAGCATCTCAGCACTCGCCACTATTCGAGTGAATTGTTTACGATGAGCATAGAGACGAGCGATCGAATTGAAGAGAGAGGCTGCAAGGGAAGGAATTAATATAATGTAAGTACAATGTACATCAACATAGTTGAAGTTATCAGCTATTCAAATTAATCTTTTTGCTTGATTCTCTCCCTTTTGCTGTACTCACGTTGTTCCTCTGCTCTCTCCTTCAATTGGCTGAATAGTGAGACTTCGTCTACAATCTGCTGTTGAGTGTTGATGTATTCACGAGTGAGGAAGGACGACGATCTGAAATGGAGCAATATCAATAGGTGACACTACTTTATAACATATTTTTGGGGTTCAGTACGGATTATATACAAAAATTCGCACTAATTATAATATTTTAAATGAGTAGAATAAACTTACGTGAAGGTGTGATTCTTGAGCGCATTCACGAGATACTTGTGAAGTGAATTCTGTAAAATTTGAATGTTACTAATTGAAAATTTCAATAATGATTATGAATCATTACTTTCATTTTTATACAAATATTTTGTAAATTAAAACTGACCTTTGCGTGTTTCATGATGTGCACATAATGCTCGAAGTACAGTTGATCACACTCGGGAAACTGAAAAAAACCCCAATGATATTAGTCCTTCACTACATTGTTCAGTCAGATCGACATAAACATACATGTTGCATGATATCACGTCGTATCTCCAATGCAGTAGCCGGGCATGGAGATGAAGTTCTCTGCAATCAGAGAGGGAATCGCACACTCGCACATCAACTACACATTTACACATTTTGTTATTGTTTAAAAACGATATAACGAAATTATGATTGACCGAGCCTACTCCACAGTCAATTTTTGGACGGACAAAAATTAGTTTCAACAGTTGTATAATCCTATCCATCTCCTTCTATTATTCTTCCTTACCGCTGCTTGGACGAAGAGGAAGAACGTCTCGAGAATTCCCGCCTGTACTTTATCGGGGCCGAAGAATGAAAAGAGCTGAAGAGAAAACAATCATGGACCTCATAATATTTTTAAAACCCGTCTGCTTTTATTTTATTTTATTTAGTAATACTGCCATAATTTAATTACTGTGGTATCAATGAAATAATTCTTACTCTTGCATGGAATTCACTCTCCGCTGGAAGTGGCGTCTCCTTTCTCAATTTCTCCACGATTCGCGAGGCCTGTAGAATGGAGTATCAGACAAAGTTTATCCCAACTCTCTTCCCTCCAAACTAACTTCGAGTTGCTGAGTAATCGACATCCACTCTTCCTTCGCATCTTTTCCCAACACAATCTGCTGTACTCTTTGTGCTCGTTCGTCCCATGTACCCGGCAACTGAAAACGACCAATACTAAACACATCACACGTAGTATGGAGGCACACAGTTGCGTCCATATTTTTTTAAAAGTCTAACTACTTTTCGAGATAAAAAAGGTGTTGTAAAATGTTACCTTTACCAGAAGAGTTGCGAGTGCCATGACTATCGACTTGTTTAGACGGCTATTGATCTGATTCGATGGTACTGAAAACATCCACGTCAAAAATCATTGAAATGAGGCCGACAATGAAACGCACCTTTGCCAGACCAGACCAGCGCTCTCGAGGTAAAACTCTTCACAAGAGCTTTGATGGATTTGGTGAGCTGAAATGCGAAATATGTTCGTCTCAGAATAATATAATAAAATTACAAAATATACAGTTGAGTACTACTCACCGTCTTCTGATTCATGTCCTCGTAATTAGCGAGGAAGAGATTAGTCGCCTGAAATGAGACGAGTTAAAGGGAAAGGATTAAATCAACATAGCTTTCACAAAATATAGATTGCAATCGATCACTATGCAACCACTTTTATGGCGTTGATTTCATTAAATAATAACAATTACAAAAGTCAACGATGGGCAAGGATTGTTGCTGGAGGGCCGAAAGCGGGAGGGTTGAATATAAAACCTCGTGAGTTTGAGCAAAAAAAGGGAGGGTCTGATCCAACACCGTGGAGGTTTCAACAGAAATCGGGTGGGTTTACGGCAAAAAAGCGGGAGGGTACCGTCGCTAGCAACACTTCTGCCCATGTATGACAAAAGTGAATAAATCAATTTAACCGATTTAGTGCTCTCGTACCTCATAGGCGCAGAAGACGTACATTAATGCTGCCATCTCGCTTAGATTTTTATTCTTATTGAGTACTGCATATGTCTTCGTAGCACTCTGCAGGAAAAAAATACAATTTAGTACACATTAGACTTTTCCAAGTTTCCTGTTGTTTACCGAACTCCGATATGGAAAAGGATAGAACAACGATAATGGTATACCTCAGCAAGGGAAGTGAGTTCTTTTAGTACTGCAGCCATGTCGAAGTGCTCTTCCCGTTGAGAGATGAACCACGATTGTCTACAAATCAAAACATCAAATTATCCTGTAATTATCCATAACAATAGACCATGATTATACATAACAACCAATGCATTCGATAATATAATGCCAACTAAAAAAACTCGTTCAGTATTTACTTATAGGTAATTAATCAACTAACGTTCTGATCCTTGCCAGACTCATCGTAATGGCATTGTTCCAATTTCTTTCGGGGTCGTCGAATGCCATTGAATCAAGCATTCGATCGATAAATCGAGGAAGTCCATCAGGAATCGAATGAAGAGATGGAGAGAGAAGACCAAAGGAAGAAAGAAGAGGAGCAACTGGATCTACCCACCCATCGTTCTGCAATGAGAACATGATCAAGGACTAACAGGGGAAACATAGATAATTAATGAAGATATCGCAGTACAGCGCAAATAGAAGAGAAACTTGCATATATTTCGTCATCAAATCAATATGATAAGGTAATTCAATCGAAGTTTCTCGACGAAAAAGAAGCAAGAGAAAAGAACGATGCGATGATTCACACTCTCTGATTATGCAATCTCGAGCACTTACCGTGAATTCGTAGAACATTGCTCCCAACTCTCTCATGAGTTTGATGATTAGATCAAAATGGTGTTCTACCGAGAAGAAATCATCGGGTAATTCGGAGAATTCCACTTGACGATCCACTTCCTATAGAGAGCAATGTAAGCATAGGTCAAATGGGTTTTTCGCGGTTCGCAATTAGCATAGGGCGGGGGATGTCGACAGAGGTCTTCATGTGTCTGTCCTGCACTCTCTCGCTACGTTAATCTGGTTTATATGCAAAGTGCAGAAGTGCCTATCTTCGCACGCGAAGACCTATTTGACCCATGAATGTAAGAACAACCAAATTAAAACATTTAAACTAAACATATAATTAACTCCACTCATGAGAATTGCCTGTCAGTATTGGGTTCAGCTACATAACCATTGGACAATGAGTATATTCGAATTAAGAGTATGTTTCCATTGACTGTCTTAACTCTTTCTCCCATTCGTACCTCTTCAGGATTGCCTACTTCTGCCCTCACAGGTCGCCAGTGATACTTCTCGTGGATTCTCTCGTGACGAGCGAATATCACCATCTTGTCCTCTTCTTTCGCTGCTCGACCGAGTCTCAAATGGAGACACTCATTAGCTCTCTCCTATTTGTGGTTAGAACAATCAAAACAGAATCGAAGTAGTGAAAACGTACTCGTATAATTCCTTGTTCTCATATTTCTCTGCAGCTTCTTTAATCTCTATGAGCCATTCAGAAGATGCGGGAGATGTCTCATTAGGCCTGCAGTGCCTCCATCCTGCAATATTACGCATCCCCATACTTACAGCGACCAACTATTGGAGAATAAACAATTTTGGGTGGTTATTGAGGATTGTGCGCGAACATACTGATGCATTCTTCAATTTTAAGTTGTGAAATTTTGATTCTGACTAGGTTTACTGTTTCATTCAATTGAAAAGGAGTATTCAATATGCAAAGTTTGTTACGATTATTGAGTCAGTCAGCGATTCATCCCATTCTTTGGACAGACGAATCAATATTAGCAATACGGTACCTTTTCCATTTGGTTCTCCAATGAGTGGGATATTGTCTGTCCAGACCTCTTCGAAAGGACGGAATCGGTCCATTGCATTCATTGGAGGATGGAAGAGACTTCTTTCAATCAGAGACTGAAATACACTGTATGATTGACAATTCAATTATAAGTATAATAATAGGCGAAATTAGGATACCATAATTTAAATTAGGATACCGATCGATATTAACTGAATAATTCCCCCCACCTGTGTCATAGCGATCGATCGTTCGATGAATCCCATCTCCTTTTCCATTCGAACTCGCAATGCCATGAGAGAGACCAGATATCTTTCCGTTCCCGCCTAAAATAATGAATATCATACAATGCATGAGGGCGTATCAAACGAGTTTACCTCCATTCTGTGACTCCTCAATGTACCATTTACGAGTCCCGTCAGCTCTATCCGCGCCCTCTCCGCAATGTCAATCTGTAAAACAATTATTTTGGTTAGTCGAACTCAGATATTGAATCAGAGAGTAACCATAAAGGAATGCAATTTTTTTCAACCATAATGGAATGTATCTTTTAAGTAGTCAAAAATTATGGCTAATCAGATCATATCTTGAGAAATTGAATAATTCTTCTATGGTCTCGTAAACAATAATCCGATAGAATTCAGTCAATATTGTTCTGGTTTCGTTCCACTCACCCATTGTGTTCTCGTGAATTGCTTGCCGTCGTGTTTCAACTCCTCTATTTGAGAATTCCACAGAGCAATCGAATTGGGCAATCGATTCATTATCTGCAAGACAATCAATTGTACGTCAACAACGAATAAGACTCTACCAGATATGAAATGACTACCGTACCTTCTTCCATTCATCACTCTACCAGATATGAAATGACTACCGTACCTTCTTCCATTCATCACTCTACCAGATATGAAATGACTACCGTACCTTCTTCCATTCATCACTCTACCAGATATGAAATGACTACCGTACCTTCTTCCATTCATCACTCTACCAGATATGAAATGACTACCGTACCTTCTTCCATTCATCACTCTACCAGATATGAAATGACTACCGTACCTTCTTCCATTCATCACTCTACCAGATATGAAATGACTACCGTGCCTTCTTCCATTCATCACTCTACCAGATATGAAATGACTACCGTACCTTCTTCCATTCATCACTCTACCAGATATGAAATGACTACCGTACCTTCTTCCATTCATCACTCTACCAGATATGAAATGACTACCGTACCTTCTTCCATTCATCACTCTACCAGATATGAAATGACTACCGTACCTTCTTCCATTCATCACTCTACCAGATATGAAATGACTACCGTACCTTCTTCCATTCATCACTCAATTCGGCGGGATTCGTGTTCATTTCCTTCTTGATCTTCATCAATTCAATCAACAAATATGAACTCTTCGGAACATTTGCAAGAGCTTTCGCCAGAATAGCCATCTGAGATTTGAAGGCATTAATTCGAAGAAAATGACGTCATACATGCAGCACACACTCAAATGTATATAATCATAATAAACTCGTTTAAATACTGACCTTCCTATCAGCCTGGGTACCAGATGGAGCGTTCTTGTTATTCCCCAACTTATTTATCTGATCCTGAAGAAAAAAATATAAATTTAATGCAGGAATTAGAATACTCTAACATACCTCCAAACCGAGAAACTTGATCCACAATTGCTCATTCTTCATATCAGTCTTCAATTTCGAGTTAGTCTCCATTTGCTCTTTCTGCAGCATCGCCAACTGAAAAGAAGTTATTCATATACAATTGTGAAAAGTGTATCATGTATCAACTATAAAAAAAACTGGTCAGATTTCAAATCATAGACCAAAATCGTATGTTCCATGAATAATTTAGAATGTTATATTTTTAGTCTGTCACTCTTGAAACGGATCAATTATCACACTTTGGTGCTTGCAAACCCATCTTGCGCTCAAAATGTGGAAAAAAATATTTTTTTCAAAATTTTATATTTTCAAAAATATTTTTGAAAATATTTTTTCTCAATTTTGTTTTTAGCTGAAAGCCCATGTCCGATTACATCAGAAAAATCTGCAGACGCTTGGTAAAAATCTGCAGCAGAGATATTAAACCAGGAGAAAATTCGAAATGATGTCAGGGTTTGTTCCCTGGAACATACCTTTTGGTCTATGTTTCAAATTGAATATTCCTAATCTCATCCTTACGCGTATTTCTAGATAATTTTCGAGTTTGAAACGGCCTCCTTCATAAAATCGTTCACGAACATCGTCCGTGTTATAACATACCTTAGTCTCGATATTCTTCTTCTTCCTTACAGGATCACTCTCAATGGCTATCTGCATGTTCTGCTCTGCTCTTCTTCTCAATGCTTCTTCTCTCTCTGCTGATGGCTCATGTGAATACTGCAAGGATTGAGATGAGAGAAGGCAGCGAAGGGAGAGATGAAAGAATCCATAGATGGGAACATCACAAAATATAATGATATCGATAAGTGTTGTCTAGAGACACGGATTCCATATGAAAATTGTGCACACGTCTTTGACATTGTTATATCAAACGGTTTAATTTTAGGGGAACATTAGACAGTTCATTTCAATTAGCGGTAATATGCGAGAAAAAAAAGTTGAAACATTATCCTTTTACTGTAAAAAAAATTTACAACGTGCAAAATATTACATAAATTCATTCCATGAATATAATAAAAATAAGAGTATTTCTGTATCGTTCACCTCTATTTGTTCATCGCATCGGACCGTCGATAGTGGAATATCTCCCGAAGTGTGGTGGTATGTCAGGAAGCTGTAATTCATCAAGTTTAATTCTTTCCTTCTACAAAATCATATCTTTTTGCCATTCTCTTCGGGGTTCTCACTCACTTTTGTTCTGGTTTATCTCCCATCTTGATTGGATGGTCGAAGATTCGCCCTGATTTCTTCATAGTCTTCGTTGGGTAGAACAACTGGAACAATGTAAGTACAGATAGACAGAATGCTCGTTCCAATAAAAGAACATCTAAATGTTTATGTCGAAAATATCATTTAAAGGGTGATGTGGTAATAACTCTACATTGTGCATCTTTTTCACTACCTTATTGATCTTGTAGTTCCCTCCGAGAGTGCACGTGAATCGCTGATGGTACTGTGACTGCTCCCTGCAATAATTGATTTTTTATCACGAACTGTCGATGGTGGATAATATAAATTAAGGGTTTATCCATGCCCTTGCGCCTCTGCGTGGTTAAAATATGCATACCTTGTTCCGAACTTGTCCATAGTATGCATCATCTCGTCTGCTTTCCCATCATTCATCATGTACGAGTCGGGATTGTTGAGTGTAACTCCGACTGTAGCTAAGAAATCCCAATGCTTCCGCTGAAAACAATCGTAATAAATCTAGAACGAATCGTTCGAACCTAGCATTTGTTTAATTTCCTATCACCCAAAATAATACATAGATCACAATGCCTACTGTTGATTCCACCCGTCCTTAGCAGGTCCGAGTAATTTCAAATTTAAATAGCCATCGAGCCACTATACAAGAAATATTGACTATCTAAATAACTTACCTTGTATTGGGGCTTCGACTTTTCTGGTTCGATATATCGATCGTGTTCCTTTTTTATCTTCTTCCTCTTCCTTTCATGATCAGAGTCAGAGGACGACTCACTACAACCAACTATGAATCATTGATGTATAAGATATAATATAGACTAACCGTTCTTTCTTCACTTTATCCTGTTGTCGAGTCCTCTCGTAGAAGTTATCTCTTCTTTCTCTGTTGCTCCGTTTCCTCCTTTCCAGCGCCTCGTCACTGAATAACATAATTTATTAAATAGGCACGAAAACCGTTTGATCGGATAGAATATACGTTTAAAAGACTAAATGGACAGAGGCCGTCGCTGCACTTGCACATCCAAAAGAATTTTTTTTAACAAGCTGTGCTTACTTTTCTTTCTTTCTCTTCTGTGCTTCGGTGATCCTCTTGACATCCTCATCATCACAATCCGATGCGTCCACTAACATTCCATCTTCTTCATCCGTTGTATCTCCCAGATTGAATCGTATACTCGCCGCCTTGGCCTTCTTTTGCTGTAATGGTCGCAGTGATGAGCGCTCCCCCTCGGATCGGGGTGCCGCTATTGCGAAATATGCTAATGTGCATTTCCTACGAGCTTCATATGCAATATTTTTCGATCAACTTTTCGTGTATAGTGTAGTTTTCGACAAGACAAGGAATTGCGGGACCGCGAAATTTTCAATTTGGCCAAAATTGAGCAGCTACGGGCACTTTATTTTTCTGGAATCGGGGTACCCCGTCGGATCCGAGGAGGTCGCTCATCATCGAAATACGATATATTTGAATGTGATTGCAATATCGATTGCGATTGCATGTGTACTACAAGTTTAATAAAAATACAACTATAATGGGTATGACTGTTTAGTTCTATATTCACCTGGATTTTCGCATTCATCTTCTCACGCGCTTGTCTTTGTGCTTTCTCCCTTGCTGCTGCAGCTATCCGGAATGAGCTGAACCGATCTCGATCTTCCTCCTCTGGTTCTTCCTTCTAAACACAACCAATAACTAACAAGGGGAAGAACACTCCAGAGCAAAAAGTGAGAAGTGGGAACAAATTTGAAGCAAAATTTACCTTGACTACATTGCGTGAACTAGAAGGCTGAGAAATGGAAGGAGGTTCGGCTTCAAACGGCTCCTCTTTCTTAACTTGCGAATCGCTCTTTGTAGCATAGCCAGGAAACAAGGACATCTGGAAGAACAACAGTTAGCTAAAAAAAATATATTCGAGAGCGCGCCACGATGGATTGGCAGAAACGTGGCAAACGTTAGACACGCGATATAAATTCAGAAAAAAAAATAGAATATTAGCAATGGTTATAGTCGCCATATATAAGAGAGCGGGGAGCTCATGGTAAGCACGAAAATAAGCAGATCAAGGTAAGGAATTATCGATTTTTGATATGAAAAATGATTCATATATGAATTCATGTATCGGAATAACTGACTACGTGCAAATATCGCAAACAATGAGACGCTAAACACAGGAAAGGATTGACAAACTCATTTTGCGATCAATTTTATTTACTTTAAAAAATATTTTATTCACGTTTCTGATTAATTTCGTTAAACTCATTATATCTTTAAATATAGGGAACGACGGGAGGATAAATGGAGCCATCCAATGAGGAGCATGTAGGCTGTTCTAGTACCGACAAGGCATGTGTGAGTTTCATTTTCTAGTGTTTACCATGAATAGGGATGACGTCGACACAAATAAGAGATAATTGTATTATCTAGATATTCTCTATATCTACCGGATGTTCGTAATATAATTAATCTCTTCAAAATTATTATAGAAACTTAATTTTAGGAGTCACTAGACGATCCGGCTCAGACTCAATCTTGCCATAATCACTCGCACAATGAGGAAGAGGAGCATATGCGAAGAGTGAGTTAAGAGTTAAGATGCCATCATCGACTATATCTTATCAGGTTGTCGATTCCTTCTTCTACTACAATCTTTTCCAACGTCGTAAGCTGAGTGACAAAGTCGCCCAATTTCAGTAAGTGATCAACCTCGAGAGTACGGTAGGTAGATCAATTCTGTTGGCAGAGGTCTCTCAGCAGCTCACAAGACTCTTCTCGAACCCCATCACTCCCAACACACTCGGCAACTAATGAAGTGCTTCGAGCAGAACCAGAGGTTTGTATTTAGCAGATAAAGAATAAGATGTCGTCGATTCATCATCTATAATACTCTAATGTTGTCAGTGTTCTGGAGATGATAATCTGTGAAGGGTCGGCTGCACTGGGCTCGATGGGAGAAAGGGCGCTCTTCGCTCACGATGTACGGTATATCACTGTATTTCTCCTATTGATTATGTGTTTAGGGTCGTGCAGCTTCTCCCGATCTAATGGCAAAGATCAACAGTACTCTCAAGCAAATCACGAGGGAATGGAGCACACACGGTTGGATTAGCTGGTCTGAAGGATTAACTTATTATATCTATTCAGGAAAGTCGGAACGAGACGCCACATTTGGACCACTTCTTAGTGAATTACAATCGCGTTTCCCCGAAGAGAACAGAGAGAAACTGCATGTCCTTGTTCCCGGATCAGGTATTGCATAGGAATGATGAAACTTTAAAAGAGACATGCTCAGGCCTGTCTCGGCTAGCTTGGGAGATTTCTTGTGCTGGATTTACTACAGTAGCTTGTGAATTCTCTTCTTACATGTTAATCGCTTCATATGTACTACTAAACATCCTGGGAGAGGTACGGTAATAAAACCATATTGATACTTTACATTAACAATCAGCTTATCCGCGGTACAGTGAATCGTGCGAATGTACGGTATATTTTTTACTCTTAATCTTTTTTAGGAAAATGAGTTCACTATCCATCCTTACGTCTCGAGTACTTGTAATCACTGGAGTTATGCCGATCGAACTCGAGCAGTTTCCTTCCCTGATGTGTGTCCCACCACTGCCAGCAAGGTAAATACTGTAGCTCAAGAAAGATTATCGATCCTCTCTTCACATTCAGAATGCAGAACTGATGAGTATGCGACCGGGCGACTTTCTCTCAATGTTCAAGGGCGATGATGGGAAGTACGGTAGCAGATACGGTAGTATCGATCGAATTAATTTATTTTCAGATATTCTGCCGTCGTTACTGCTTGGTTCATAGATACGGCTCATAATATTATTACGTACATCGAGCACATTAATCGATTGTTGAAAGTCGGAGGAGGTGACGATTACGGTATCTGATGGTTATCGATTGATTACTTTCAGTGTGGATAAACTCTGGTCCATTGACCTATCACTTCTCCGACACGCCTGATGAATTATCAATTGAACTACCCTTCGAGGAAATTCTGCGAATCGCCAGTCTATATGGATTCCGAATAGAGAAGGAAAGTAGATCGGAACCCTCTTTATATGCTGCAGATAAAAGGTCAGTTGTCGATTGCGAGCCTACCATGATCAGTCATGTTCAGATCGATGCTACAGTACACCTATGAGTGTGGATTCTTCGTAGCAGTGAAAGAATCCAATATTGATTAGTTCAATTAGCTTTCATTGTACAGCGTCCGTTTTATATGAAACAATTTCGAACACTAATAAATTAATTAAATCATTTGTGGTTGGAGCGTGTCTCTTTATTGATTGTTTGCGTCAATCGTCATTTACTTTCCATGGTAATCTTTTCTTTTCTCTCGTTGAGTCAATTCACGTTCCTTCCCTGCGTGAGTGCACCTTCCCTCACATTATTTATTATTCTTTCCATTCGCACTCCTTCCTTCCTTCCAATACCGTTCTTCTCCAGTAGTGTAGATGGTATAGTTTCAAGCTCGCGGGGTCCTCTTGTTTTGTGTGTAGAAACTCCAATCGCCCTTTCACCTCATACCAAGAAGTCCTTCATCTTTCAATCACAAACTCCAATCGGGAATCAGCACGTAATTCGCGTAAACCCCTCCAAAGTGGTTATTTCTGCACAATATGGGCGGAGTCGAAAAATTGGATAGGAGAGTACAAAAGTGGTGTATTCCATCATCTAGATGTATTCCTGTGTATTATTGACCCTCTCAGCACTGACACATTTCTTCCTAGAGACACTCACAATTCCCCATCACTTTTTTCTCGTCTCCTTATTTCCTACCCTTTCCCCCTTCTCCCTATCTTTCTCTCCCTCCTCCCTCTCCCTCTCATTCCGTGCACTCCTCACGTTCCCTCGAGTGAACCCATCCTACACCCATTGCATCATTCCTACCCAATCGGTCGTCAGTGTGTGTAGTGTGATCATTGATCTACTCTCTGTCTCTTCGATAGACCAACAGACCAAAGTGAGAGATATTCAGTAGACTACACGATAGAGTAACGAGGGCACTGTTTGTCTCCCCTACTCTCCCCTTCCATTTTTTCCACTTGTGTGAACACG
Organism: Pristionchus fissidentatus; assembly: GCA_036245785.1. Classification (NCBI taxonomy): domain Eukaryota; kingdom Metazoa; phylum Nematoda; class Chromadorea; order Rhabditida; family Neodiplogasteridae; genus Pristionchus; species Pristionchus fissidentatus. The sequence goes on from BTSY01000002.1 coordinate 17,374,943, forward strand.
GAAATGTAGCGATCCTGCAAAGTTCATGTCCATTTCTCTATACAAATAATTCCTCTCTGCCGGGTAGATCAAATGATCTCCCTCTCTCTCTCTAGAGGTAGATCACTCCTCTCCCCCTCCCTTCCCTTCCCATCCCATTCCACTCATCTTACAGTCTTTGCATGGTCACCTCGTGACTTGTCCTCTTTTCCAACGTATTTCACAATATTTTCCCTCCAACACGCGTCTTTGCCTGAGGGGAGAAGTTGTAGTGAGGCACAATAGAGACTGTTGACGTGACCGATAGATGTCGCATCCCTATTTACTCTCGTTAGTTATATTCTCCTGACGTCGCTAGTCTCGTCCACTCCCACTTTTGTCTACTCAGACGCCGTCTAGTCTATGAATCATATCCCTGTATCTACTCTAGTTTGTGCCTAGCAGTAGTTCCCATGCACCTTCTAGCAAGACTGTCGCGTTTTCTATAGAAAACCACGATGTTTTCCTCATTTGTCGACATTCGTATTGATTCCATTGAAGTCTCCACGACGTTTTGCTGTTCCTCCAAATCTCCTCGGGTGCAATCCATAGACGAAGTTGAGTAATGATGAATGGTGTGATGTGATTGTGGATTGTGATTCGTCATTCGTGGTTATTCATTCCCTCTGATTCCCCTTCTCCACCTTCACATGATTCCAAACTTGCAGAAAGGGAGCAGGGAGAGAGTGTGTGCAAAAGTTGGAGAGACCCTCTCGATTGTACACTCTCTCTCTCTCTCTCTCTCTCTCTCTCTCTCTCTCTCTCCTCGGCCCTTTGTGTGTGATTGGAGGGCCTGTGATGTACTCTGATTCCCCTTCCCTTCTCCCCCTTCAATAACTCTTTTGCAGTCATGGACTGCATCCACCCCACAGCCGCAGGTGCCATTGGCAACACTCCTCTCGTTATGCTCAATCGAATCTCGAAGGATCTCCCCGGAAAGATTGGTGAGTTCGATGGAGCGAGGGTGTGCAAATTGAGGTAGAGAGCACGATTATAGCCTGTAAATGGGCGATGGTCTCGCCACGAATTAACTTTGGCATTTTGCCCGGAATGCCGTGGAAGTGCCTACTGGGATCTGGGAGTATTCGATAGAGTTTCTCTGTGTGAGGTGGAGGAATGGGCCGAGAAAATGCGTGGGTGACGATAGGAGAAGAGAGAGATTTATGAGGGATCAATGGCAATTTGTCATGTGTTTTCGACCTGTCGACGAGAGTGCAATGGTATCTCGGCATTCATTTTTTTCTTGGATGAATCATTTAAATGCCACGAGGAAATAGAGTACTGTAATCTGCAAATTGATGTATTGTATTTCAGCCGTGAAGCTGGAGTACATGAACCCTACGTGTTCCGTCAAGGATCGAGCTGCCTCTGCCATGATCGATGACGCCGAGAAGAGGGTACGGCAGAATTCCACTCGAGACTAAGAATAGCTGGAAATACGTGGTAGTGGAAACACGCAAACAGACTAGCGTAGGTTGAATTCAATTAGCGGTTGACGTAGGTAGGTGTAGGGAGTGGTTTAATATGGTATAACTTGATTCGTGTTGTTCTCTCTCAGGGTCTAATCACTCCTGGCAAGTCCGTCCTCATCGAAGCGACCTCTGGCAATATGGGCATTGCACTCGCTTTCTTCGCTCGCATCAAGGGGTCACATTTGATATTTGATCTCCAGCCTAGATCCTCAGTTGTCGATAGATGTTGGTTGATCTTTGATCTCTCTTCAGATACAAGATCGTCCTCGTGATGCCATCTGCTGCTTCCCTCGAGAGACGTGCACTCATGATTGCTTTTGGAGCTGAGGTAGGGAGAGAAAGAAACTCGATTATGTGTTGTGAGGGTACGGTAGAACTCCCCTCGAGACTAAAAATAGCTTGAAATATATGTGGTGCTCGAAACAGACTCTCTCAATCACCTTAATTCTTCTCATTTCAGTTGATCATCACTGATCCCACCATCAAGGGAATTGCTCTCATTGAGAGAGTCAAAGAAATCGCTGCTGCCGATCCCAACTTCTACTTGCTCAATCAGGTAATCAATAAATGAGTAGATGATCTTTGATCTCTTTGTTTTGCAGTTCGGCAACCAGGCCAATGCTGACATGCACTACCGTACCACGGGACCTGAGATCTGGAGACAGACTCAAGGAAAGGTGAGAGATCAAAGATCAATGTGGAAAGAAGACGAGATGGTGTGAGGAGTCTGATCATTCCTAAATCACGTGTTGAAACAGAAGAAAAGGTGCGTGCGTGTTTCTTGTCGCATACATGTTCCGAGATAAGAACATTCATTTTTATCTCTCACGTCAAGACTGTCAACCTTGTTAGTTTCATGTCTCGTTTTGCACGTAGAATAGACACTAACTGATAACGGGTCGTGGAGGGGAAAGTCCGTCTGACATCAGGTCGATATCGTCTGCTTCGGAGTGGGATCGGGCGGTACCGTAACCGGAACCGGCAAGTACCTCAGGGAGCAGAAGAAGGAGGTATACTGTAGTATCTCCGTGTCCTACTGTCTAATCAATCGATAACAGGTGGAGATCTATGCAGTGGAGCCGGCTGAGAGTGCAGTCATCTCTGGTGATCCCCCCAATCTCCACAAGATCCAGGGTACGGTATATCGATTGATAGGTAGTTTAATTGAATCGATTGAAGGAATCGGCGCCGGTTTCGTCCCGGATATTCTCGACAAGAAGCAGCTTACTGACATTCTCAAGTCAGTTTGCGATTGGGGTTACGGATGTATTTGTATGAGTACGGTATTAGGGCACTTCGATCGATAGTCTTCCTGTTCAGAGTTACCTCCGACGATGCTCTTGTGATGGCAAAGAGACTTGCAACGGAGGAGTCGATTCTGGGAGGAATCACATCGGGAGCCAATGTTTGTGCGGCTGTTGAGGTGGGAGAAAGAAGAAACCATCGAATTACGAGAAATGAGGAATTATAAGTTTGTAGCTGTTTTGTGTGTCCTTGTGATGTTCCTCAACCAGTACAAAAGTTTGTGTAGCACATACTTCGGTAGTGGAAAGGTCATTCGAAAAGGCGCACAATTTATGTGTGGAAGGTGTGGTGAAAAGTGTGTGGGCTTCCCTTTACCGGTCCAACTAAATGCTAATGACTCTGGGATGACACTAGGTTCACAGAGTGAAATGAATGGGGATCCAACCCCGGGTTGGCTGGTCCGGTAAAGGGAAGGAGTTCCAGTTTGTGAATGATCTGGTTTGTTTCAGCTCGCTTCGAGACCCGAGAATGCAGGAAAACTGATTGTGACTACGATCAATAGTTCGGGAGAACGATATCTGTGAGTGAGAGGGAGTACGGTACTCAGTTATCGATTGATTGCAGGTCTACCGTACTCTACAATGACATCAAGGATGCAGCTAATGATATGCCGTGTCTCTCACTGGAGGAATCGATTGCTGCTGCGAAGAAACTTCTGTCCAACTAGATTAGAATGCACTCATATTCGACTAATTGCTTACTTTACTGCCCAGACTAAACTGTATCAATCGTGTATCAATAACTTGTATCATCAAACAAATGTATATCTGAAACATACGGAACGAAATAAATAATTTCACTACTAAAATTAGATTGAAATGTTCAACAAATATGAATCTGTTATTCCGCGGAAAGGGAGTATTTTGAATGGGGTTGCGACTAATGCTGTGAACAGTGTCTCTGCCTAGCCTTCATTTCTAGGTAGAAAAAGCGACTAGAGGGGTCGGTCTAGTCGAGAATGAGGGGAGTCTAGTCCAGAATGAGAGGGGTCTGAATCGACAATGCTCTCTCAGAATGGCACGATCACTCGACGTTTGGTGGTTGGTGAGAACGAGAGACAATTCCATTCTGAGAGAGCATTGTCGCCTCAGACCCCTCTCATTCTGGACTAGAGACTCCCCTCATTCTCGACTAGACCGACCCCTCTAGTCGCTTTTTCTACCTAGAAATGAAGACTAGGCAGAGACACTGTTCACAGCATAATTGATAGAGTGATCAATTGGTGAGAAAGAGTTAGATGGGTCAATAGTCTCTAATTAGTCTCTGGCTAAGATCGGCTGATGCAAAACCTAGCAAACTGTTGAAGGATAGAAAGAGTGGTAAATAGAGCAATGAAATGAGCCCCGCCTCTTAAAATATGGGTATAAAAGGAGGGAAGAAGTGGGAGATGAGATAGGTGAGGTAAGACGAAAAGAAGAATGGAGATTAACGTCCTTTGATATGAGACGATTATCTACAATCACACCACCAGAGAGAGATATCGTATATCAGTGTGTTAAAAGGATACGGTAATGTGGGAAATTTCAATCTGTCTTATTCAATTGCAGAAAACGATGAGTGATATACTGAGTGCAGCATCTGATGCCATTGGGAATACTCCTCTTGTCTATCTGAGAAATATTGGAAAGAATCTGCCTGCCAAGATTGGTTTGTAGTCGACACTGCCTTCATTCCACAATCCGGTCCTACAGAAAGGGGTCATGGATGAGAGGGAAAGAGACCCTCTCATTTTCACATTTTCTCTCGCTCCTGACCCCTTTCTGGAGGACTGTCGTGATGTGCTCGTCGTTCACTGGAAGGGAGATATCATTGCAGCAGTCAAGTTGGAATATATGAATCCGACCACTTCTGTCAAGGATCGAGCTGCTTTCTACATGATTGAGGCTGCTGAGAAAAAGGTTTTATAATATAGACCATATTGAATCTGAATTGTCGACCCGAGTTTGTGTCCTATCAGGCTGGCAATATTTTTGGGTGCATTCAGCAAAGCTGAAAACTTACTTGTCCAGGGTCTGATCACTCCGGGTAAATCAGTTCTCGTAGAGGCAACTTCTGGCAATCTTGGTATTGCACTAGCATTCAATGCAACGATCAAGGGGTGAGTGATGATCTTTGATCTTTCCAATCAACCAGCCTCGTTTATTTTATTCTTATAGCTACAGTGGGTGATCTTTGATCTCTTCTCATTTAGCTACAAGATAGTTCTCATTATGCCTTCTACGTGTTCTCTTGAGAGAAGAGCTCTTCTTCTCGCCTATGGAGCAGAGGTGAAAAATAACATTTTAAAATCACTAAATTATTTTACTGTTTAAAATCTCTTACAAAAATCGATAATTGTTTCTTAGGTGATTCTTCTCGATCCTAAATGCACTGGATTGGAAATGGTCGAAAGGGCGAAACTCGTCTCTCAATCTCATCCCGATTTCTACTGGATCAACCAGGTAACAATTCCTTCGGATGACGAATTGACTGATCATCTCTCTATCAGTTCGGAAATCCTGCCAACGTCGAGGCGCACTATCGCACTACGGGACCGGGGATATGGAGGCAGACTGGAGGAAAGGTGATCTTTGATCTATTTTGACCAACGATTACCTTTGATCTTTCCCTCAGGTGGATATCATCTGTTTCGGTGCGGGATCGGGTGGAACTGTCACTGGGACTGGAAAGTTTCTGAGAGAGAAGAAGAAGGAGGTACAGTCATTAATACCGATTTATTATTTACAACAAAAAAAAGTTTTTTTTCTTGCGAAAACCAATGATAATCTTGCCAAAGAGGCGATTTTACGGTTAAATTACAGACTGAAATTTTCGTTGTCGAACCCTTCGAGAGCTCGGTCCTCAGTGGATTCCCACCTGACCAGCACAAAATCGCCGGTAGGTCACAACTATCGATTGGATTATTGTTGACCTATCGATTGATTAATCCTCTCAGGAGTCGGCGCAGGCTTCATTCCGGATATTCTCAACACTGATCAGCTCACTGGCGTTATCCGGTCAGTTTGCGATAAACTACTTTCGTAGATGGAGTACGGTAGTGATCCAATATCGATTGATTGCAGGATTGAGTCGGAGGCTGCTATTGCAATGGCGAAGAGATTGGCGACTGAGGAGGCAATTCTGGGCGGAATTAGCTCGGGAGCAAATGTACTCGCGTGTCTGCAGGTCAGTGAGAACAACAAGCATTTATCGATCTTTTTCCTTCTAATCGATCGATAAAATCGATTTATCAAGTGATAATAATCGATAATTGTTGAGCTCGCTGAGAAGCCTGAGAATGCGGGGAAGTTGATTGTGACCTCCATCAACAGCAGTGGAGAGAGATATCTGTGAGTACAATTTCTATCGGGAGGACTGTGGGTTAATTCAGTAGTCAGTAAATTATTGCCTACCGTTATATGGACCAGGGTTGCCGGTCATCCAGCATTTTGGGCGAGGCTGATAAAAGCCATAGAGCCAGAGAAAAAAGAGACAGCCAGAGGGTATACGCAACGCCGAATCGACATCCCTACTGTAGGCATTCGCAGATCTATTTCTAATGCTTCTCTCAATTCGGTAGATCATTTCCTCTTCTTTCCAGCTCTTCCGTTCTCTACTCAGACATCAAAGCGACTGCAGATTTGATGCAATTCAAATCACTCGAAGAATCGATTGAAACTGCAAAGAACATGCTGAATTGAGAGGAAAAATAGGCACTGATTGTGATTATGTCGACAATGTTGTGATAAAAATGTTATCATACTCTGAATTTGTTTTACAAAAGGCGAACAGAAATGAGGCGGAAGTGAAAATGAAGTAATCCTTTCATTTCTTCATTGCAAGTTAAGAAAGTCTAAAGGGAGTGGTACATTTTCGTAGTGCCTACGTGCGGATCACAAAGAAATTGTGCAAAGAGGAATTTGAGGTCAATGAAACGGACTGATATTCCTCACGTAGATGGAGCTGTTCGATAAACGTTCTTTGGGTGGTGACAAAAATGACGTAGACAGAGTACAGGGACAGACACAATGAGTGAAAGTGAAGGTCAGATATGAAGGACATCCACATCCTAGACACCATCCATCTCTGGATTTTAATACAAATTGTATGTACATAAGATATAAGGATGAACGAGAGTAATCAATATTTGAGAGTTCTATTGCAGTTGGTTCAACTCTGTTTCTTCTCTCTGTCTGATCATCAAAACAAAATATTCTAAAACGAATCTCGGCGGTTCATGATTGCACTCTCTCGAATTAGTCTCATTGATGGACGAATATTAATTTTGCTAAATTTTTCCTATTAATGTCCTATCGGAAACAGTAGTTGAATTGATCTTTTATCTCTTTGATCTTTCAGTTCGGAAATCCTTCCAAAGTCTAATGATCGAACGACGATATGGAAAGAGATTGATGGAACTGTGAGAATTGTTTCTTCAATTTCATATATGTCATGAGAGAGTTTACTAATCGGTTCAATGTCTTGAAGGTCGGTTCAATGTCATATTCGGAGTCGGATCAGGTGGAATTCTCACTGGAGTCGGAAGATTTCTCACTCAATTAATCCCGCGGTTGGTTTTTGTATCGAATCGATGTTACAATTTTGCATTCGATTTTTTTAAAGTAAAAAATAATGTGTGATCAGAAATATATATTTCAGATTGGAATTCACGCCGTCGAACCATTGGAACACTGAATACTCAATGGGCATTCGCCCAAGATCCCACGTGAGGAACAAAGTATGATGCGTAATTGATGACATCACACTAGGTAATTCGCAAGTGCGAATCTAATCCTTAAAGGAGGAGGAACAGGAAAAATAGAGTTTGTATCTAATGTCATTACTAAATTTCTTCTGTGAACGATAATACGAATCCAAAATTTGACACTTTTTTCTGAACCGTCTTTCTTCTGAACCGAGAAACCCGCGCGCAAAGAAGCTACAGGGCTCAGGGAAATCAGGTTCAAGTGCGACGCGCGCGTGCGCGACTAAACAAATCTCTCGGTCAACTTTCTCTCTCGTGTCGAGTTTACGTGCACTAGAGGGAGGAAAAGGGGAAGAGAGAATGCCAGGGAAGGGGTAGATCATAAACTCAACCTCTAGACACTCTACTCGACTCTCCCGGTAGATCAGTCTCTCGTCTCGCTTGACCCCTATCTCTCGCCATACCGTTTCCCAAGCGAAGTTCAGGGTTATCGTGGTGGGATATTCTGCTGTTCGTCCTCCTTTAATTTGTAGGAATGAGTAGTTTCGTTCCGGAGATTGTAGATCGAAATAAATTGAGCGAGAGAGAGGTAATCTTCCCATTTATTCGGCCAATTTGACGTGGAAGTTCGTCTGATTTCTATCTTCTTCTTCTTCTTCTTCTTCCTCTTCTGAGTGAATTCCGATGATGAGATTGCGAAGAGATTGGCGACAGAAGATTAGGCCGCCCAGAAAAGGGTTTAGAGTGAGAGAGCATGCAGAATCGAGAGAGACTCTCTCACTTTTCCACACTCTCTCGCACTGACCCTCTTTATGCAGATTGGGAATAATGCGGGCAAACGGGGTGCAATTAGTTAGGGAGTTTTGTTTGTTTGTTTCGCAGTTTGGTACAATTAAGTGCAATCGTCTTCTATAATTTAAAATTGCGCCGCTCGCGAGTCGACAGAAAAATGAAGGAAAGTTGATCCTCACTGCGATGAACAGTTTTGCTAAGAGACATCTCTGAGTTTACAAATTGCAAAGATAAAGAAAAAGAATGAAAGAGATTCTTCAAATCGACTGTTCTTTATGCAGACATAAAGGGAGAAGTAGTGAATCTGCAGAAGAGGAATCACACTGAGCACACATTTGCTAGAAGATCAGTTTGCCAAGGTTTCGTTTCTTGCACTCTCGTTTAGCTAGCGAAAGGATAGATTCTGTGGGACGGGGAGGTAGGAAAAGTGTTTTCTTAGAAACTAAACTTTGTAAAACCGTTTTCCTATCAAATGTGTGCTCTGTGCAGTGAACATGGTCATTTCCTAGTCTCTCTCTCTCCTCTCCCCTCTTCTCTTCTTCTCTTCGCTAAGCGTGGGTGGAACGTCTGCACTGATCATCAATCTCTTCTCTCCACGTGTCTCGAACTCTTTATCAATTCCTCCCATTTCTCCTCTCTCTCCTAATTGCACAATTCTTCCTCTTTCTCACGTTGGCCACAATCTCCAATCGACCTTTTGTCATCATTTTCCTTATCTTTTACAGCGTCTCAAGTCCTGGTTTACTTGATTGATAAAGCAACCCTCTGATCTTCTGAATTTCACAAACAATGAGACACACTTTATAAAGCCTCAGGCATCTGCAAATCTTGTGATGTTTTGAAAAAGAAAAGTATAAAGTTGTCTCGAAATATGAGAATATCTCGATCATTTCATACATCTTTCTATCAAAATCAGACCATGAAGTCAAGTGACAATATATTTGTCTGGTTGATTCCATGGGGTTTAGAGTCTACGTATGTAGGTACGTAAGCATCCCATAATACCTCTGAGATAACAATGGCCTCAGTGTGGCTATTCTTGTCAGAGACACGTTTCGGAATGAGATAAGCACTCGGAGATTCGATCTTTCGGTCTTTTTTCATTGATAAGAGGGATGAATCGAAGAGAAGATAGAAATGATAGCCTCAATCTTCACGTATCACTCAATTCTAGCCCCACCACCAAGTACTATCAGTGACTCTCTCAAATTCTCACACTCTCTCATTTTGCTCCCCAGTAGGGTAGACTACTGGTGGAAAGCGAGAGAGTGTGGGAATTAGAGAGAGGTCTGGTGGAGGGCAAGAACCAGAGGAACACTCAATTCACACAAATTGAGCACGTTCTATGATCAAAGGTGAAAGAGAGAGGGAGAGAAAGAGAGAGAGACTTTGCAGCACAGAACGATCAGATAGGAAGAGATAGGGGCAGAGATAGGGTCAGATAAGAGAGAGACGAGAGAGCGAGAGTGCATCAATTGTCAGCATCTTCTTCCTTATATAAAGAGTCTCTCAAGATGGAACAGATCACTCTCATATCGATCACTTTCCAATGGCAAAGGGACTCAAACCGAGGGCATTACTGCTGTGTTTGGGACCAATCAAGATACAGTGATTTCTGTAGTTCCAATCCCTTTCATTTCTTTTCGCCTACTCATTCATTCTTTGTGGTCATAGACTGACTGGTCTCAAACACTGCAGAAGTACTCAAACCGTGTCCATTTCGTGCTCTCTCTTCATCTCTTTTATCTTCTCGTTCAGTTAACTCTCATCGTTTATTCCTCCCCTTCTCCATCATTTTCATCTCTGAATTGTTAATACTCTCGTCCTTTCCACTCTCGTGTTTCTATTGTCTCATTCTCCACATGATATCTATTCAAGTCTCAATCAACATCTCCCCTTTCCCATATAAGCCCCATCCCTTAACATTCTCCTCTCATTCTCCAATGTCTTCATCTCGATCTTCCTCTCGTCCTCGATCATCTTCTATTAAACCTCGAGAAGTCGATTCCCTTCCCTCCATTCCTCCCATTCCCACCATTTCCCTTACTAATCGTCGATCGTCCGTCACAAGCAATGGGAAGGTAGAGAGTCCGACCAAATCTGTGCCCACTGTAACCTGCCTGCCTCCAACCCAAGACACCAAGATATCAAACGAACCCATGCAGAATAAGCAGTGTAACAACATCAATCAAGTTCCATCATCGCAGACCAAGATTTTGACTGCAAATGCAAACAACAAAACGACGAAGAGCACACCGATTGTCTCTGATTCCAAGTCAATTGTGCCCCCCTCTAACAATGAGACCAGAAGTGCTCCCCTTCCCTCTAAGTCCACCTCTCCTCCTGTTGGATCTCTTTCCAAGACTGATTCCACTCTCAAATCATCGACGTCTCCTCTAAAATCAGTCACTAATTCCCCCAAAATCCCATCAGTTTCGAAGAAGTCGAACCTCGATTCGAAAACTCAGAAGTCTCCCCCCAACTCGAAGACGCCACTCCTCACTCAGAAAGGAAGTCTCGATTCGAAGTCGAGCTCGAAATTGTCTCGATGTCCCGCATCGAAGTCCTCGTCTCTCATCTCCTCTCCTTCTATTTCTTCTCCTTCTCCTTCAATTCCCAATCTTCCAGCAGATCGTCCAGTGATTGGAGTAGATCCATCTCTTGCTGTGGCTGAGATGAGTACGGAGGAGATACCAGTCAAAGAGAGTCACGAGGTAATACAGTAATCTCTCCCTCTATTAGAGTTATCATTAATGTCACTCAGTGCCCTTTTCGATGTTGTGGTCAATGAACACTTTCTGTCGTCATGCCCTTTCCATTCTTCTCTCTTTCTCTCTTTCTCTCTTTCTCTCTTTCTCTCTTTCTCTCTTTCTCTCTTTCTCTCGTTCTCTCGTTCTCTCTTTCTCTCGTTCTCTCTTTCTCTCTTTCTCTCTTTCTCTCGTTCTCTCTTTTTTCTCTCTTTCTCTCTCATTTCTTCTCACCCATCGTCTCATTAACTTCTCATCTCTTCTTTCTCCTCCTTTCTCTCTTGTTTTCATTCAATTTCTTCTCTATCTCATTCTGAATCTTCTCTAATCTCACTTCAAATCTTCTTCCATTCGTCTTCATTATTTTCAAACTTTCAATGTCGTGTCGTGTTCGTTATCTCCATATTCCTCCGTCCTTCTCTTGACCTACCAATCGATAATCGTCAGATCGAAATGGCTACTCGTAAGGAAATTTGCGCAAACACTGGAGGTGCCATCGGGAATACTCCTCTCGTTCTTCTCAATTCCATTGGAAAGGGACTTCCCGGAAAGATCGGTGAGAGAATCTCATTAGAGACGGATGCTAATCATTAATTAGAGCTCTCCCAGTGGTCTTTCCTGGGGGAAAACAGTGGATAATGAGGTTTATGTCAACGGTAATTGAATCGATAATTCATTGTAGCTGTGAAGCTGGAGTACATGAACCCCGCTGGATCAGTGAAGGATCGAGTTGGATTCGCCATGATCGATGATGCTGAGAAGAGGGTACGGTACAATTCCACTCGAGAGACTCAAAGATTCAATCTAATCTAATATCTGATGTAGGGAACTGTATTGGCACTACGTTTAGATTGCATCTTTGATGGCAATAATTGACGATGAGGACTATACGATAGGGAATTACGATACAATTACGATCTCAATCATTTTTAAAATAAAATGTTTTTATTGAGGGATTGATCGAGCCTGGCAAGAATGTACTCATCGAGCCGACCTCTGGCAATATGGGCATTGCACTCGCTTTCGTCGCCAGAATCAAGGGGTGAGAGTGATCTTTGATCTCTAGTCCCGATTGTGATCTTTGATCTCTGATCTCCAGTCCCAATTAAGATATTTGATCTCTGATTGTGATCTTTGATCTTTGCAGATACAAGCTGATCTTGTGTATGCCTGCCTCGATGTCCGTTGAACGTCGCTCGCTTCTGAAGGCATACGGAGCCGAGGTTTGATCTTTGATCTATTGATTGGCTGAGAAACAAGTGAACGGAAACACTTTTTTGGAATTAGTTCCTGCTTCGGTGTAGAGTCTAAATAGAGATCAACCAAGAGACAAACATTGAAACCATTCATGCTTGACTGATTTTCATCTTTGACGCAGTTTTCTAACCATTTCTGCCCAACAGTAACAAGATGTGGTGTAACAAGGTCTAGTACAAGATCCAGCCGTGCACATAAGGGGCCTACTCTTGATAAATTTGCTATAATACAAAAACAAAAAAAAAACATTCTCATAATTGCAGGTAGTTCTCACTGACCCTGCCACAGCCGTGAAGGGAGCTCTCCAGAGAGCGAAGGAACTCCAAGCAGCCATCCCCCACTCACACATTCTTGACCAGGTTAGACACCCATCCCTCCAATCGATCTTTGATCTCTCCATTCCAGTTCGGAAACCCTGCCAATGTGATGGCTCACTACAAGACCACTGGTCCCGAAGTGTGGGAGCAGACCAATGGAAAGGTGAGGGGAATTTGATAAGGAAGAACCACATCACTTCCGGTTTTCCAAATTCAATTTTTCGTTTTTCAGGTCGATATTGTGTGCTACGGAGTTGGATCAGGAGGAACTCTCTCCGGAGTCGGAAAATACCTCAAGGAGAAGAAACCTTCCGTTAGTTTATTCACTTTATTTATTCATTAATCGATTGGCATGGAGATACCGTAATCTTCAGTGCGAAGTCTACCCCGTGGAACCCTTCGAGAGCTCAGTCATCAACGGACTCCAGCACTCTCCTCACAAGATCCAGGGTACGGTAGACTATCTCTAACTAACTTTTCTTTCCCCACACGAATCAATAATCTTTGTTCTCCTCAGGAATGGGCACTGGTTTCATCCCCGAGATCCTTGACAGAACTCTCTTCAGCGAGGCTCTCAGGTGATTATTGATTATCTCTCAGACTCCGCCCATTTCCGATTAATCAATAATCGATTGTTCAGAGTTCACTCCGATGATGCTATTGCAATGGCGAAGAGATTGGCGACAGAGGAGGCAATTCTGGGAGGAATTAGCTCGGGAGCAAATGTTTGTGCTGCTGTGCAGGTATTATTTGATGAATTACAAAAGGAATTAGAGAAAATGCAGTCATACTTGATTGTTTTATCTGCACAATTTCACTTTTCTCTATTCAGCTTGCTTCTCGACCCGAGAACGAAGGAAAATTGATCGTGACGAACATCAATTCATTCGGAGAAAGATATCTGTGAGTGACCCCATTCATTCTTCCGATTGCATCATCACTATTCAATTTCCATCGATTGCATCATCACTACGCAATTTAAGATCGACGACTCTCTACTCTGAGATCAGAGATGCAGCAGAGAAACTAACGACGATGTCTCTTGATGAATCTCTCCTCATCGCTCAGAAATACGTCGCCCTCGAGTGAATCAATCGATTTATCGATCGACTGTCGGTCATTTTGACCTCCCCTATGAAACATTGTAATAACCGTGATCTCCGAACAGAGTATTCTCGATAAAGTACAGTATTTGACTGATGGATTCGAACAGATGTTCACGCAAAAAAAGAACGATTATTGCCTTGTCGAACAGCGAAAAGAGCACTTTTATTGGAATTGAATCTGGGAGAGTGCGATAACTTTGACAATTTGAAAGAGAAGAGAACCAACTGAATCGACCACAGACAAAAAAGTAAAACGGATTTTGTTTGCTATGTTCTCTGTGGCTCATTTCTACTCTTCGTTCTCCTTTATTCTCTTTGTTTTCCCTTATTCGCAGTAATTGATATGACGATAACACTTGTAAGGACACTCCACTCCATTTCCTCTTTCCATATTGAGATGGACTATTCTCCTATGAATTCCTTCAGAGACATTGGTGAGTCCATCCAAATACCTCTTTCCAATTGTCATTCTCAATGGTATCATTCCATTACATTGCCCAATCTTCTTTCTCTTTCTTTACTCCCTCACAAAACTTTTTCTCTAAAACGCGTTCAATTCAGAGTAGAATGGTATGAGAGGCAACTCCCGTTAGTATCTTGCCCAATTCTTCTTTCCTTACCTTTCTCTCTCGATAGTTTTGACCATCTCTCACTAATCAACAGCTGAATTCGTTTGTGCTTCAGCTTTACCAGTTCTCCCCTCTTCTCGAACAGTAGTTGTGGTTCATTTAGTGAAAGTACTAATGACCATCTCTGATCTACCCTCTCCCAATAAAGATAGAGTAGTCAATCGACTTCCTTCTAGAGAAGACGAACCATGTGGTGAGAACTCCGTCTACTCCCAGTTAACAATACTCTACTTGAAGGAATCGACTGTTTTGGAGATGATCGGGATGCGTTGAATGACCTCGCCAAGTACTACAACAACGCCCATCTCAGCGATGTCAATCTTGTCATTGGAGATCAAGTGTAAGGAGAGGGGGCAAAAGAATTGCATCGGCCGGGAATCGAACCCGGGCCGCCCGCGTGGCAGGCGAGCATTCTACCACTGAACCACCGATGCTTGTAGGTTTCCATCTCATCGGCTCATGTTGGCCAAGGGGAGCGATGTGTTTGACCGCATGCTCAGCCAGAGATGGAATGGAGACTCGAAAGTAAGAAGAATTATCATTGGTGACATCACTCTTCGATATTTGAGGAAGTCACTATTGTGGAAGATCCATCGACAGTCCGATATTTCCCTGATTTCCTTCGATTTCTGTATTGCAATCACGTAGTTCTCCATCATGAGAACACTCTTCCCATTCTCATTCTGGCCGATAAATACAATGTAACTGGACTGAAGAAAGTGAGTGACGTTTATCGATTTTACATAACAAATGTTTTGAGGTTTGTGTCGATTTCGCCATTTCTTCAGTTATTCCTCATACCGATCTCAAGGAGATCTTCCACACTTGGTTCTCGTACGCAACTAAAGTATTCCATGAGGTACCTCAATTTAATGCAAAAATAAATTAATAAATATCCCAATGCAGAAGTTGATTCGTGCTTGTGTGGATGTAATTGCGGTCAAAATGGAATCGGTTTGATCTCTCGCGTTTATTTGGATGACTAATCTAATCGCAGATAATTAGTTCCCCTGAGTGGGAGAAGACTTGGGATTCACTGGACAGAGATCAACTCATGGAATTACTCAAAAGCAATTCGCTTGTTGTCAAAAGTGCGTCGGATGGTATTCATAGTTGGATGAATTCTTTTGTCAGATGAATTGAGTCTATGGGATTCACTCCTTCGATGGCTGTCATCGTCTTCTCATCCAGAAAGGGGAGGACCAACTGCCGCACCTCTCATCTCACAATTAATGCCACTCATTAGGTGATCATCACTACATTATATATATATTCATCGCACACCACAAGGCTTTATTTCTTTTTCATTTGGGTGCGACGACATGTACAGAAATGTGCGAATAAAAGAAAGAAACGATCTAGGCCTCTAGCTTCTCCCATTTAGGCGGTCAATTAGCTCAATTTCGTATATTCGGATTACTGTAGGATTGGTTACGGTAGATCGACTCATCGGTCTGAGTAGGGTGATTATCCTACGGTAGGAAATTAGGAGGGGGGACTCCTATGAGGGAGCATAGCGATCAATCAAGGCATCAGAGTGCAGAGAAAATGATACGAATTTCGGCACCTTACCGAATAATTCGACACGCCGAACGAATACCGCCCCAGACGGCGAAATAGTATTTGATTCTCTCTCTTTCCCTCCTCTTTCTAGATTCTCATCAATGTCTCCACACGAGATTTCAACAATCGAGGAATCTCCATTGGTTTGTCTTTTTCCTTCTTTTCCCATTCATGGAATTTGTTCACAGGCTAAAACGCATCCCAAAATCTTCCTTCCACTGATCGGACAAGCTTACAAAACGCACGCAGTTCCTCTCGCTATTCGAGCGAGGTCAAACAATTAAAAGTTAGAAGAAATAAAATAGGCTATCATGTATTTTTGGAAAATTCACGTGCTTGAGAATCACGTAACGTGACAATAGACTGGATTTGAAATTGTGGAAAATATTAATTGATTCCTGTAGGGATTGCACTGGTCTTTCGTCTCTTCTCCGTCGGTATTCGGAAGTTCGATGGGATCGAAGAATTGAATTGAGAAGAGAACAATTAGAAAGAGGACTCGATCATGAATTCAAGGTGAACTTCTCCAATGAAATCTGCAAATACCGGAAGCATTCCAAGAAATGAATGAACAAATTGTTTGTTGATGAATTTAGATTTCATCTCGTTCTCCAACAATTCCCGTTCATTCTTGGTCGTGGACTCTTAGACTCTCAACTCAAGGAAGTTTCTCATCTACTCCAACAACTGAAGACTCACTCAGAATATTCCTAAATGCTGAGTCCATCGACCACCCACGGTATTCATTTTATTCATACAGATATCGAATCTTGAGAAAAGTCGAATGCTCCCGAAATATCATGTTCATGTTATTTTGGGAGACATCGTGTTAATTTTCCCCCACTTTCCCGAACTTTACGATTCTACTCTTTTTCAGACAGAGATGAATTCAATGTTTATATGACTGTCATTTGAAATTTTTTTCGGTTGTAAAAAACGTTCTCTTCGATGGTAATAGCTTTCTCTCACTTTAAAATGGGCCGATTTTTGATTGCTTCACCATGCGTTCAATACTTTTACTGCCGTTCTATTTATAGAATCTCAATTCGGATTCATCTTATCTTTTTCATTCTTCTTATTTCTCAACGTGCTTCCCTTCCTCTCTCAGTGTTCCAAAGTCCTTCTCAATTCCTCCGTACATTTGCCATTTTCCGTCGAATCGATGTCTTATTCATGCCCCCATGCACGAAACTTGATTCCATTCGTTCTTTCTCTCAAAGACACGAAATAACCTGCGAACTCATAGCTAATTTAGAATGTATCCACTGCAGAGAGAGATGTTTCTCACGGGGTCTCTCTCTCCTCCCCCACTATGACATCTAAAGTGTGACGAATTGTAGCCACGTTGAATTCCTTGTTTCATTTGTCGACGATCGTCAAATTCTCAAGTCGATAGTGGGAAAGAATCAATTCACGAAATCTCGGTGAGTTCATTCATAGAAGAAGTCGAGTAGTGAATCACATGATGCACATTAATAGATGAGGATATGATGGGTGGGTTGGTTAATGGACATTAGACGTCCTCGTTTCGACCTTCTTAATGCTTCATTTGCTCATCAAAGACGTCTACAGACTAATATGCTGACGCCTCAGATATATACCTATATTTCTCTCTCTGTTCATGTGATTATTGCAGATGCAATAGAGATATAAGTGACCGATTATAAATTGATTGCAGATATGGATGCGAGTTGGAAATGGGAGAGAACATTTCTATTCGAGAGTTGGTATCTGATTCGTCCAAACTTCTTAACGATGGAGAACTTCATATCCAAATCACAATTCGACCACTCAATGGGTACGAAGTGTAAATATGCCTCGACAGTATCCGAAGATGCTTTTGCTGTGTAATATTGCGAAGATGGCTTGGTCATTGCTCAATTACGCGCAAATTGTGGCCAAGCACACCTAAATATTGAAATGTAAATTTTTACTGTGAATATGTTGAATTTACATTGAATCAGCCATGTCTATTGAAAAAATAAAACGAGTTTGTCCGATCTCTTAAAATCTTTAAAATTAAAATTTAAAAAAAATATTGAAATGTAAATTTTTACTGTGAATATGTTGAATTTACATTGAATTAGCCATGTCTATTGAAAAAATAAAACGAGTTTGTCCGATCTCTTAAAATCTTGGAATTCGACCGTCCGAAATTTTAAACATCCTGCGAATAGTTACTTTTTGAGATATCAAGATGACAATTCATTCCTCATTATGATCCTTCCGATCGTTCTTCCTCTTCTCCATTCCTTCCTTGCCTTGCACACAATACGCAACTATGCATGGCATGGTGTCACTGTGAATACTCGATAGGAGGAACAGTGGAACTCTTTATTCATGGTTCAATTCTACTCAGATCACTCAAACTCGACGTAGAATCGGGTAGTTTCTCAGCATGAGAACGTTGTTCGGCATCACGAGTCCTCAAATAGATACAGTCTCACAGTTATTCGCAAGGAGTATGGTAGTCTTTTTCTGTCTAGGACTACGATCTCCTCATTGTTCTCCCCTCTTTCATTTGGAGTCAAGCTAGACGGACTTTTGAATAGTTTCTTTTGTTCTTCGCATTTTGAACGTCATGAACGGAAGTGCGAAACAATGAGAGAAGGCGAGAAAGAAGAAAGGAGAGAGAGAGAGAGTGAGAGAGAGAGAGATCTCGAAGGTCTCGCCATCTCTCTCTCTCCATTCAACCCTCTTCTGTCTCAATTCGACCGTAGCTATGACTCCATTTGTATGCTCACAGTATAGTCGTCTCTCCTTTCCATCCACTTCATTTTTCGCCCGAAATTGTACCTTCTCTCATACCCACCCACCGTCAACGAAAACAGATACCGAAACAGGATGCGACATAATTCAATGAAAAAATCCAAAATCCAAAAATACCAGTAGAACGGCAAGATGATATAACTAGTGCAACAATTCCTCCATTTTCCGATCGTTCGAAAATTGCATGTTAAATATTAAATAAAATAATTAAATTAAGTTTTACCTCTTTTGCTCTGGAAGAATTTAAGTCCCTCTTCTTCAGGGAATTCGTCGAGATTGTAGATCACTGCAATCAATCGATTAATGAATGAACTACCGTAATGTTGGGAAGATTGTTTATTACTCACTATTTGGGAATGCAGAGATGAGGGGAAGCAATAGTAGAAGAAGAGATAGAAAGGAGACGAAGAATCGCATTATGAAGATTGACGACGGCCAAGTTGGGGGAGATCTGCAATACGAAGAATGAATAGATCTCATACAATCGTCGATACAAATAACAATGAACAGATGAAAAAAACGGTCGAAAACAGGTCGTACGAATACAATTTGTCATTTCAGGTGGAACGAGGCTCACTGTAGCAATTACAACTACAATTCAGGCTATTGAGTAGGTGGATGAGGAAACGTGGGAGGGGCAAACATTAAAAGAACAAACACATTAAAAGTAAGGAAGTACAACTATTCAAGAATAGCATGATAATAATTTCATACTGTGTTGTTATTTTCTGCACTCAACAGAAGAAAAAGAATGTCCAGAGTAGTCTCAATTGGACTGGAGTGACTCGTATGGAAGGGGGCGAGAATGAGCAGAAGAGGGGCGGTAACTGAAGGAAGGGGAGGAGTCAAGGAGTGAATGAGAGAAGAAGGAACAATCCATGATGATGATAGAAGAGAAGGAGTCTTAAGGAGGACACAACGAGATCAGTCATGACAACATTCAGTGATTAGCTACACCACTTTTGAGATATGTGAGAGTCCCCAATCACACCACAGTCTATTTTTATATGTGAGCAGAAAGGCCTTTTTCTGGGTGGAAAGTGCCTGTATATGGGCGAATCCATAGTAAGTTCACGGTCGATGGATTCGAGAAAAGAACCTCGACAGGACAACCGGAAGATAGGATTATGTCAGGTAGGCACGACAAATTCACAATACATCGAATAAAGCGAAATGGAGAAGGAAGTTATTCCGGCCTGAATGAACTGAAACAATAGAATATTTTCAAGTTCAAACCCCCCCCCCAAAAACTGTTTGTTATACACAGGTTCAAGATAAATGGGAAAAAAACCAATCGTACAATTGAAATAGAGTGATTTCATTCTCTTCATCGATGATAAATGTCTAATTGTAAGAATGGTCAAGAACCGTCTGGGATAGTGCACCGTTTCATATCTAGCTTGCGCTCCATTTGAATCTCGTCATTCTTTAATCGCTCTTTCGAGTTGGAGCAACGATTTCGATCATTTAGTGAGACTCAGACAAAAGAGCAAGAACAAAATCTTGCATCTGCTCGAAAAGTCCATGTTTTTGCCAACTCTCATTGTTTTCATAGGTCCCTTCCATTGAGAAAGTGAACCTTGCGAGGGAGTAGGAATAAGAGTAGGTCACACCTCCCTCACTCCATACACAACAAATATTAAAGACCATAACAAGGAGCGCAGACAGTGATGTGAACTGAAGAGAAAATACGATCTGTCAATATCTAACCAGAAGTCGTCAGAAAGGGTTATATATTCAGAGATATATAGAAAATAAGCATATATCGTGTAATTTGTGTGGAAACACGAATGACTCTGTAAATGGTTCTTAATAAATGTAGTTGATACACTGGCGAAGAGTGCGACAGGAAAGATAATCTAAATTTGGGTAGGGAAGGTGGGAGATGCAGACTAGACGGATATTAATAATAGTATTACGCTTGTTGAAACTCCGCCGCTTAAAGTAGGCTCTTAATTATATTGTTTATAAATCTCTAATTGTTTCCCAACCCTATTATTAATACTAGACTCGACTGGTCAAGAGAGTCAGTCAAGATGCGAGGAGACAGCTACGTCATCCAATAATTCCCCCTTCTTCCGATTCGTATTACGCAACACCAGACTGTTGCAACATGTGAAAGGGAAGAGACGAGATTCATAATCCAATTACATATTTATTGTCCTTTGCAGTCTCTTTTTCTGGTGCTGACAGACTCAGATTCAGACGGAAATAAAAGGAAGGAAACGCACGAACGGAAGTTTCTGGAACGTATTCAGTACATTCATATACATTTTTTCTTCCTACTAATAATATGTTATTTTGCTCAACTCTTAAATCATGAAATTATGCACGTATATCTCGAATTATTGAGATGCCAATCTCAAATAACGGGTAACCGTATAGTATGTGTGTCGTCACTACGAATCATGACAGAAAGACACCTGAGATTTATTGCATCGTTTGTCAAAGGAATCATGCTTTCGCCTAAGGAATGTAATGACTTCTGAGGAAGAGGATAAACGAAGGAGGTAAAACGACATATGAGAATCTATATAAATTACCTATTCCTTTGCGGCATAAGTTGAAACAATCACACGAAAATTGTGGAAACAATATTTATTCATTGAATGCTTCAACAACGGAGAAAAACTTCAAAGTAACCAACATCGTTCAATCATCTGTTCAATGTACAACCTCACTCTCTAATATGGGGGAAATAGTTCTCATTCAGTCAATATTCGAGAAGATCGAAAACAAAAAAAATATTTGAAAATAGCTATGGGAAATATTTTTTTGTATATACTTTTCAATGTAATAGAACAATCTAACTACAAATTAAAAAATGCTAGTTAAGAATATTCAGATCAGCTAAAAATTAGCAGTAGAACCAAAGATCAGATATTACAATGGGAAAAGAGCTGATTGTGAGAGATGTGGATACGAAAGGACGAGTCAGTAATAAATGGAATCATTTAGCAGCAAAAAAAGTATTCCAAAAATCAAAGTTTCAGAAAACATAATAGAAGTAGTTCAAAACGAGCCTAGCAAAGACAGATCGATGCATCCGACAAGTGTAGTAGCTGATGGGGGAAATCGAAAGTTGAGGAAAAAGGGAAGGGGGTTGTGGTCTTTAAATAGTAGAAACGATAATTGAGCAATCATAATGCCGAATATTCATGCTAAATATGTCAAATTCCTTCATATTACACAAAATACAACAACTAATATATTCTATGAAAGTTTCTGGCGGAGTAGAGTGGGCACTCTCGTAGTCACTCGCAATCGCTCTCACTGTGCAGGACACACATCAACTGCCTTCTTGATATAAGCAGAGATGTTGAGGATATCTTGGATGTTATCAGGCATCACCTCGAAAATCTTGCACAGAAGGGTGTGATTTGTCATTATCTCACGTATCACCTGTAATAGACAATTCACTCGTAACACAATGCATGTCTAATATATCACAACATTCATATTCACTGTTTATGAACAACACACATAAGGAAAGAGGTCGACCATTTTATGTACAACTCAGCTTCAATTGAACCGATCCTCGTTTCTCTCAACACTTTCATCACTTCCGGCCAGCATGCCAACTTCCACGCAAGGGGCGAGAGTAGTATTTGTGTCTATTGCCCTTCCCTTCCTCCCTCTCTTCTCTCTCTCCTTTTTTCCATTCTCAGCTCACTGAGCATACTATCGCTTCTAGGAATGAGAAGAGTAATCTAGGAAAAAACAGCCGGATTGGAGAAGGACATGCATTACGTATACCCAAATTCACAACCAAATAAAGAATATAAATTTTACAATACCTTGTGTTCTGTCATCATGTCAGTCTGTGTCTCTGCCTCTGCAGTAGAAGTTGCTGTGGATGAAGAGACGCTTCCATTTCTCACAGGGCTGCAAAGAACCATATCACGTAGAATCCATCACTACGACCAATTTCGATCATTGGAACATCTTCATAGCTAGAATATAACACATCACTACCACTTAACTTTTTAATCTCGTATGGATTCAACCGAAACACTACTTTGAAGCACTACAGTAACAACTGAAGCCCATGGGGAAAAATCCATTTCTAAAATGGTCCTAGACTTAAATCACAGTCCGAAATCTGAATGAAAGGATTCGTATTCTTATGACGAGACATACAACTTTCGCACAATATACAGAGAGTTATGGACTCAGAAAATACCTCATCATCTCTCGTGATCCGGGTGGTCTGTATCCGGGTGCAAGATGCTCCGACGATGAAATCTCAGTAGTCGACGAGGCAAGATCTTCCTGAGGTCGCCAGCTGAAATAAAATGGGCTACTTTCTTTGGAATAATTTAAAGTAAATGCAATCACAAGCCGGTAGATATACTAACAAATTCTACCACTCGGAACAACGCATATGATTTTGATATTCCATAAAATAAGGACAAATTAAACTGACGGGTTGAATGCCGTATCATTGGAAAGGGCGTAAAAATTGGTAGGGGTGCCCTGAAGGAATGCCCTGCAATGGAAGAGCAAAAAATAAACAACACTGGATGTATTACCACAACACATCCCAAGTATAATTAGCACATGTACAACATTCGACAATCAACTGCTTCATTCCGTCGTGACCCTCCGGCGGAATAACGTGTTGAAAGTAGCATTGCGTAAACTTACTCCGTTGGACTGGCGACAGCTCTCTCGAAGAAATCATCATCGCCAACGTTGAGATCGAGGTTGCTCATGAGATCCATATCAGAATGGGGCAAACTCATTGTCTGAGATAGATATGAAATATGATACGATAGATATGTATTATTCTTTTTTATCTTAACAAGAATTGATATCGGAAGAGCACAACATGACGATGTACACTTAAAGGCTCTGGAAGTAATCAGAAATCAAAATCAAAATATTTTCATATTGCGTAGTTATCATGCGAGGCGATGAAACGCTAAAAAATAGAAAAGTTCAACTTGGCCATTAAACAATTTTTTCGGCCATTTCGGTGTGATTATCTGTTGTACAAAGTTTAAATAAAAATAAACAAAATTAATCTCGTCATGATTTGAACAGAATTGGGGAAATAAGCCCCGTTTACTTAATTTGGAGTTTTTTTAAAGAAGGCCTCCCACGAATATTTGGTCACATAAACTGCCAACGTAGTGTTGTTGGGGGCGCTCATCCGAGCACATTGCAACGCATCCGAAATTCTACCGTAATCTATAAATCGATATACATACATATTTATCCTGACATCAAGGCAAGGGCCTGCAGGAGGTATCATTCGGGGACAGAGGTGGTCGGGATCGAATTCGAGGCAACTGGGTCAAGGGAATGGATCATGCTTGGCTTCCTTGGTCAATTGTAGTGCCGATCTTGGACGATAGACATTGAGCGTAGAAGTAGATCTTCCAGCTTCCAGTGACGTCCTGACTAGCGTGTATCAACCAAAGTGGGAACTCACGTCGTAGTCTTGTCGACTGGGGCCTTTCTTGAAAGTTGACGACTTGAATTATATGTAGTCGATCCGAGTTCTCTGCTCGAAGTGGTACCGGGTGGGCGAAATACTTGCCGGGTTGCCCAAGCTGACTGGCAAGGATTCTCCAAACTGAGGTGGGAGAGGAGCGGGGAGACTGTCGACCGCCCGTCACGAGGCACAGAATGAAGAAAGAATGAAGAACGTGCTAGGACGCGAAGATAGGAAAATGAACGGGGGAAAATGAAGCTGCCAACGATATAATAATGTTTCCCCCTATGGATAATATCGGTTTTCATAAAAAATATAATAATTTTCGCAAGGGAATGCATAGAAAATTGCCCCTAATGCTAGTGTGCGCGCTCCATTTTTGGTCGCATTTTTCAGGTGTACTGTATTTTGCTTATCGAAAAAAAATATGGAGCGCGCACACTAGCATTAGGGGCAATTTCTATGCATTCCCTTGCGAAAATTATTATATTTTTTATGAAAACCGATATTATCCATAGGGGGAAACATTATTATATCGTTGGCAGCTTCATTTTCCCCCGTTCATTTTCCTATCTTCTGGTCCTAGCACGCGTTGCCTGTCGATTCTTTGTACCTTTGCGGCCATTTGAACGACAATATATCGATTTATAGGTTACGGTAGAATTTCGGATGCGTTGCAATGTGCTCGGGTGAGCACCCTCAACAACACTACGTTGGCAGTCTATGTGACCAAATATTCGTGGGAGGCCTTCTTTAAGCATGTTTAGGTTCAATCGATAATTTTTAGATTAGTCATGTTTTTTGGTATTTAGTAGAGTAGCGAAAATGGATCCCCACTCCCTGCTGATTTCCCCCCTCTCTAGCACTAGCGAGGGGGATCGTAAATGCCTCTCTCGCGCGCAGGGAGTGCGAGTGGGCGGGGTGAGTGCTCACTGAGTGCGATTTTCTCTAGAAACGCCCTGAGTGCGATAGATTTTGAAAAATTTCTCAGCCGGGTTTGAGCAGAGCCCATTTTAAGGTCGATTTTCAGACTCCACGCATGATGTTTACTCTTAGGGCAACTTTTCAGCATAGCCAAATTTTCGCTACTTCGGCCCCATTTAAATCCTCTCAGATAGTTTCTGATATGCGGACCCGGACCCGCCCATCCAACATCATGCGCGGCACCCTATTATCAGTATGATTCAAATAAGATATCCCGCGATTTCATAGGAGGTGCCACATGTACACCTGATTCGAATCATACGGAAAGGGGGGTTGTGTTGAGAGACTGTGCAAAAGTGAGAGAGGCCCTCTCGCCTGTGGAATAATGGGTGGCGATGTCGAGGAAAACTCATGAAATGGTGCTCATTTAAAAGATCTCGTTGAGCTGATTCCAGATATATGTTTCCCAGTATATGAAATTTTGATTATCATGCAAAAATACGTTGGTGAGTGCTTACTGAGTGCGATTCGCACTCAGGACTATGCCGAGAGGAGGGGTCGTAAATGAGGCGCGGGAGTGCTCTCTGCGCCACTCAGGGCATTTTTGTTGTCAAAACGCGCGAGTGGGGATCCATTTTCGCTACTCTAGTATTTAGTGCCCCATCTCATATCACGAACTGCCTCATATTTGATTTACTGGTCTCTTCACTCACTGGTGAATCTCTGTTGCCACCAAACTGAGTGATGCCGTTGCCGATTACTGCAATAAATCCATCTTCTATATCCGGATAATAGAAATTCAAACCTGGTGATAAATCACATCCATTCGAGTGGAATCCATTAAACTGTGAGACCTCAAAAGATTACAGAATATTATTTGTTCTCTTTCTTCAATTCCCTTTTTTCTTTTCAATTTGTTTTCATTTTTTTCTTCAACAATTCTCTTTTTTTTTAAAAGCAAATCTGTAAATATATTTATATAGTAAACAAGCTATACTATACTAATCACCTGTGAATGTTGAGGAGTGAATACACCTTTCCCTATGGACTCGTTTGATGCAGTGGTATCCGCTGCTGGACGACGGCGAACTCCTGAGATATGAGTTATGAATAAAAATATAAATAACATGACTTGTCGTAAATGCTAGATTATATGAAAGACTCCTCACGATACAGTTTTTTTACCATGCCTGTCATAAATATATCAAAATACAATTTTGTAAAGCGAGATGCATATAACTAACCCGACACCACTTCCGACATGCTCAGATGTTGTTGCATTCCGTTCATCCTCGTGGCTACACCACTCAATCCAGGGGGAGAAGGAAAACGAGTACGAGCTACTGGTACAGCCTCCTTCCACGCATGAAAATAGAACCAATGCAGATTGTATTACTGTTTCCAAATCATTGATGTGGATGATGTTAAATATTCGGTGAGCATTTGTTCAACATAATTCCTACCTTAGGCAGCGGTATGGCGAGGCCATTGGGCACTTTAGTACCAGGCGAATAGGCAGGATGATGATGTACTGGCTCCTTCGTAGTTGGATCAAGAGGAGTCACCATTACTGCTCGATAAATATGTTTTCTACAAACAACGAATGATGAATTTACTGTTATAATACACAGGCATTATTAATCTGCAGATGATAACTCACTTGTCTCTCTCCTGTCTGTAAACAGTCACTCTGCAAATCATGCCTTGCTTAGGCGGAGTCTGCAATAAATCTGTGCAGGCTAAGTTCACAATTAATTAACTACCTCTCCAGCGGTGTAGTCAGTCCAAGCAGCAAAAGCCGACCCGAATGTTGAATGCTCGAGGAATGAATAGAATGTACCCTGAGCCATCTGCACGTGAGTTACCTGAGAGAAGAGGATTGCTAAATTGCTTAAAGGGCCAAAGACTTATCACTCACCCTCCAAGTGTCACAAGTATGCAACATTAAAGCAACAGCGTCCCTGATAGTCTCGTCATCTCCCAATTCCTCAATCTTCACCGCTGTCCACGGAACGTCCTGATTGAGGAAGCTATTACGATAAGGAGGACAAGATATTTTGTTTTTTCTCGGATAGGTTTTTTTTGTTGTTGCATGGACTGAAAATATTTTTTTCCAGGAGATGTAAGAGGAAGGGGTAAAAACTATCAAGTATTACGGGAAAAATCAATAACACATGCCTCGAACTGCCCAATGTAGCAGACGGTTATCTTAACAACGTCAAATGAACGAAGCGTGGCGTGAAAATAGTGAGGAGGAACGTAAATACGACCTGTGAAGAACATGGTGAATAAAAAATACCGAATTTCTTGATTGTAATTTGCTTGCTTTCAAACTCATACCGTTAGTATAAATCAATTAATATTGCTAAATTATGTTGAATAGATAGCAGAAATCGGTGTATATCTCCCATTTGTCAACCCAGTCGGCACATAACACATGTAGAGCAAACATTATACGTTTAAAGGACGGACATGCAGGCCATTCATTGTAAATTTGATCTTAATTTCATTTGAAGACTCATATTTTCACTTACCAATCTGATCATTCCACATCCATGCAGCCCTTCCCTTCTTATCAACTCTATTCACAACAGCATGCAATTCCAATTGTAATCGAGATCCATCCATGTCGTAGGGCACGGTAGGGAACAGCTGAGAATTATAAATCAAATAAAATGGTTAAACTTTTGTTCACCCATGCATGGGCTATGGTGTAGCCAGCAACAGAACTCTCCCTTCTGTTAGCCGGAAACCCATCGGATTTCGAAAACCACCGTCACGATTTAATATTAACCCCAACCGCTTTTTACTCAAATTCAAAAGCTTTTGTTACAGACAATTTCGCTTTTAATCTAGACTTCGATAAACAACGAGCTAGTGATTTCGTTCCTTCTCATTTCCCGTTATAATAACGGCCGATGAAGGAAGCTGAAAAGACAATGAAAAGTTACAAAGTCGTTAGAATTTAATTTCTCGAAACGTTCACTAGTGGACGATAATGAAGAAGAAGGGTATAATAAAAATGAAGGTGAAAAATATTACAAGAATATTACACAGATATGTTATCGTATTTCGAAATGCACTTCGATTGCAGAAATGTTCCGTAATAATTATCGGGAATTTGATAATTATTTTCTCAACAAAGGAAAAATTGTTGTTACAAATTATGTTCTTGCTGAACGGCTGGTTGTAAAATGAGAACCGCAACATATACAACAAGTTGCCAGAACGCTCCAATTTCCAATTCCCTTTTATTACAACTCTTCGTAACTGGATTTTACGTCGTATGTCGATATATATATCGAAGTCTAATGAGTACACACGAGCTAGAAGTTGATAATAGATATGATTTAATTTTCCAGTTAATTACTTACCATTCCCAGATCATGTGGGTTTCCAACAGACCATCCAATACGTGATTCACACTGCAATAATACACTATATTTTCCTCTTCAAATATATCACGAGACAAATTCGTTATCCAAAATCAAGTACTTTACTTTCAACAGGAGGAACACTTCATAATGAGGAACGAGAGTGATTCCAGCAGCTCACCTGACCATTATTCCTATGTGCGATATACCGTATCCACGTGCCAAATCCCATATACGGTTGTACCAGAGAGGAGGGTAGACTAGCTAATCCGGTAACAGCTGAGTAGACCAACGAATCTCCCGAATAACCATTCCATACTACGATACATCCAATCTGAATGTGATTTAAAACTAGCCGATAAATGAAAATTTTATATTAGTGTGTGAAATATGTTCGGTTAGGCGGGAACACACCGAAGAGGTATCCGAAGGTGAGAGGGACATTTCGGTTAACGAGCCAAAACCGTCACTTATCTAAGGGAGACACATAACGGTTAGGTATTTAGACTTCCTGTCCCTAATCTTTATTATGCAGTGCACTAGATCATGTTGATGCATTCTGACCGTCTGTCGATATATATTTTGTCCACTCTTTGTACCTGTTCATGGACGAATTCAGGGGATCGATGAGCACCTCCTTGAGAAGCAACTGGTTTCTGAAGAACATTCATTTACCTAATAGTAATAAGAATAGGAGACGTCTGTACAAGGTGAATGGATAATTAATTATTTTTTACGAGTTTCGGAATAAAAGACGTGAAATAGCGGAGTGTGAGATTACGGCAACGACATTTCGGTAACGGAGGCTTTCAAATTAATTCTCTTCATAATCATCACCATAGGCCAAACGCAATCGTTTTCGAAATGGCTAATTAGAATGTAGACTATTAAGTTAATCAACTAATACGTGGAAATTTCAAAAGGTTCAAATAAATATTAAGCGCCATAATCGACCCGTTTTAGCCGTTATAGTTATCGCGAGTGTTCGTTTTATCGCGCTGTACTTGCAGTTTGCATAGCATCAACCACAACGTGATCAACAATGTGTCGCATGCTCACCATCGTCGATGGATTCACCGATTCCCGTACTTCACACGTGAAAGCAACGAAATGACAGTCGTTGATGACGGGCTGACAGAAATACTGAAAAATATAAATAACAAATTTGAATGAAAAATTTCAAAGAAAATAGATGGAAAAACGCGTAGAGGGTATTTTTAATAGTTCTTGCAAGATGAAAAAAGGAGCTTCCAATGTGTACTACAAATGCTAAAGCTGCCATTCCGTTTCTCGAAATCTCGACCACCTGCTCTGATTAAGCAGATGAAAGACCAAGAGTTAAGTTGTTCAAGTGCTTGTAAACGAATCTCTATCATTAACAGATCTGCCAAGTGTGTAAATTGAATTTTTTAAAGGTTCAAGTGAAAATTGAGTGGACAGGAGGTATGAGAGTAAACGTGCAAAAATAATGAGATTAACGCTAAGATCAATGCGAAGAAATATCACGTTTGTTCAAGGAGCTCGAGACTTAGAATTGCTATATAATAGTGAATAAGTAAAGGCAACTTACTTTAATAGTAACAGTAACTCCAACTTCAGACCCTCTTCCTAACCAAGACTTTCCAATACCATTTCGAGCAGAATACGGTACGAACACACGGCCCTCTCGAGGTAAGTCAACATAACAAAACCTCAATGTAACACACATAAGAATGCTGATAGTCTATAATAAAAACTCATATCACTGTATGCTAAATTATTTATAAAGACTGACTTATCAAATTTTTCGGCAATCTTTCCGGTTTTCTCTATCAATTCTTCCGTTTTCACAACAGAACACGCAATGTAGGCACATCCATTCTTTATATCCGGTTGTTTTAATGCAGTGAAGATTACTTGATCGCCACACTGTAATATTGTCATTCGAATAATCATTCCCATCATCGCAGTAAACTCACTTTAAATTTTGTCCTTAGATCAAAGCAATTCTGTCGTACTTTCGCAGCGGCTATGGGGAAAAACACTCGGCCCAATTTATCATCTTCAACGTATGCGTATGTCTTCAAAATCTGGAATTAATTTAGTTAAAGTTAGTGGTCACTGAAAAACTGACCCCCTAATTTTATATGCTTATTACAATGAGAAAAACATTCTAAGAAACTGGTATTTTTTAGAAAAAAAATTAAAATCAATATTGAGCCCCTCACTATATTTATGGTGTGGCTACAGTATGCCAGCGGAGATTTTCCATTGTCATTAACCGTGCTTGTAATGAATCATCCGAGCTGGATTGTTGACCTAGGTTTACATGACGTCGAAAATTTCGCTCTAATGCTGCATTAAAAGGTCATAGAACGACTTTGGAAATCTCGGTCGGGTTTCTGTAGCACACCATAAATGCGTGACGGGCTAAATATTGATTTTTAATTTTTTTTTTCTAAAAAATACCAGTTTCTTAGAATGTTTTTCTCCTTAATAAAAATATAAAAATAGGGGTTTTTTAGTTTTTCAGTGGCCACTATCTTTAAAATTACAGGGTGGGGCAAAAGTCTTTTGACAAGTTTGGTCTGTCATAACTCGGCCATCAGTGAACCGTACGAGTTTACATTTGACATGGAGCCAACACAGGTTATCACCCAGGCTGGACGCCATTTCGTTCAATTCGAAGATCGGTTCATCCGAAAACCCGCCATTCTAAAACTAGCCTCCGCGCCGCTGCTCATTTTGGCTCTCTTTATTTTATCCAGACAATATCTGGCGATGAATGTCCATGAGCAACCAACCAAATACAAGACAAAACATAGCTCTATTACCCACTACACCAGATCCTGTTCAGTTCAGCAACTGATAATTTTACAGCTCGTGGCGCTAAGCACTGAGAATTAAATTCCGGAAAAGTGACTTTTTCAATTTTCCTACAAAGTAGTCGAATGCTCTCATCAAGTGGTTTTTAAAATGATCTGGCATTACCAATGCTTGCCATCAGTAAACTTAGACGGAATACGTACAATGAGAATAATCAAAAGCAAAAATCATTTTGATAATTGATCGCGGAAATGCCAGTTCCATGAAGTCGGATGCACTGCCAAATCGTTTTCGTAGGAGTATGACAAAATATATAACACTGATTGATAGCTGAGGATGATGTGTACTTGCCCCATGCTAAAAATAGCAAACATCGCTATTCATCTTGAAAATTATCCGTTTTCACAAATATGTCTTGTTTGCGCGCCGAAAATTGAATTTTTGTAAAAAAAATTATAAATAAGTTAGCAAAGGATACCGAAGCTTGCCATTAAGACTGCAGTATTGTACATACTACAGACATACTAATACAGAAATACTGGGTTTATATTGTTCTCATAGTGCGCATGGCTAGACTCCGAGTTCAGCGAACTTGCACCTCAAAAAATAGATGTAAACCAGAATCGCAGAGCAACTAATTTTATTAAAGTTATGTAACTCCAGTGAACATTCGTGAAAAAATGTCACATGGTTATGATATAATTGCGAAGGGATGAGCAATATATGGCACAAACTTGAGAGCGAGCACATTCATAAATACAGTTATGAGGATTGGAAGTGTGTCAAAAGACTTTTGCCCCACCCTGTAAATGACGTTATGGTCAAGTGATGCAAAACTCTGAGTCTGTGTATGCAGTGTAAATCACGGTTAAAAGTTGGGCGCGCGTTTGATCAATAATGTGTAGTTTCCAGGAAAAGCTCTTAGAAAAGCAATCGAGAGTGTTAGTTCCCGCTAGCTTTTTCCGGAAAAGCAGTTAGATTTGAATTCCCACATTTTCTGTATCTCGGCTCCTATTGAAGCAAGCAGTTAGAAAATTTGTTTAGGGGTTACTTTTCGCATTTAGATTTCGTGGTCCAAATTTGGTAAGCCAAGCTGCACTGGGAACCGTGTTATGGCCGAAAATAACTAATTGCGGGAATTCAAATATTTAGCTTTTCCGAGCCAGCAGTGAGAAATGGAAAAGTAAAACCTAACACCAATTTTAGTTTATCCAAGAACTTTTCAGGAAAAGTAACAACGCATAAATTTTTGAATTCTCTCAATTACGTTATGTAACGGTCAAGTATGCAGGGCTGCCACGCAGTCCTTTTTTTTGCATTTCCCACATTGTGGGTCACGGTAGCCGTGCTGTTTTTTCTTCATATTTTGTAGTTCTGAAATGCCATGTATATATTTGCTTTTCAGGTAGGGCCGGAAGGGGATGGGTGGGCATTTTCTCTATGTATCCCTTAGATCCCTCGCGTGCTTCAGCCGCCGCTTTATCCATGAACCAACTTTGTTTCCTGCAAATTGTGTTAATTGCACAAACGGACCTCGACAATAAAACCGTCGCCTAAAGAGCGACTCATGGAGGATATTTATGCAGCGAATAAAATCGCCCGATATCAGAACAATCTGCAATTTAGTTACACGTGTGGATTGATTAAATAAATTAGGGAGATAAGGTATCAGAGAGGTTTGTAACCTCTTTGTAGTCTAGATAAAATTAGAAATATTGTAAATTTCAAAAATTTATTCGAATAACGAGAACTGAACTGAACTGCAAACAAGAGTAACAATGAATCAACCGAAATAGATGCTCGGGAAGCAATCTTAAACAACTAACGACAATTTCTGGAGAGAAGAAACGACGTTCGAATAGATAGCATGCAATTCCGTCACTCCAAGAGATAGAACACATTTCAACGAGAGGTCGTATAGATCAGACGAAGAAAAGAACAAATGATCCACGGGACAAAAGAAAAGAAGGTTGGGACAATGAAAAGCGATCGGAGACTTGGCGGAATAGAAGAGGAAGTAACAACAACAGTGAAATGGAAAAGAATCTGACAGAATATAACATGTTCTTCTCTCAAGCAATGAGTTTGGTCGATTTGACGGTGCTGACTCTGATACCACGAGCTTCTCCAGAGTATCTCGCGTCCTCCCGACGAACGTCCGGCACCTTAACAAACAACCATTGAATAATCGGTATACAACATCCTAGCGCTATAATATAACGCATGCAAATATGTATCCCATACCTGTGATCTTCTCTTGATGAGAGCCTTGTGATACTGAACTTTCTTCTGTGCCTGAAAAGCTCGGTTATTATGTTTTGCAAATGGTGTTGAGGGTGGGCCAGTCAGATCACTCAAGACACTCTTCACCGCCCCCTCTCCATCTTCTCTGCACTCTCCCTTATGCTTCCCATCTCTCTCCCTCTCTCACTTTTCTCTCGCCACCTCCTCGAAACGCGCAGCTGCTGAGAACTAAGAGTGAGAAGTAACACGCAACGGTTCCAAGGAAAACAACCCGTCTCGCTGGATGTAATTAATTACTAAGAAATTCGACTCTTTTACAGAATATGTTGGGAAAAGTAAGATTGCGCTCACGTAAAAGTTGCACTATATTAGGAATATTTGGCACATTAAATTACAGTTGACCTGCTTTTATCATATATCGATCCTAGAGACTCCTCTTACAACCCCAGAAAAAAATTTAACATTAAG
The DNA here is from genome assembly GCA_036245785.1 of Pristionchus fissidentatus. Lineage (NCBI taxonomy): Eukaryota > Metazoa > Nematoda > Chromadorea > Rhabditida > Neodiplogasteridae > Pristionchus > Pristionchus fissidentatus. Next base: position 17,408,857 of record BTSY01000002.1, read on the forward strand.
CAGTGGGGCTGAAATATTTCGCACAATTATTCGATATATACTATGAAGTTGCTTGCTACCCAAAAAAATCAATCACCTGAAAATTTTATACGAGTTTGGATCGCGTTACTGAATGGAAGTTTGAAAACAAGAAATATAAAAATAAATCCGCGATTTAATAAATAAGAAATGCCAAAATTATGAAATTGAAGTGATCGATGTCAATTGATATTTACTCTCATGCACTCAGAAACAAGTCTCTAAGTGAAAGTGTCTCTAGGTTGTCAAGTGACAGGTCTCTTAGTGAAAGTCACTAGAAACTAGTGACAGTTCACTAGTTTCTAGTGACTTTCACTAGTTTCTAGTGAACGTTCACTAGGCAGCCGCGCGCCCCCTCCGGACTAGAGACAGTTCACTTACCTGTAAGTGAAATGTCTCTTGATGGCTCCGCCGCCAAAGTTTGCAACCCACTTTCATTGTGACTATGTTCCCGATCGATGAATCGTCGTTAATCGTTATCACTGCGTGTTTATTATTCGTGTTTATTGTGAACTTGTAAACCATTCGAGATTTTCGATACTAATTGCACCCCGAGTTTATTACGGGCTGATATTCCAGGGGTACGATGGCTAGCGTTGCAGCACCACGTGCTCTTCTCATACAAGGTCGTGAAGGATTCGGAGATGTGTCCAAATTAATCGTCATCAGGTTTCGAATAACATTTCGAATATTTACTCTTTCCAGAGGGACCGAAACCCCATTGCACCAATTTGGGATCTTTCAAACGGCCAACACCCTAAATTTCGAATTTCGTTACGGCCAAAATTGAACCAGTATTAGACGACCGTGGTGCATGATCAGTATAGAGTGAAGAAGATCCCACATTTATTTACTCATTACAGGTCACTCGCGGTCACATGATAAGTATCGTGGATTGGATGCGAATGAGGGAGGACCCAGAACTGGAAACGCAAGAATTTTAAGATCTACAAAAGCAAACGCTAAATATCGATTGATTATTACTTTATTTGTTTCGTTGAACATATTTTATTCAATGTTTGTATGAGTATTATTGACTGATATGGCGTCATTGTCGTGATAAACAGTAATTCCGTAGTAATATGTATTCGTTCTGTCACATCCCAAGAAAAGTAGTACCCAGTGGATCCAGGAACCAGAATGGGCGGGACCAGTGCCGTAAGGAACCCAGTGGAACCAGAATGGGCGGCGCCTGAACCGGAGCGGCTGTCAGGGTACGGTAAGTGAAAAGTCTCTTAGAGACTCCTTTCACTAGCCTGTAAGTGAACGTTCACTAACTAGGAATGGTCGCGAACTCTCACTGAGCTTTCCGGATGAGATATAGCACATTCGATAGAGCTCAGCGAGATTAGATGAGATTTCAATTTTTAGCTGCTTTCCCTGAAGGAGCTCCGAGTTATTGAGGTCCGAAGTTTGACCTATTTTTGCATAAAATCAACGTGCGATGTGGGGACGCGCCTATCTAATGCACCACGCTCTCTCGTCTTCATCTCCTCCTGGTGTAGTGGTTGCATGCCTGTCTAGCAAACTTTTGCCCCTGGGTTCGGCCCCCAAAAATACACATCCTCTTTTGCTCATTTTTCAAAGTGATTTCTAATCTAATTTTCACTTTAATAACAAATTTTGATGTTATCTTTCAATTTACGTGCATGACACACAGGTTTTTGGAGAATGACTTTTTTGCACGACTATTTCTGTTTTCAATATTGTAATTCACAAATCTGATACTTCGTGACCAAAAGAATCTGGCATTCTCATCAGTATGTTTTCCGTATTCATTGATGCCACATTTCTCCACTTTTCCTCAATATCTGTTCCGAAAGACGTAGTCCCCACCTGTGAACTAGTTTGTCCTGCCACCTTTTTCTTTCATTTTATAGGTTGTATCTGTCTGGCCTAATCGATTTCCAGCCGAGGAGTTCAATAGTTGAAAGTCTTTCACAGAAATAGTCGTGCAAAAAAGTCATTCTCCAAAAACCCGTGTGTCATGCACGTAAATTGAAAGATAACATCAAAATTAGTTATTAAAGTGAAAATTAGATTAGAAATCACTTTGAAAAATGAGCAAAAGAGGATGTGTATTTTTGGGGGCCGAACCCAGGGGCAAAAGTTTGCTAGACAGGCATGCAACCACTACACCAGGAGGAGATGAAGACGAGAGAGCGTGGTGCATTAGATAGGCGCGTCCCCACATCGCACGTTGATTTTATGCAAAAATAGGTCAAACTTCGGACCTCAATAACTCGGAGCTCTTTCAGGGAAAGCAGCTAAAAATTGAAATCTCATCTAATCTCGCTGAGCTCTATCGAATGTGCAATCTCATCCGGAAAGCTCAGTGAGAGTTCGCGACCATTCCTAGTAAGAGCCAAAAAAGTGAACGTTCACTTTGTGTCCTGATCCTAGTGAAGTGTTCACTTACCTGTAAGAGACTTTTTTCTGAGTGTGCGTGTTTCAAAGTAGTCTGTTCGGAAAGGGTCGCCCTCATGGACAGTATTCTAAGTGTACTGTAGGTAAAGGTGAAAATTAAAAATTAAAAAATAGTTTTTTCCCATATATTTGTGGCGATTTGATGGCACAATTTTTAAATCATGGAAGTATCACATATTTGAAACAGTAAAATTAAAAAATTCCCGGAAAAAAAGCAACATAGAATTATTAATTATCACCTTTAGCTTTTTTTTTAAAAATGTTACGTTCATGAAATGGACTACACTTGTGTGTACTCTCTTTCTGCACCTCGACGTGTTTCTTACATTGCCACGCTTTCTCGCTACCAGAGCAGTTTGAATTTAATTTAGGTTATTCATCACTCGTGGTATTTTATTGACAAATAACGGGTATATGAGCGTTACATTTTTGAAACTACGCATTTTTAGATGAGAAAAAATATTTTGGGTGAAAAAACGTACTCTGGAATGTGACGGACCCTTCTTTCTCTTCTTGTTCAGCTGAATGTTCTTTGTGATGTGATACGAGACGCCTCTGCAATCAACATTGCATGCTCATTGAGCAATGGATATTAGATGGATTCCACGAAAGTGTATAATTTACGCGAAATTGTGATCACAGAATAAATGGTACAGTGAACAAAAGGTCCAAAAATTCCGACCTTGTTTATAGAGCAAAACAATTGGTATACTGTGTTTTTTTCATCAAAGTAGTATATCACGTGATATACTTCTTTGATGAAAAATGTGTTTTGAAAGCTGTTCGCGATAGCTATTAAATCTGTTAGTCTTATGAAAAGGAAGAGTTGAATTGAACAAAGAAACACGCTTGATCGTAGACCTAGGCCATCCATTAATCCATCACATCTATCGTACCTCTTTCCTTCAACATCTTCTTCTCCTTCATCAACTTCCATTCCCTCCATTCCTTCTTCAATACCCATCGTCACTGCCGATTTCGATTTCTGAACCAACTGTGAATTAAGAAAATCGACATGCATTTTCGTTAACCAGAAATTTTACAATGTCGGTAACAAGAAATTATAGTCGGTCTTTTTTCTAAACAAGAACTTGTAATTGAATTTGTAAGTTTTGAAATAGTAATAATACTTTTCCTGACAGCGTGAAGTAATAAAAAAAACTTTTTTCTTGTATGATGAAAATGTTTGAAGTCATAACGAAATAAGTTTTTTTTCTCCGAACTTGATTCCTTCCATAATGTGCTCACCTTGGCAGTTACAATATCATCAAGGATGACTTGCTCGCTCTTCTCTCCACTCTTCAGTCTCTCTCTCAACTCCATCACTTGCTCCATATTCTTTCCAAGGAATTCATCTACACTTCGGACCAGCTGTAATTTAACCGATAAGTCAAAATATAATTCGTCGTTTGAAAACTTTCTCTTATTTTAGTTAATGAATAAATAATAGTGGGAGGGATATTGTACATTGACGGTCGGTACCTTCTTCAGTGTGTGTAGTTTCTCGACTACTGGATGATCGTCGACGGAGGCATCTCTTGCTTTTTTCTGCTTGAATGAAGCAGATTTGAGTGAGAGATAGAGAGTGAGGTTGAGAAGGTATCTGAACGAGAAAACGAAAGTGAATAGGCAAAATAACAAATTATAGAGTACCTGATTTGGCCTTATAATCCAGCATTTAAAATGCGTCTAAGCCAAGTCAATGTACCCCCATTGATAAATCAAAGTGAGGAAGGGAAATGGAATGAGATAAGAAAAGAAGTAACGACTTATTATCCAGAAAAGCTGACAATAATAGATACAAATTGTGCCCCACAATTGCGATAACAGCTAGGAATCTATTGAGGGGAAAGTGATAAACGGATCGAGATAGAAACGAATAGTGAGGGTTCGATGAAAAGAAAGAGCGGGAATACTCGATATCTTTTATATCCCCCCCTTCTCACAACTAATTGCTAATCCCGCATGATTACGAAAGTGTCACTCAATTTATCCCCATTATAGGTGCATCTCAATATTTTAGATACAATTTCATATATATTTCAGTTCCCATTTTTACAGACTATGCTGGTGACACAACAAGTATCTTTTAATGAGAAAAAAACGTTTGTTTTCTTCAAAATAAACATACGCAGCATAAGTGTCGGAGACAAGGAGCAACTGCTTTCTCACTGCAGAATCCTTCGGAAGAAGAGAAGTGATCTCAGACAACTCATCCACCACAGATTCACACACTTCACGCTACAATACAGATGTGTTATGATAAGGGGATTAAAAATTAATTAGTCCCAAGATGATTGATGAAACTCTGATCAACAGATTATATGTGATTATTTAGCAAATAATCTCATTCGAGAATCGCATGACCATTAATGCTTTAATCTCCGCTCTCTTATCACTCATCCCTCCTCTTCCTCACCGTTCTTTCATATTCCTCAATCCAATCCAACATATCTTCATTCTTCTCTCTAATCAATTGGACATTCCATTCCTTCTCCACAGTCAATTCTCCCTTCGAAGTCTTCTTCAGCTTCGACTTTGATTCCTTCTGACAAGTCAAACACCAATCTTTCCATCAAAGTCAGCTAATTTACGAGAATAACACATTTCCTCTTACTAGTATGCTACCTGAGGAGGTAATGTTTTACTAACAAGAAGATAAATAAAGCAGTAACCTGTGATTTCAATCCTATGCACAGATTAAAAAGTACCGTAAACTGACGATCCAAAATCTCCTTCCTTATATTTTATAGAGCGAAAAAGTGGTCTAAAGTAGTATTTATGTCCCTAACAATTAACAAAAGTAGCCTATCACATGGTTTTCACTAGCATTTATCGTCCTATAACGTATTTTAGAACTTGCTCGGGATAGGTCTTTCATCTGTGACCATTCTCTCCTCATAACTCGTGCTTACTTGTGTCTCATCCTCCATCCACACATCATCTTCCACTGCAGCAGCTGCAGTCGTCGCATCCAATTGCTTCTGACGAGACACCGCATCGAGCTGAAATAGAGAACCATCACTTATCCAGTCACGACGACCTCTACAAATAGGATAGGCTATTCGTGGATAACAATCACGTTACACAATTAATTTTTATAGATAATACTATTTGGAGTCCAAAGGCATTTAAATGGATTCTGAACTTTTAACAAGCAGTACATATTCTGCCTACGATTTTTACAGGTGTTCAGAAGATTCAACCGGATAACATAGGGACCACAAAGGAGGAAATCAGAGGAGATCGTTGTGTAGGAGAATAGTAACGGTTAAGTGAGTGATGAGACTCCATCAATCTCCAACAGTGAGAGTCAGCATTTATAGAGACAAAGCATGGAAGAAAGATGGATTGAGAAGGGGGACACAATATTTACCTTCCACTCTTTCTCTTCTCCTCATCATCTCTAACCACTCTCTCCATCTACAGTACTCTCTCATTGGTGGACACGGCAACCAAACTGACTCGGGTTCGCTAATAAACTGAGAGTGCGCGAGGCGAAGAGGCAGAATGAGGCGACTGATAAAACAACCACCTTTTATATCGACACGTGATAAACGAGGATGGTGAGAGAAGAGAAGAGATGATTAGATGAGAGATACGATGTGGTAGATGAGAAGAGATGAATAGAGATGAATGCAAATGAAGAGAAACAGAAGGAGAAGCACAATGGCAAATGGGAGAAACTAACGACAAGCAATGGGTAATGGGAATATACGGATAAACAAGTCACAAATAGAGTGTACGTGTGAATGGAAATAAGAATCGACCACTCAATCAACAACTTCAGCAAATTGTGGCATTCATAAAGAGTCTAAATATTCAAGAAGTCATGCAAGAAGTCGTCTATTCAGTGACGAGAAAGGGTCTATTTCGGAATGAGATCGACAGACTTCCAACAAAGAGGAGAAGAAGAAGAATGAGGAAAGAAAAGGGGAAGATGGAATACACAAGCTCTAATTTCTTGCCCACCAAATATATGGGATAGAAATTAGAGACAAAATGGAAACATGGAAGAAAGGAATCGAAGTTTGGCAAAAGTTGGGAGTTCGATATCATAATACCGTCGTACCCACAGTTTGGGATTGGAAGGACACGTCAACCTTATCATTCTTCCCTCTTTCCTAGCTTCTGCTGAGTCTACGGACCAAGTCAAAGGGGAAAATCATGCAGAAACGTCTTAGTGTGTCTGGAGGAAAGAAAAGGAAAGTTCGCAATATAAAGTTGAGAGAGAGTGGGAAGAAAAGGACGAGAAAGAGGGGAAATGAGCAGATTGGACAAATTGAGAGGAAGAATATAAAAGAGACGGAAAGGGATGAGAAGGAATGGAAGAGAATAAGAGGGGGATATAGTAAAGTAAGATAGAAGAAGCAAAGAGATGCGAAATTACTTTCAGGCATACTCTCTATCGAGGAATTAGTAGAGGAATTAGAAGTATCTCTGGAATGAAGAGGAAAGAGACGATGAGGGGGATATACAGGAGAGTCACGATGGTAGTAGACTGCCAGGGTTCTGCATAATTCATGGAGATGAGTGAAGGGGATAGCGAAAATAGTCAATTCTCGCCACACTCAATATACTTCAACACACTCAAACGGAGATGAGAACAGGTGCAGATTCTTTCTTTCTACTTTCGAACAGATGCATACCACAAATTGAATTGTGCGCACTTTTTCTTCGTGTCGATACGAAGGGCGGCCAAGGGACCACAAGTCAACAAAACACGCTACATTTCATTCTCTTCGAATCCAAAAAAATATCCAGATTACTAATTCTGATAAAAGCACAAAAGTACCTCTTCAAGATGTGCCAATTCCTCTTCATCCGAACTTCCGACTCCTCCATAGTCATTATCGACGTAGCCAGCCTTGTAGAAGTCGCTTCTCTTCCTTCCCCATTGTTCTTTCGAAGGAAGGTTCGATTCATCATCCGGATCAACTGCAGTTATGATAATGATTACATCGCAACGGAATGATCGAGAAGCCAGGAAATCCGGTGAATGATAGCGCCATAAAATGTACGAGTTTCAAATCCCTTCTGCATTGAGTGATAGTGGAAGGGAATCGCTTACGACCAGTGATAAGAGACGTCAGAGCAAACACGAGACGCCCCTTCTAATAGTTTTAAGATGGAAGAACTAGCATGTATCTTGGCGCAATACAAATCCAAGATTGATAGATCATGAGATGAAATTAGCGTCACGGTGGGCATGTGCTCGGAGAAAGAAGTAGCATGATAACAAGCTGATGAAATGCCAACCTTCCTCGGCTTCCGATCCGAAATCAGAGTTTCCATCGTCTACTTCCTCTTCGGAATCGTCACCTTCCACGTTGAGAACCTTAATAAAGAAGACTCAAGCATTTGTCATTAGCCGTATCGCATTACGTACCATTACATCATTATAAATATCAAAATTATAGAAGAAATACTTATTTTAAAGTAACAAGAAGCACACAAACCTCCTCTACTCTCTTTCCATGAACCTGACGGATCTTCCCCTTTGCAATCTTGCGGTCCTCATTGTGAAACTGATCTTGTTCATCGTAGAGATCATCGTCGCTTCCGACATCGATTCTGAAAGAGTTACTATCGTTAGCAAACACTTTCACCACTCGCAACATTTCACCGCATCGATTAAAACATGTTTACTCAGCGTGCCATGAGAAATATGAAGGAAAATGAAGCCGATCTATAAAGTGAAATGATAAAAAAAGATAATTTACGCGACAGTCTTGGCTTCCTTCTTCACACGCTTTCCTTTCTTCACCATTTCGTTCAGCGAATATCTGAAATAGTAGAATCAATATAGCTCCATCACATGCACGCAAATAGAAGAAACAAAAATGTAAACAAAAATAATAATAGTAATTAACAAAACTATTTATTTTTAAAACGTTCCGACAGCTAATTCAGATTTCAAAGTTAACTACGGTATTTGAGCTAAGTCAACTTTCAAAATTGGACTCTTCCTCATCATCGACTCGCGCGCGGTTCCCTTCCTTGCTCCTTGCTCGATTGATCTACCCTTCACGATTGCAGTTCGCCCCTTTTAGTCCCTTTCCTTTCAAGGAGGAACTCCTCTCTCTCCTCCTCTCTGCCCCCTCCTCTCCAACTCGGTGTGTGCCATGCTCCATGATGACAGTGGTCGAGTCCCATCTTCAGTTTCAGAAGACTGCGGAGAAGTCTCAGGTCAGCATTATCATTCTTCCGTCACTTTCTTGATGGAACACTTCCAAAATCGTTAGTTGCAGCTTCCACTGTTGCGTTTATGCTCTCTTCGGCACGAATGCTCGGGAATGCGAAGAAAGAAGACGATTGCATGAGGCACGTGTAAACTAGAGTTTGGCACGGAGGGAATAAAGAACTTAATCGGATCTCTTCATTTCGCACACTTTCCTCCTTCGACGAGTGAAATGAGCGTGTGAAATGAAGAAATTCGGACTCGTTATTTATACACTAGTTCAATGCCGGTGTAGGGACGTACGTCGACGTCCCGCGGGACCAATGTGTAGATGACTAATAGCGTGTTCGAATTAGTTAAATGCCCATTCTCTCTCAGATTCCTGCGTGCCGTTTCAGCTCCGAAATTAGTCGGTGAAATGAGTTACATGACTATCGGCAAAGAATTTGAAATCGATTTCATTCAGGTACATTTCTGCTTCTTTGATTACATTATCGGTAGCGTTATTTATCTCATATCCAATAACTTTGTTGCAGGAGCGTTATTCCACAATGGTAATATTCGCATCGATCTCGAATGCTCTCATCACTGGCCTTCCCGTCCATCGATTCCGAAATATTGCTAATTGCAAATTCGTTGGTGAGTACAATGATAATATTTCTCATTCTTTGGTTGTCTAACGGAATTTTCGTAATGACTATACTATAGATCTTCTCGACGACTGCAAGCCTGTTTCGCCCGTGGGATTGAAAGAAATCACAAGTGAGCCGATCGATTGATGCCGACTACCGTAACCCAAATTTGTTCACTACTGTACTCTGCAGATCGATCGATTCTCCGAGTTCTTCGATGGGCGTACAAATACGACAAGCTTCTGGTTCTCAAGGAATATCAGGTGAGATACTATATAAATAAATTGATATGCGATCTTGTTTTCAGTCGTTCTTGGCTTCTCACCAAGGCAAACTACTCTTCAACGACTATCAATTACTCCACATGGCTAATCGATTCGACTTTCCTTACATCAGAGTATGACGAAACGCTATCGAATGTTTTCACAATACTATCATTTCAGCGTGAGATTCTTTCGAAAATTCGGACGGTCGAGGAATACTTTGCATTTCGAGCCAATGAGAACTATCGAATGCAGTTGTCTGGTGAGTTGATCGGTCTTCATAGACATCTCTTCTTATAATGCGTTAAAACGAAAAATATTTAAATTACATCAACTATTGATTTTTCACAATAATTCGGTTACCAATGATGATAGTGACTTGAAATTGTAAATTGAGTACTGACACGGCGGGCAGAAACCCGACCCGGGGGGTAAAAATCAAGGCTTGAAAATGTACGAGTTGTCCATCGAAAAGTGGGCGGGACTTAGATCATGCATGTTCCTCAGGCAACAAAAATTCGCTGTGCGTCAACCCAAATTCAAAAAAAGCACAGTATGATTTGCTGGTTGCACATCATACTGTGAATTTAAATTCCCGGTATCGAAATATCAGGCATTTTCCCGCGGTTTCCGTCGAATTCAAATATCAGGCATTCAAATATCAGGTTCAAACATGCTGTTTGAATTTGCCGCGACTGCGCGCCGGTCGTCGTTTTTTTGCCACGGATTTTGAACTTCAGTCGGGTTTTTGCCTGCCGTGGTACTCAGAAAACGAAAAGAGTTATGACGATATTTTATTAATTTCGGGAATTTAGATATTTTCTTTTATTATCCGGAGCGCTTTTAAGAGAGCATAAGTTTATTCCATACATAGTTGATCTTTTATCTTTACAGATGTTGACAGAGAGCAATTCGAGGTTCGTGGTAGTTATATGAGGAGAGGAGCAGAGGAGAGAGTCAAACTGGATGACAACTTCTACTCATTCGATTTCCATAGTGGATGTACATTCGAGAAGAGTTGTGCTGAGAGGTAATTACTCTTTCCCATGTTATATAACATCTCGTTTTTAACATTGCTGTAACGTTTAAAGTACTAGAAGTTGAGTCTGAATTTAGGATTGGTTATAGGTTTCAACATTAGATAATGCAAATGGGAAAGGCTGTCTGAAGAAAGCGTCCTATTACATATATTTAGTATATTGTCTTTGTAGATTTACGGAGTTGAGCAAAGAGGAGGAGGACGAGATATTCGAAAAGGAAGAAGATATGTACATGTCCGGTTTCAATTCTGAGATCACCGGTATCTCATTCTAGCCATTAGATGATATTTATATTACATACTCACCCACTTGCATGATGTCTAACCAATCACGGGAATTGCTAATAATCTGTACATGTACTGTAATTCTACGTTTATATTGACAGTTCAATCTAATTGACTAATAATGCGAATAGACAGTAATAAATATGTCATGAACATTCTTTATCCAGTTAGTTACACAAATATTAATATATTCTCAGATGCGAGAAGCGATATGTGCATCTGTTATGTACAAATATCGAAGTGGAAATCGAATCTGGTGACACCTCTTCTGTAGTTTGTGAATAGGCAGAAAGGGCGCGGTTGACACTACTCGATACAGTAACCCATGGTGAAGGACTAAATAATTAGGAGGTTCCAAGTTGTCTCTCAAAGTTATACGGTAATCTCACTAGCCATGAAGGGTAAGTAGATTAGAGAATGTGATTCTACGGTTATCAAAGGTACGATATGATTACAGTAGTCTGTGGATGAGAAGGAGTACGGTAGGAACCATGAGGGGAAGTGATGAAGAGGCCGATACATCTTCAGATGTCTCGGGATGAATGCGAGATGATGAGGGAACTTCAGTGATCGAATTGGGAATAGAAGGAGAAGAGGGAGAGAGAGGCTGAAACAATTGCATAACAATGATGCAATGGGACATTTCTAGATCTTTTTTTAGATTTCTGATTACCCGAAGAATATATATCCAAAGCATGTTTGCACAAAAATATGTATCTAAAATTATAGGCTGCTGGTATTCCAAACTTGTAAATTTTCTGCTAGCATTTTCCACTGGCAGTCTACTGGTGGCCAACTAGTATACTATTGGTAGAGTGAGAATCACTGGCTATCCAGGATCAGACTACTTGCTTAAATGTGTACATCCTTCTTGTTCGCCAGTGGTGAGTACGTTTTTATTAGTATTCCTTTTATAAATAAAATAGTGTGGAGTGTGTACCTTAGTGCAAGTTCCGATGACATTGTCTCTCAGATGCTCACACAATTGATCTTCTTTGTCAGTACACGAACAAGTTGCGAATGATGCACCTGAAAGAACACTTTTAGTTAACCATGACGTTACTGTTATGTGATATCTAGTCTGTAATAACTATTCACTATTTCCCTTTATGAAAAAAGATCAAAGATCAGGTAAACACAAACCATTCTGAGATGATGTCACTGCCGACAGGAGAGAGGAACAACGAGCGGGACAGGCTCCCTGTCAAAGATCAAAGATCATCTGATGCTCAAGAAATGATTGTCTTACAAAACTTCAGATTGAAATGAAAATCAGCAATTCTCAACGATCTCAAGGTATCACGCATTACTTTCGGCAAATATAGTAAGTGGATAATTTGAATAAGTTGTTCATACCTTTTTGCTCTCAGCCTCACATTCGGATACGAAGGCCTCCCACGACGAATTACACTGTAATTATATTGATTGAAGGTTTACTGTATATTTTCTCAATTCCTCATCCCCAATTCCATTCATCTGATAATCTCCTTCTTTCATTTCAATCCCTCCAATCTCTGGATTCTTCCAATTCTCTCACGAGGATCATAAAGGGACGTCGTTGCAATGCAAACATTCAATATCTAGAGAGATCCCCCGAATCCATCTCAATTCATATGAGAAGCTATCGATGGAGAGAGAGACTAGAGAGAGACTAGAGCATACGTGGGCACGCTCACCCGGGGGCACTGTGCATTTTGTGGAAACCTGATGGAGGGGTACTTTCCAAAAGCTCAAAATGTTTAAAAAAATGACGTTTTTTTACGTTTTGGAGGGTTGACCAATGATGGGGGCACTATGTAATCGAAAGAAAGGAAACAAAAAAAGAACGCTACGCAAAATTATACATAATTTGCTGCCCATGAGTGGACTAGAGAATCATTCTCATCGATAAAATATTCGATCAACCGTTATCTTGACCAGTCTAACGTCTGTTATCCCCAGATTCTCTCGAATCTCAGGATCTCGACAGGTTTTCGAGTGTAGATTGATCGTGGTCCCTTCAGAGATTGGACATGCTTCTTCTCCCTCTCCTTATTTCTCTTGTTTGTCCCCACCATCGGAAGGTGCCAGAATGGTGGGGGAACACAACAGAAAGAAGTGTGAAGCGAGACGCATTCTGGCCCTTCTCCCCCCCCTCTCTCTCTCCGATTAGCCTCCCCTTTCTGGATCCAGTTCTCATACGAACGACGATCGATTTTCTCTCACTTCCGTCGATGAATTGAAACCTTCTAGATCAATTACCCCGTCTCAGATTACAAGAGACGTGAGAACAAATTAGTGTTTTGAGAGTGACCTCCCCTCTCTCAATTATCGATTGGTTACCTCTAGATCAGCTTCACAGCTCAATTTGACTAGACTGCAATGGACAGTCGATCCAAGGGGGAGGAAATTACACGTCTTCAGTTCATCTCGACCAGGCAAACAAGAGGCGTCTGATCTACAATTATCGATTGATATACGGTATCGGGAGATATTACTCCGCACTCCTTGTTGAGTCTATGCTAGTCTAATGAGATTCAGCTGGCACAGATTGAATTCCTAATGTGTAATCTGATACTCTGTCCATTGTTGGTCAAGCTACTTTCCAATTCAGTCCCATGATTCACGTCCACTGTAGGCGGAAGGTAATCAATAAGGTAGATCTACCGTACCTCATCAGCGCTCTTCCCAACCGGTTTTGATAAACATTGAGAACGGCCATTCTGCATTGTGGTTGACAAGTGCCTGTCGTACTGTAACGATTGATTAGAGTACTGTAGGAAATTTAAAATGTGTTACACATGGTATTATATTTCGAAATAACTAGTAAGATAAATATTATAATTATAATTACCATTATTATTATTTTTATTACATTCTCAGTTAAGCTTGGCTCTCCAATTCGACTTGTTATGTGATACAGTTGTGGCTTGATCCACTTTCACTCTCAATTTACAATACCAATAGAGCAGATGAGAGTGAGAGAGTGAGATAGTTATGGAACGAGAGAATGGACAACAATTATCCTCCATTCACTCAAACCACTGACAAATCGTTCGAAGTTGGCCGTTTTGGTTGTCATCCCTTCCATCCGGTATTATTCCCCCTCGGATACCCTCTTTTATGGAATATTCTATTGGAGAGGGATACCAAGACTAAAGAAGGATTAGACTTCCCTCTCGAGATATTTGAGTATGAGAGAGGGAGAGAGAAAGGGATCGAATGATTCCCATTGTATCGAGACTGCGGATTGCACAGTCGACTATTCCCCCCCCTCCCCCCGATGGAAGGATTCACACTATGGAATTACGATTGAATGACTAGTCGGAGAGATTATTGAGATTATCCCTTCCTATTTACAGTGATGCCAACAGATGCAAAGAGTTAATATAGAAAAGTGACTAATATTCAGGATCTTTAGAAAATGTTGTTGATCCAATCTTTGTTCTACTCTCTATTTCCCTCTCATTCCCTAGTATCTCTCTCCTCCCATTGATAATTATCGATTACCATCCATTTTCCTTAGTGGGTGTGCCACTCTTTCTCTCTCCATCTCTCGAGTAATAATAGAGTAAATACAAGCAGTGAATCCATTAACCCTCCCCCTCTACCTTCGACTCATTGGCCAATTTGAGTGAGTGAGAAGAAGGAAAAGGGCAGATAGCAGGTAATCAGAAGAAGAGAGAGAAAAGAGAGAGAGAAGACAACTGACGAGTTTGGGCTACACAAACTGGTCAAACGGCATCAAGTTTTCTGCCGATTCTGACCGGAAGTTGCATAAGAATGATGCAATGTTTCTCACCATGCAGCCATCAGAGGAGCCAGTCGATTGCCACACTCCAGATCACTTTCACATGCTGCCAGAGCATTCTGGAAGAGATCAAAGATCAATCGATGACGTCATCGCCCTCCAGATTCTCGTTTCGTGCCCTCGGGGGCTTAGTTTTTGGCGCGATTTGTGGCGCCTTTGAGGGAGTGGACAAACAGAGGAAATGAAGAAGCAAATCGGAATCCGAAGAGAGGAGAAAAGAGAGACAAAGACAATGTAGATTGGATTGATTAGAGGAGGAGAGAGGGAAGACATCGGATGGATCAGATCAAGAAGACTATGCAACAGAAATCTTTGATTGTCAAGGATGCTAACAAAATATGTGTGTGGATGTTTCAGGAAAATTTTCGTCACAATGGGCTAGTAAACCCTTTTCGAGTATGAAATTGAAAATATACATATGTAAAAGTTATTCAAAAGAACTCACCTTGCACTCTGCAGAATGCTCCTCCTCCTGTGCAAAAGTGATGGCAAAAGCAGTTGAGAGAAGCAGAGACCACCTCATGGCTGAAAGGAGACGAGATCAATAAGGAGATCAATGAGAGATCAAAGATCAACGGAAGGGCGGAAGGGGGGATTGATCGTGGGTGGGAGATGGGAGAAGCTCGTGAGAGGAGTGACGAGAAGGGGCAGAAAGGGGGCGGAGTCAGGGGAGTCCAGAGGGTCGAAAGAATGGAAAACAAAGAAGAGGAGAGAGAGAGTCAATTAGACAAATAAAGAGAGAGAGATGCATGGAAGCTCGTTCCGGATTCTGATTCATTTTGATTGAGGGGCGAGGAATCGATCAATTGGTGAGATTGGGAAGGAACACGAGAATTTGAGTCACTATTGTTCAAACTAGATGAATTGTTCTGTCTCAACTGGAGATCAATCGAGAACTGAAAGATGACTCAGAGACACATAAATGAGTGGAAGCTCAGATGGAAATCCAATCGAGGGGAGGACCTGCGGATGTGTCCCGATAAGTTTGTACTATTGTAGTGAAAGGGGTCGGATGTTATGGATGATCGGTTAGTGTGAGAAAGGAGTGAAAGAGTAGAAGAGAGGGAGGATCAAGAGGATAGAAGAGGGAACAGGACTTCAACCACCCCCTCCCATCCACCCTAAACTCTAATGAGTCATTGGAAAACAGATGAGAGACACTGATCCCCATTGAGAAAGACGTCAGATTACAATGGATGATGAAACAGAAGAAGAGGGATCGAGAGCAGCGGTGTGCAATTCCAAGCTTGTATCAAGTTGTTCCCCAACTTGGTTTCATGCCTGGGGGGAATATAGGGAAAATGATAAATACCAAGAATTGCACACCGGTGAGAGAGGACAAGTTAGTGTGAGGGTAGATCAAACGATTCATTCTCATTTCAGCATCTTTCTATGTACGACTCATTTGTTTCATTCGAAGGGGCGTATCTTTAGGGGGAAGGACGAAGAAAACAAAAGAGTTGAGAGTCAAGGTTGATCTACTCTGCGAGTGAAGCATTCGGTCAAGTGGATCAACCAATGAACGGTCTCCCTTTCTCCCATTGAATGGCATCAAAACTCTTTCCGAATGAGTGATCTCGGATTGGACAAAAACTGAGAGAAAGGAGGAATAATTGAGATGATCGAGGAGAGAATTGAAGGGAAGGGAAGGAATGCTACGATTCGGGCGAGTTTGCAATGTTCCATCGAGGATTCGGACACTCTTGGACTTCTTTCTCCGGTTTGCGAACCAATCGAACTACCGGAAATGACGAGAGAGGAGAGAGACTGAGACAGAGATTGTACTGTGGCCACCGCCGATCGCAGCTTTTCTTTTATCTCAAACAAGGACGAATTCGGCCACTTATCTCCATTAGTACGGAAAAGAAAGATAAGGGAATCAGGAGATTGAGAACCTACTGGATGACAAATATTATTTTCGTCCGTCTAAAAGTAAGTTTTTTAAAGATAGCTCTCAAAAAGATCAGAATCCTCTCTGTAGAAAAATCTACTTCAAAAATAAAGTTTTTAAAAACAACATATCGACAATTTCAGAAAAAAACCTGGATGCTGAACACTTAAAATATGGACATGGATAAAAATATATAAAATAATATATTTGATCTAGGATGAGAGAAGTTCTCCATTGCTTTGCCCCTCTCTCCCTCTCCTCCTCTCTTGTTTGGCTTCTATCACTTATTCCCCATTGGAAGTGTCTCTTCCAAGGGCTACTCTCACTATTTACTCACTCCCTTCAACTGACCACCATGCATTAATTTGAAATGGATGCTCCTGTTTGAGTTCCGAAAGGTGAGAAGTGACGGGATGGACTACTTGTGAGACAACTTGCAATGGAAAACGACCAACTTCTTCATTCATAGTAACAATCAAAATAAATGATATCGAACGATGAGACAATGAATATCACAATCAGAATGGTTTGGAGTGCTCAACTCTCGTTGACCCTATGGGTCAATAGTTATAAACACTTCAGAAACATCCTATTTACAAGCTACAAACTCTACTAATCGTGCGCTTTCCCTAGATAATCCCGGATGTGTTCATTTGTGACAAAAATATGAATTAGAGGGTATGGTTATGATGCAAATACTTGTGTGTTATGTGCAAGAAGTGTGCAAAAGGGTACAAACTGTCAGAGGGACGAGAGTAAATCCACAGGGGAGAGGGAGGAGTCTCACAATTTGTATGTCCAAGAGATGAGAGGAAAACCAAGTGTATGGAAATAAGTCGAACGAGACAAATGAACGGAGATCAACAAGGACTATGGAGAAAAGAGGAGAGAAACCGATGAGAAGGAACGAGAGAGAGAAAGAAAGACAAGACTCCCTCTCCATCCCATACTCTCTCGTAGTCAGAGAAGACGAGAGAGTACACAGAAGAGAGAGACAGTTGTCTATCAATGGCTAAAAGAGTACTAGTAGATTATTGGACCATACCACGACGACTAAAGCTAAGTGAGAATGTTTGACCTCACAAACATAGTGAAAAACACTCGGATTACTATTTTGAATCACAACATGCGGGAGGAAATGTAATCCGAAACGTTAGAGGAAAGGGGAGAGAAAGGACCCGGAGGTGTGCTATACAATCAATGAAACATTACATAATCAAGTGGTAATTGATAGAGGAATTCCGCTATTCACTCACTTCTTCCTATTCTTTTTCTTCCTTCCAACTGGTTGAGATGCGCTGTCAGTGTTAGGAGGAGAGGGAATCACATCTTCCAATCCAGGCGGAGGTCCATTCAACAACACTACCGTAGTATTCTCCGTTACAGTAGTCTTCGATACGATTAGTTCAGATCGAGGGACCAAAGTGGCTGGTTGTTCTTCCTCCTCCTCATCTTTCGATGGTAATTCCTCCATAGTGGGAGTCGTCACTTCTGAAGGGGCGGAGCTTGCATCCGAACTCTCAGAAATGGTTGGAGGTTTAGTTGATCGAGGGAGTAATTCGAGTCGTTTCCGTTCGATGACTGGAGGAGAAGTGGGAGTTCCTTCGAGGGAAGAGACGGAGGAACGACCACGAGTCCATGTCTGCAACATGACCATGAGATATAAATGATAGATAGATCCAAGGGTACTGTGCTTCACAAATTATAGCAGGATTCAACAGTAGAATCCTAGTAGGATTTCTGAACTAGAGTAGAAGAGTCAGAATTTTGCCCAAAATACAACAAACAATTTGACTTCTTTTCAATTAACAAAGAGCTCATCCATTACTTACATCAGAATCCGAATTCTCGTCTGCCATTCTCTTCTCCGTCTCTTCTCGAATATCCTTCATCCGATTACGAACCTGCATAATTAATTTATAGTTATCAACCAATCAAAATATACTTTGATTGCTCCTTTCCACCCCTAATAGGCGCACCTCGTCTGAATAATAAGGGACGAATATAGCCTCCTCCGAACACCATTCCATCGCCTCGTAGACATGCATGAGAAGCTGAAGGGAGTACAAATATCGAATACGAAAAGAGCAATGAATACACTGTATGGTAAAATTGCGAAAGAAGAAAAAGAACGTTTTCATCTGTGAGATGTATCGACTCTCACCTCTGGGAATCGGCTGGTGAAGTAATATACGAACTCATGAGGAACTTCTCCCAGTGAGGAACGAACATTTTCGGGGAGTTCCCTGAACAAAAATGATTTTAATTTGAAAAAAAATAATCACAATATGTAAAACAAATCTTCAGCATTCCCTTGGAAATGATACTACTATCACACATTATCTCCCCTTTCCTAGTCGTCTCTTCTTCTTACCGATAATGATGCTTCTTATTCCTCATAGCTCTCAGTAGATCCCGTACAGAATGAGCCTTGTACGTACGGAACTTTCGCAGATCTGCAACAATCGTACTGTCAATGATAAATTTGAAAAAAGTCGCCGATATTGATGTGCAGTCTACATTTTCGTCAGCGTAGCTATGCAAAAGGGAGGGGGAAGACAGTACCTTCCCTGAGATCATCACAGATTCTATCTCTCCAATTCTTCTTTACAATACTGAATCCATTCTTCTCGAGTCTTCTCAATACTGGCGACATATCAACTTCCTTCTCTACTCTGTCAGACACCTGCAGAGGGGCAGTTCATTAGGGCACATCAATAATTTCAAATGGATACTCATTCTCAATCGAAAATGTGATATTGTTGTTCTTCATTTCGCGAATGCCTAATTTTTAAAAATAGTTTCTAAAAGAAAATGACTGACATCACCGAAGAATGCCAATTGTTTCTCCCTTCCCCAGAAGAAAGGATGAATGAGAATGGCAGATGCAGAGGGACGACGAGAGGGCGAGAGAAGAAGCATGAGAGAGATGAGATGAGAGGAGAGACCAGCATCTGAGACGATATTATTAATATTACCATCTAAATTATTTCGTAAAATCAATACAATTCACGTATATTCCATATATTTGTGATATATTCCTTCATAAGAGAGACTATCTGAGGGGTTCGACATATTTGTTCAGGAAGCTGGCAGTTGACGAAATTTCCGATTGAAGACTGACAACGCTATGTTGTAGTGCATTTGGTGAGCGTTAAGACCATGCCATTCAGGAAGTTCAAAAATGCTTCTACGCCTCAGGGCATAAAATATTGGTACTTGTGACGTCACAAAACTTTTTTGTCAAATCGAATGGAATCTTTCCGATCGATAGCCCATCGAAATACAACTATTTTTCACTTTCGGAACTTTTTTGATCAGAGTTCACGCAGCAGAGTTATTCTTCAAAAATAGTTTCTCACTTAATTTTCAATACTACTAGAGGTCCTGCAAAATTTTCCCTCCTCCTACTACATCGCACAGCAGTTGCGCACAATCTGTTAAAAATAGAGAATTTAAAAGTTTCTGGCAGGAAGTCAAAAACGAAAAAGTATACGGAAAATCTTAATAAAATCAGTTCTCGATTAAAGCAGTATGAGCGAAATTTCGTGTTAACTGCAATGTTTCTCATTTCAGTTTGCGTTTGCGTTGTTTCTGGTTACAGCAGTGCACACTAAGAGTAAAAAATGAGAAAATATTCAAATATTTCCTAAACATTAAACCGTTTGATGAGAGTACTTACAGTACTTTAGCTCTCCAGAGCTGGTCGGCACGGCAATTCTTTTTCCAACACCACATGGAAATAAAAGGTCCGCGACACATGCTAAATTTACGCCGCCCATGTGCTTGATTTGCCTGAGTACGGTATACGCTTTTGTAGTTTTTGAAAAAAATTACGGTTTTCGTCCAATTTTATCGATTTTATCTTACTATTTTAATTTTTTTGATGACGATTTTTTTATATTTTTCTTTATTTATTTTATATTTTCTCTCTTTATTTGTGCTGTATTCACGGTGGCACGTAAATCGCATGGTACCTCCACAATGTACATGTCATTTAATTGTAGATTATTTGTAGAGTTGATTTAAAATACACTCCAATGAAACTTCATTTGCTACTGTGACAAAACAATGTTTCAATTCAAACTATACCTCTAGTGTGGAGGTGAACTGCTTCGGAAAAAACACTTTTAGGAACTTTTAATAAAAATATTGGCTATTAGAGAGTCATTACGACAAGAAATCTATATGGGAGGATAGAAAAGGGTTTGACAAATATATTTAAAGAAAACTAAGTAATAAAAACAACGCTAAATAAATAGAGAACGAAAATTGAATAGAAACACAAAAAGAGGTCAAGAAAGCCATAACACAATCCGGTAAAAAGCGCCACGAACGTCGTCGCTAAACATCGTAAACTTGAAATTCCTATGGTTAGCGGCTGTAATATTTGGCTCAAGAGCTGCAGTATTCTTGACAAATCTTTAATATAGATCTATAACGGGCTGTCGGAGAAAAAAGTGCCGTGGGTCGGCTCATGCTTTTGCTCATTGAGAACTGATTTTATTAAGATTTTTTGTATACTTTTCCATTTTTGACTTCCTGCCAGAAACTTTTAAATTCTCTATTTTTCACAGATTGTGCGCAACTGCTGTGCGATGTAGTAGGAGGAGGGAAAATTTTGCAGGACCTCTAGTAGTATTGAAAATTAAGTGAGAAACTATTTTTGATGAATAACTCGGCTGCGTGAACCCTGATCAAAAAAGTTACGAAAGTGAAAAATAGTTGTATTTTGATGGGCTATCGATTGCACCAAGAATCGGAAAGATTCCATTCGATTTGACGAAAAAGTTTTGTGACGTCACAAGTACCACTATTTTTGCCCTTAGGCGTAGAAGCATTTTTGAACTTCCGGAATGGCACGTTAGTAACTCTCACCAAATGCACTACAACATAGCGTTGTCAGTCTTCAATCGGAAATTTCGTCAACTGCCAGCACTATTTCGATCCGCTCAGATAGTCTCTCATAAACGCCTTCTCTCCCTCCATACCTTCAGCAGAGAGTGCTCCCAATGAGTGAAATCCATTGAGTATATTGGATGTTCGATGGAGTGACTCTCCATATGGATGAGATCCCTCTGTGAGCACGTAGTAGAAGATGCATCCCAATGAGAACACATCCATAGGGAACGACTGTAAGTAATACGAGTATGGTTATGTCACTTTATCGATCTACTTACCGTACTCTGCCCTTTGAGAGCCTCAGGGGCGATCCATCCATCAGTTCCTGCCACTCCACTTCGATGGGATAAAGAGTGTCTGAAAAATAATTCACATCAATTAAGGGTACGTCATTCCGTAATAATATCTCACTGTAATTAATTCAACCATATTCAGCTATTCCTAGTGAATGGAAAGTTTCGCCTACCTTCCTGGATGAAGTCTCTTGCACAGACCAAAGTCAGATATGAGTGCCCTCGTTCTTCCTCGACCTCTCGTTGAGATTAGCACATTCTGTGGCTTCAAATCCCGATGGACTACAGCATTAATCGATTAATTAGTATCTTTATACCGTATGCTTACCAATATTTATCGAGTGAAGATGGGCGAGACCATCCGTTGACTGACGGAGTATGTCCTCTGATGAAATGTCGAGGAGATCACGCATCGTCTGAATGCACTGACATAATTTATCTATTATCTCTCGATTAATGCTTTTTTCCATCTCGTTTCTATTTAATTAAAAAAAACTTGCCGTCTTCTTCTCAATGTAATCATACAGCGATGCCACACACAATTCGAGTGCCAAGTATCGGAATTGACTGTCTGATTCCTGAATGAATCTTACTGTAATCTCCTTATCTTCTCTCCCATTGACTTACCATGCAGAAGTACCGTATCACATGTGGATGGGAGTCAGATTCTCTCAACAATTCGACTTCTCTGTCAACCAAGGGAAGGAATTCAGTGAGAACTCTCTTCACTGCCACCTCTCGATCATCGAATTTACCCCTGATCAAAGAATGCAATTAAAGACGCACAATCTACGACGTTATATTCTGCTCCGATATCTCACCTGTAGACTACCGTACCCTGACAACCAGTACCGAGCACATCACTCGCGTCGTAGTGCACCTCAAGAAGAACACAATGATTTTTTAATTAATCTTAATTTTATGTGGCGGAGTCTCTCGTAAAAATACATTTCTCGTAAAAATACATCGCAACAGATTTCCTCAATTTCCAATACCATTTTAATGATTAAGATGATCAATATTTCACAGACCTTTCCAACTTGAATCCATCCAGTCAATTGCATTCTTCCCTTTGGTCTCTTCTTACTTCCACTCGATTGTTCTTCTCCTTCCCTTTCTCCCTCATCTCTCATCGATACTCTACTCGTCTGAGCTGATCGAGCAGCTTCTGCTCCCATCTAAACAGTTACCAAGTCACATATATAAATGCGTCACAAACTGTTCGAAACCAACACGGCGGGCAGAAACCCGACCCGAGGGTAAAAATCGAGGCGAGAAAATGTACGAGTTGTCAATCGAAAAGTGGGCGGGACTTAGATTATGCTTGTTCCTCAGGCAACAAAAATTCGCTGTGCGTCAACCCAAATTCAAAAAAAGCACAGTATGATTATCTGGTTGCACATCATACTGTGAATTTAAATTCCGGGTATCGAAATATCAGGCATTTTCCAGCGGTTTCCGTCAAATTCAAATATCAGGCATTCAAATATCAGGTTCAAACATGCTGTTTGAATTTGCCGCGACTGCGCGCCGGTCGACGTTTTTTTGCCACGGATTTTGAACTTCAGTCGGGTTTTTGCCTGCCGTGAAACCAAGTAATTTCTAGAAGCGTGATTCATGTTGCAGCGATAGTTTCGACCTATGTTATCTGTAGTGGGATTTCTATGGTCGAATTTCCTTTGCATCATCACTACTCAATTTCTTCTCACCTGTTTCCCACACATCCACACACTTGCAACGATAAGTACGAAGACAGTGAATAAGGTAGTGATTACAACCTGAAAATAACGCGTTAATAAATTTCAGCATAACGTTAATTGCACAACTATTTAATATTTTTAATTGCACAAAATGAACTGACAGATGGATGTTTGTAGTATATCTGCAGCATGAGTGCTGTAATGGAAGCATCGTCGATCGTGACAACTGGCTGTTCGATTACCTGACAGAATATTGTATGAAATACAGTATTCACAATTCAGTCTCGATATCATCCTACATATATATTCTAAGGTCTCACCTGAGGTTTGTCCTCTCTGGTCACAACATACTCAATGAATGGTGGATAGGAGGGACCGAAAGGGGAAGGATGGCGACTCTCAGTGGGAATCACTGCAGCTAGATTGACTTGAGGAGGGACGTGGTATCCTGAATAGAGAGGTGTGCATAGACAATTCTGTAGCAACACTGTGCCCAATTTTTCGAGATAAATTTTTCGGAAAAGAGAAAAAATAACAATTTTCTGAACATTTATCTTGTGTTTGGAAATATTTTTGATTATTTTTATAAGAATTAGTTTTTCTTTTAAACTAAGATACATTAATATTTGAAAAGACTTTTTTGAGGGAAAGATTCGGGAAAAGAATTCCGATTTCAAAATCGGAAAATTTCTTGAGGGTGACTATCATATTTCCTCCAAAAAAAGAAAAAAATATTTAGGAAAAAAATCACAGCCATGATTTGTTGTTACATTCAAGGAACAACTTAAAGTTAGCCCTTGCTCAAACATGATCTACCCGGATCATCTCATCAAATCCTCTCATAAAATACAAAGTACACATCTTTTATTGTCTTCTTTCTTATAGCATCGTGACACCTACGAGAGGCCATCTCTACTCCCCCTCCTCCCTCTCCTCATTCCTCCCCTCACTTTTTGTAAACTTCATCATCACCTCTCTTGCTATCTCAAGAAGAGAGGGGTTACTCTCTCTCTCCCTCTCTTTCTTCCCCTCTCCTCCTCCTCCTTCTTCCTTCTGTCTTTCATCCTTTTCCTTCACTGCCCATCACTCCAATCTCTCTCCTCCTCACCTCTCAAATTTATCTGCTCACTTACTTCATCGCCACAACACACTCTCTCTCTCCCTCCCTCCTTTTACCGACTCTCCACGAGTCGACTCATATCACAACAATCATCCCTCATCTGCCTTCTCCCTCTCTCTCACATACTCATTTCTTCTCTTCTCTTCACCTTTCTACGAGAATATCATCTTTCCCTTCGCTTTGAACCTCTTTTCTGCATTTGTTCTCATGCATCATTTCTTCACACTAAATTATTGACACTCACCCCGCAAAAAATATTTCAATGGATAATTCAAACCTTTTAGAAATTGACATCCATCATTAATTTTCGTACGACGAACAAAACGTCTTATTCTAAAATCTATAAACTGATATTATTTCGCATAAAACTTGTCTGAACTGAAGAATTTTTATAAAACTGGTCAGATCAAAATTGATTAGTACTGCCGCCGCGTATTTTCAATAAGTTTCGAGTGTGAAAAGTGCCTCCTTCAAAAATTCGTTAAGAGATTATCGTTCCTTTTAAAAGAAATTATGAAAGAAAGTTTTAATTTTGCTATATTTTTTGAAAGATAATTCACTGCGCTTTTATGCTTCCTCGAATAATTCATAGTGAGTCGATCATAGAACTCTTCCGTATTCAACTTATTTCTCCTCATTTCATGCAACATCGTTCTCTTCCTCTTCTTTCTCTCTCTCACTCTCTCCATTCACATCCGATCCAAATTGCCCCTCTCCAGACGAGCCCCCATAACTCTTCTCTTCCTCAACTTTACGCAATTTTCAAATCCTATCTTCGCAATTCACGAAACATTAATTTTTGCATGGGACAGTAACTAATGCTGCGTTTATTGCCGCTGAGGGGTCAGAAATAGTCTCGTCAATCTGTGCAATCTCTCTCTCTCTCTCACCTGCCGGCCGTTCTAGAGAGTCTACGGAATGACGAGACTATTTATGAACCCTGAGTGACAATAAACACACCATAAGATATAGCAACTTACCAAGAACAAGAAATTCGCCCTCTTCAGTCTTGTGAATGATCGTATTCGAATCAATGTCGACTGCTTCTCTTCGGGGTGGAATCGTGCTCTCACTTCTTGCCTCAAATTTCGAATAGAACATAGGACTGAAATGCCTCTCTTTCTCTTCTTGCAACCAAAGGGAAAACATAGCTCGATATCACCTTTCACAATCCTCCAATTACATGGAAGTCCTCTCTTCTCGTTCACTCTCACTCTATATCCTAGACACGATCAATGTGGGGGTGGAGGTTGTTCTCAACTCTTCGTCTCTCTTTGAGTTCGTCTCCTATCGACACAAATACCCTTCTATTTTCCTCGTTCATGAGTCCTCTCGATAGAAAGGGGCATCAAAGTGCCTCCAAAACACAACTGGTCTGTCTCCTCTCCTCTCTTCTCTCAACAACGAGTGTGTGCGAAGGACTGAGAGATGAAGTGGCAGAATCCTCTCCATTCACTGTTGACCCATGCATTCCACCCACTAATCACTCAATTCCCCACCCTCTCCTATCTTTCTTCCCACAACGAATCACTATCTTTGATCAATGCCATCAACCGAAATAGATATATTCCAACCACATATTCCGTCATCACTATTCAATAGTAGACGAGCTTCACTTTGTCCTGTCTTAATTACAAACTCGATTTAGTCCCTCAAATGGTACTTACTGGTAGTGCAATTGGAGTGGGTCCTTCAATCAGATTCGGTCCGAGATATCTGGGTGCGAATGTCCTCGTTTTCTCGTCCACGAATGCATGAGATGCGAAGAGGCCGTGAACCGATTCTCCCACATACAGAGCAGGATACAATCCCTGATTAGACCATTATTATTATTAATAATATAATTCTGTAATTAGTTGGCATAGGATTAAACGAATACTCACTGTTTTGGAAGACGGGGACATTGCAGCAGAGATAACATCCGCCCAGATTGAACTATCCGCCAACGATTTCTGAAAATATCAAAAAGTTTTTTTTGTTTCTATAACCACTCCCTTCCCCAAATACGTGGCCCACAATATGATCGTCCCCCCTCATGCATCGGGATGCTCTCCATCTCAATATCTCACTTGTCTCCTATTCTCCTCATCTGATTCCCTCCTATCATTAAATCATCAATCGTGTATCTCCTCTTCCCCTCCCCTCTCCTCATTCTCTTTCTCCCATCAATTGTGAGAGTACACGACACGAAATCTGAAGCAATCTAAAGATTTGAGAGAGAGAGAGAGAGAGAGAGAGAGAGAGAGAGAGACTAGAGAGAAGATAGACAACGGAAGGAGACATAGCATCCAGTCCTCCAATTGACCCCTATCTATTCACAGAAAATATATCAATATAATAATCCTTTTAAAACTCAAGTAGATTCCATAGAATATTCCCAACCTAACCTCCAATATTTTTGTTTTCGCATAACCGACTCATTATTCCAAACGTTCTCACATTATTTTTTAATATTTAATATTCGCTGATTCAGTGGGAACCTTCCCGTCTCTCAACTGCCTCTCTTGATGTTTATGGATCATGCAATGAAAATTTATCAATAAAGTGGAGGCGCCGGTGAAAATTTAAATCCTATAATTTCTAAACAATTTTCAGCTATCTCTCCTCCTCGTATTTCTGTCCCTCTCCCTTTACCTATAACACCGAGTGCTAAATCTGCATGCCATAACAGTGTGCTTCGACTAATAGCACGACTATTTCCTCAGAGCATGACCTACTCTAAATCAATCGATAGTTATATCTCAGAGATGGAAGATGTGCTGGGTGCGCCCAAGGAGCGCACCGTCTCTGCAGATATGTCAATGCGGAAGGCAAGCAGAGTGAGCAGATTGAGTACCCAGAGGAGGCAAGTTGGCTGTATTATTATGCACTTCACAATGAGACATACATTATACATTTACAATATTTCCCCCCATTCGAATGTAATAATTGCAGACAAATCTCGGAGGATTCTCGATCAATTCGATTCCATCCCGACACACTCCAATTAGCAGCTGCACAGGAGAATATCATCAATGCGACCAATCAACATCACCATCATGGAATTGATTGGAAGAATCGAGCGAGGAGAATCAGTCGGATACCAACCGCTGGTGAGTATGACGGTAGAATGTAAGTAAATGATGTATCTCAAGGAGATAACTTTTAAAAAAATACACACTCAAGAAACACACGTCCGTCATGAGCTGTGACCTTGTTGACATGAGTTGCAAACTCCGTCACGAAGTCTTGCAATTCGCCCATCACGGGAGACAAGAGAGACTTCGATTGACGCACATTTCGTTCATGCGAAGTACACATTCCAGTGGTCTCGTCCACTCAATTCCCATTTACCTTCAAACTTCCCATTCCTCTTTATCTTGCCTCTCAAAGCTTCACCATCACTTCAATCAATCTCCGCCCCTTGTTCTCCATAAATCGTCAAGTTGTCGAGTGAGGACAGAAGGTGGAATGAGCGGGATGCCATAGGGAAGGATTGAGAGCGAGAGAGTGTGAGATCGAGGAGACACAGAGAAGAAGAGAGGCTGTCGCCAGTTGTGTTCTACGCTTATCACAGAGGGAGAGTCAAGAGACTCCGCAGTCCCTCCCCCAATCCAATCCGTCCCTTCCTCTCACACTCTATCGACTCCTCCATGCCTTCTTCATCCTCTTAATCGACAGTTATCGATCGATCCTCCTCTACCGTACTCCATATGACTTCTTCGAGAGTTCCTTTACCCATCTCCGTCCTTTCTCGTCTTCTCGACACATTCAATGTCTGAGAAGGGAGTGCTCTCTCCTCCACACAGAAAGTATACCAAGAACAGCAGCGCCTCGGGATCCACGGCACGACATAAGAGGAGTCGACATGGTGGGAATTTAAGGGAAGGGGATATTACATCAAATGGAGAGGATACTTGCTATTACGATCATGATTGTCAATGACATAGTGCTCAATCATACATTTATATTAGAGGTATGAAGAAAATAAAAAAAAACAATTAAGCCCCTTTTCAGGACTCACTCGAATTCGCGTTCCGGGTCGTCTCAACTACAAGGAGATTCGACAACGATTCGAGCGACAGTCAACATTCCACGGTATACACCATCTTTGCCAAGTCTTAAATAAAACCTTGATGTAAAGACTATGAGGAATTATGAGCACCTAAATTGTTGACCCCAACTATGTTCTTCTCATTGGTGGCGTGCGTGGTTGCGTCATCGCTAGCCAATAATGCCTTACAGGAGTATCTCATGCTGCTCTGGCTCCAACTAAACCATGGCGATGGTTCTGGTACTGCATCTTCTTCGTTTGTCTATTCGCACTCATTACACAAGTGAGCACCGCACCACACTTGCACCCAAACTATTTAGAAAAAAAAGTAGTCAAAGATGATTCTGCGTCAGTTGCTTGATCACATACATTTCTTTTTTAAACAATACATTTTTCAGATTTTCTTCCTCTTCAAAAAGTATAGCAGTTACCCGAAGACGGTTGATTTAGATGTGAGTCTCTATTTTTCTTTTATTTATCATTCTATTCGATCTACCCCGTTGTCACTTGTAACTTGATCTGAAACAACTCGCATGTCTATTGATCCTAGCAGCGTGCTAGCCTCCTGTTTTCGTATGCCTCCCCCCTTCCACCTTCCACCTCCCTCAATCTCGCAACTATCATCAATCAACCACATCATCGTACATACTCAGACGAAAAAGTGTTATATCGTCTATCATAACATCACATTACCTATAAAAAGGATCAAACAATATAAAATAAAAATAGTAAGATGCTACCCTGGCATCTAACCCGATCAAGTTCATGACTTCGTTTCCCTCTGTTCTACACAATCTTTGACACATTCTTTTTCTTACTTTGTCCAATCAATCGTCGCTCGCTTCTTCTAGTGCCGCTATTGCAGTGTCCGACAGGTGGACTCTAAGCATATCCCCTTCCCTAACCTCTCTCTATCCCCCCTCCTTTCCGCCAACCCGTGCAGTACATCAAAATAAGAAAAAAAATACACGGAAAAAAATAAAATGTACTACTTTTCAGCTCAAATTCGAAAATGCGCCCTTCCCATCAATCACACTATGTAATTTGAATCCATACAAGAAGAGCATGATATACTCCAATCCATCTACTAAAGCAACGGTAAGAAATATCCAATGTTATTATGCTCGTCGGTAGGGATGTCAGTTCGGTATTGGGCATACCCTCCGGCAGGCTCTTTTTCTCTGCCTCTCTTCACATTATCAGCCGTAATACAGATCTCTCGCCCAAAAAGCCGTAATACAAATACCGAACTTGCATCCCTACTCGTCGGAATCTTTATTTATATTTACCAAGAATGATCGATATTTATATTATAAGTTGCAAGATCATTGTTACAGATGGATGCTTTCGCCAATCTCGTAGCAAAGGGAGATCAATCAGAAGGAGTCGCTAGTATTCTCTCACTCAATCGACCAGCCCGAGGTGGGAAATCATTTAAATTTAGATCTACCATTCCACATTCCATCTCTGACTACTATACCATTGCTTTGTCGAGTTAGTGAGTAGTCTCTCTATCTCTGTTCCTCTTCGTTCGTTTCGTGAATAACACTAGAGACTCGATCATTAATCGCCCCTTATTGCTCTCTATTCTTCTTGCTATGCTTCGTGTCTGTTTCCCTTCTCTCATCTCATTTCATGTTCCCGCCAGTTGATCCTTCCATCTCACCAACACAATAAGATAAATATCAGAAAATACAATTACTGGCCAATGACGAAATCTAATTTAAAATCGATTGGTCAGACAGCAAACTGAACATACTTACATTCTTATATTTCTTTTCTTCAAATACTTACAGAAGCCATATCACTAAAGAAGCGACAACGGCAAAAGAGACGGAGGAAAGAACCGAGACGATACCATCAGGTACCACTTTCCTTTTATCTTATGAACATCACTCACATTTAGCTATAAAGCGAAAACTGAAAAAAAATAAAAGTGGAAAGGCTAAATAGACGATGACATATTCCCTCCATATTTCTAGCCATCCCAACCTCATTTCAGGTGTTCGCTCAATGTCTATGTGACACAGATGAGTCCACCGGCCTCAAAAAGCCCGGTTCGTGTTTCTCTGCGAGGAAAGGGAAGATCGAAGTGGATGTGTCTGCCACTGAATCCACTCCTCTCTCTCTCTATCCATCAAGTTGTCTCTGCCAGATGGACGTCATCTCCCATGTTCTATGGCCATGCTTTCCTTGTGAGTTATGAACTATCATCTGCTATTCGGAAACTCACTGAGATGTTGATTGTGTTCTGATCCTTCGTGATCACATGACCAATTAGTGTGTCTTCCCTCTCTCTCCTCCATGGAAAGGCTCTTTTTACACAACCACCACCACTAACACCTTCTCCCCCTCTCCTTCACTCCAATCTCTCCCTATTGTCTCACCTCATCCCATCATTAACGTCTGTCGTGAGAGGGAAATACTGGCCAATGACGAAATTTAATTTAGTCGGGAGGAAGTAAGGTGGAAGGGAATCAAAAAGTGATTGGGGCCTGCTGACCTGAGGATGTGACAAACTTTGGCATTTATTCCAACGTGTGTGTTGGTAAAATTCGTCGAAAGAAGCACTGTTCCTAGATCAGCGGCTCGCAATGTTACCCGACTAGTATAACTGAGTATGCAACCATGGGGGAAGGAGAGTCAACTATTTCTTTTGCAGACAACTCGTGGAAGGAGAAGGTGTGTGCAGAATGTGTCGACGACTCCGGTCACTGCCCCATGCGATTCTACAAGGGAAAGATGAAGTTTGAGGATATTCCAAGGGAAGAGGTACGCCACTTTCTCCTTTTCAAGGATTCTGATTTAAAAAAAAACTGAACACATTCCTATTCTTTGACCTATTTATCCGTGCATATTCTCGAATATATTCGTATTTGATAAATAGTCTCAAACATTGATTTCTTTAATTCTTAGCTGACTCGAGAGCATCGTAACATGACGACGTCGGTAAGTGTTTCTATGGTTGGCCCTTTCCTCTCACCATTAACACCTTCCCTTAACTCCTCCACTTCCATCGACAACAAGACTCTCTGCATCTTTTCCACGAGATATTCTCTCGTAGAATCGAGAGAGACAGAGAGTGAGATGGGCGAGATCTAAAGGATGAACACATGTCCGATGCTATGTCTCTCCCTCCCTCTCATTTCTCTCTCCTGCATTCCAATCTCTCCCCCGTCATACCTCCTCAGTTATTCTCTCCGTGATCACACGAATTTCAGCAGTGCACAAATTATATGAAAGCTTCAAGAGATGTTATCCATGCTCTATTAATTGCAGGTCGATCTGTGTCTGTGTCACAAGGAGTACAACCACTGTGTGCAGAATAACGACGATGGAGTCATCCCAGAGATCGACCCTAATGATGACCTCCAAACACTCAATCTAACGAGCAAGGTATATTACCAAGTGCTTACCAAACAAGTTAACGTCTCGAAATATGTATGATAAATATGGTATATTCGATTGCAGTCCTATTCTCAACTGGAGAAACTTGGTCGGATCAGCACCACCACCACCACCACGCCGGCACCCGAAATACAGAAGGCACTCGGATTCGATGTGAGACAGTATTCATCTAAGTACAGAATTATTAGTTCCTGTAATTGAATTTTGTACTAATGAAAGCACAAACGAGAATTAATTGCAGGACGTGACTGACGAGATCGCTCTATCGGCGGCGGCACAGCAGAATCTAATCTTTGCCGTAGCTGACATGAACGAAGAGAAAAAGGTACGACAACAGTTCACACCCTTTGTGATTGAAAAAAACGAGATGACGCGCTTCCAATGAGTTCATATTTCACATATTTTCAGGTGGATCTTTCTCATCACAGGGAAGAATTCATTCTCAAGTGTTCGTTCAATCAGAAGGACTGCGATATCGACCAGTAAGCTTATTGTACATTAAATGAACGGTGTATAATATCTGTTGAACTGCGCTATTTTTTATTAAAGTGTGAAATTTTATTATGCGCACGCTTAGGAATATGAAAAAGTGCATAGCGAACTGAAATAATTTCAGTGACTTCAAGCTGCACTACGATCAGACCTACGGTAACTGCTTCACCTTCAACTGGAATAGATCATCTGCAGTGACTGCCCATCGAGCGGGTGCTAACTATGGTGAGCAGCGAACACAGCGTGCGCTAAGAAATATATGAGAACATTTTTTGTACTAGGAATCTTTGTTCTGTTTTCCGAAAATGTAAGACATGATTTACGCCCACTGAGGTTTGATACCGAAATTAGTTAGTGTATTTTATATCGCATCATTTTAGGTCTCCGAGTGATGTTATATGCCAACGTGAGCGAGTATCTACCTACGTCCGAGTCGGTTGGATTCCGAATCACAGTGCACGACAAGTGGATCGTCCCATTCCCGGATGCATTTGGATACAACGCCCCCACTGGATTCCTGTCGTCCTTCGGAGTTCGAATGGTCAATTTTATAGTAACATTGAGCATGAGGAAACTTCTTGAAACAATGAGAAAAAAACTGCGAGAACATATTCGCGCATGTTTGGATAGATCTTTATCTACTTCGGTATCGATAAAGAAAGTAATTTTGCAGAAACAATTTGTGCGCATTCAAGCTCCACATGGTCACTGCAAATTCGGCGGAGAGGATTCCGGGAGTTTCGTGTACCACGGATTCAATTACTCCGTTGAGGTTTGTATCTCCACACAAAATAATGAAATAACGATAATAACATAATTAACGATGATATTCATTTTCAGGCATGTCATCGGAGTTGCACACAGAAAAAGATCATCGATATCTGCAACTGTGCCGACCCAATGTACCCGCTACCTAGAGTGAGGAAATTATGTATCCCCTAATTATAGTGAAGGAAAGCGTCGGATGGATGAAAGAGACTGGAGAACGATATAATTGCCTCGATCGTTATTACAGCTCGGTAACGCTTCCTTCTGTCATGTGACTGATACGGATGCACGTGATTGCATTCGTAGAGTGACTGTTGAACTGGGTGTGAAGATCGCCGAGGGATCGGTAGAAGATTGTCCCTGCCACCAGCCTTGTCTGTACGTATCACCATATCTTATATTTTTAGTCCTATTTCCTCTTGTGCAACTATTGATAATTCAACCCTCCCCCAAAGATGGAATATGGTGAAAGATTGAGCCCATCATAAGTACAGGAACGACTTCATCAGCCAATATTCTTGATTACAGTGAGACCAACTACGAGGTGACGTATTCTGCCGCTCGCTGGCCTTCGGGTGCAGCCAAAGTGATGGAATGCGCTGCCAATGACAATGCATGTCTGGCCAAGTACAGGAGTAACTCAGCCATGATACAAATCTTTTACGAGGAGTTGAACTACGAGACACTCATCGAAGCCGAGGCATATGGAGTCAGTTTAACATTCGTCAATACGTCCTTTCCAAAAAAAAGTAAATTATTAATGGATTAATTATCCACATTGTGTTCAGATCGCATCGTTCATGGCCGATCTGGGTGGTGTGACTGGTTTGTGGATTGGCGCTTCCGTTGTCTCCCTCTGTGAGCTCATCTCTCTCATTTTCATATGTGCGCAGGCATACTACAAGAACAAGAAGGAGGAGCAGGCCACTGGGTAAGTCAACCTACTTTTATCACATCATAGCTGCGATTGTAATAACTCCAAACAGTCGTTGCGTCACAAAACCATAGGTCCCTCAACCTCTCTATTTATCGTAGTTGGCTAAACCAATTATACTCCCTGGTCTCATTACAAGAAAGGGAAAATCATGGCTCTCAATCATCTCGTGAGAGTCGACCGTTTAAGACATCCATCTATATTCTCCCTATTCAATTTCCGTGTCCTTGACATCATCTCAAAACACTTCATAGACAGTGGAGTTGCGTGGCGCCTCGAACAGGAAAAAAAACAGAAAACAAGATAGAAATTCAATTCATTTCCACTAAAAGTTGACTCCATTGTAGGTCAGACAAATCACATCGAAATTCGACCAACACCCTGCAGAAGTTATCCGTTCAGGTCAGTCATACGTTAATCATTGATAATAATCAACAGTCCAATGCCTTTCGACCCCCTGGGCCCCTCTATCACTCACGTGAATAGAATCAATCTCATAATGTTGAATGTCCATATTTCCCTCTTGTCTTCCCCCCCCCCACTTCCTTATCCCATTCTCATTCCGCCTCGATCTTTCTCACTCTCGTGACCTTCAGCCAGAGTTGTTCTT
Source organism: Pristionchus fissidentatus (assembly GCA_036245785.1). Lineage (NCBI taxonomy): Eukaryota > Metazoa > Nematoda > Chromadorea > Rhabditida > Neodiplogasteridae > Pristionchus > Pristionchus fissidentatus. The sequence continues at coordinate 17,443,643 of BTSY01000002.1, forward strand.
GTGCAAGAAACCAGCGAAACAAAGATAAAATCGAATGGAGAGAACTACAATATATCAAAAGAGACAGATATTGATAAAATAATATACCTATTTTTTTCAGGAGATGCGACTATCTTTATCGACCCATTCGTCTCAATCAAAGATCTCTCTTCATTCTAATACTCGCAAGTCCCTTCACTCACTTCGCTCATCTCGCAAATCACTCGATTTCCCGTTGCCCGAAGGAACAGAGGAGGAATCAAGTGCAGAGGTCAGTGATTATTGATATAGACTTTCTTAGTCGATACTTGATTCAGGGATCTGATGAGACTCAGGGAACTCAAGATAGTTGTCGATACCTGCCTCCCGGAGAGGAATTACCATGCCTGTGCAAGTATAATGACATCGGTCACATTGTCGTTATGAAGGTAAATAGAGAAGTGTGAAATCGTTACGAGATTTAAGCCCTATATGAATTGGTTGTTTGATAATTTTCAAAATTGTTATATTCAGGCTCTCTGTCCTGTACACGGCTTCATGGTACGACGAAATTACGACTACTCAGTGTCGAACAGTGAAGACGTGACAGACGAAGAGAATGAAATACACAAGGTTTGGCATGTTGATGATACCACGGTCACAATTAATATCTAAACGCTCGTATTCAGACAGAGGAACCAGGTCCTAGTTGAGCCTGCAGTTGCAGGTGAATTTGTTCGTATTCGCTGTTCCTTTCGCTTCTCACTTTTGCTTTGCATCTCATTCACTCGGTGTAGCTCACTCATCCTTGTCTAATTAGGCATTTGGGCACTTTTCTCGTCTCGGCTGTCGAAAAGAGTGCATGATTCACATTCCCTTCCCATTCAGACGGATGAGTAGCAAGGATACAGCTACACATTTATTTATTTTTTTGACATTATTTTGTTTCTTGTCGGCGATCGAGCATGCTAACGGTTGTTCAGGAAATCGAGCCCTACTATCCCGAGCCGTACACTCGAAGACCCTCAAGGAAAAAATCGAGTAAGATTGATCGGAAGAAGAGCAAGTTGAACAAGCAGAAGACAGAAGAAGAAAGAGGAACAGGAGAGGGAACATCGGCCTATGATGGACCCCATGATGGGAAAGATGAAGGAGATCACGAACATCAAGGAAATGGTGATCCACCCCCTCCAGGTGCCGAATCTCTCTCTGTTGTTTAGTCATTGCTCACTTGTCTAGTGTAGATCATTCATCCATTCTTCCCTTCCTTCTCTTCCGATATCCATTCACTCACGGGTTACTACACTTTCTTGGGTCTTTCCTAGTATATCTTATCATCTTGCCCTATCATGATTATAGAAGTCTTCCCGATGAATCTCTTTCCAATTTTACTAGTCCAAGTTCAATCATCTTTTCGTGTCTCCCTGTGATACAGTACGCCTATGAGTATTCTCGTCTTTTCATTTGATAAATTTCTGATTTTCTCTCAAATTTTCGTTTAGTAGTTCGCCACGAAATGTACCACATGCACCATGGACGGATTATGGTAAACACGCAGCTCCCCTGTTCCTTTCGCACTATTGTCTACACCCTTCAGAGTCGACCCATTCCATCCCACGCCACATGATTTTACGTGGAGAAAAGTGCATATTCAATATTGCAGAAGTGGAATCATAGCTCTAAAAGTGGGTTGAATTCGACCTGACAGGTTCGGGTACAAGGCGATTACCTAGAGCCGAGATACCCACACTGTTTTGTAGCTACCATTGCCCCAATCAATTAAAAACCTGAGGCGAATTTTGAAAATCTGCGGCACTAGGAAATAAACCTGCCCGACTGTCAAAAATGCATTTCCTAGTGCAAATTTACTTCGCGAAAAAAACGTGCTCTCCCGTGCAGCGAGCCAGTAAGCGATATTTTTGTTAGAAAGAGGACCATCAGAGGAATGGAAAAAGCTAAAGACCGGCAGGTTTTTCTTCCTGGAAAAATTCTAGTAAAAATAATTTAAATCCGTCGATTTGACTTTTTGACCTATGAGTGGAAAGAGAGTGAAAGGAAAACAGTGCCGTATACTCATTTTGAATGAGAATACCTCGACGATTCCCTCCATTGTCTCTCTTCCGACTGGAGTATACGCAAGTTTGTGCAGACCATTCGAACGAAGCATGTACATGGCCACCACCTGAGAACAACAATTCATCTATGGCATCACTACTAATCATTCGCCGACCATAGAGAATTGGCATTTAATAAATGAACCGAATTGTATATAGGCTAGGAGTTTACAATAATTGACCCATGATATTGTAGCAGTTAGCTGCGGTATTGTTGGAATATTAGTGATATAGTACAAACCGGCTGGCCGACATCAGTTTGCCATAGTAGACTGCCCGTCTTCTCATGAATAGCAAGCACGTCTCCAGAGGAAGAAGAAACGAGATGACGGAGAGGATACGATGAGTCCTCTGCAAGCAATCGATACGATATACTGTCGCACACATTTTCGTTGGCCGAGATTCTCGGTTTACACTTTTTTTGAACTAGGCAGTTTAGAGACTCGAGACCCATCTAGGAATGCGCAGAATGTCGAGTTTAGAAAGAATTGTCCCCTATCTGACCTGTTTTATCGAACTTCCGATAGAAATCTGACCTATTTATGAAATATCTGACGTGTTTATGCTAGGCGATTGTGTGAAAATGAGAGATATCGGCCGGGCGAAAATGTATATACTGTCGGCTAATGTGGGATAGGAAAATGCTTCATTCTTACAGTATTGAAGGTATATCTATCGACTCAATGCGGAAGAAACAATTCGTATGATCATAACTTTGTGAGTTGGTCAACTCAAAAAAAGTTTTTTATCTACGTATCTCCGGCTTAGTTGTAGTGAATATTTCTACGGGTCCCGCGATATAATGCTCACTTAAAAAGTCAGGATAAAACACGGTTTGTCTTTTTCAAGTAGTTTTGAAGATTTTTTTTAAAAAGCGCGCCCGCGCCAACTTTGTTCATCAATAGATTCGGCACTTAGATATACGTATGATCCAGGTTATTAAACCTCACCAGGTTGTAGATGAGTCGAATAATCCACGAACGTTGTGTTCCAACTTCTCGATAAATTTTGCGAATCGTACATCGTCACGCGATACTCTCGACGACCGATAAAAACCTGAACCGATTACAAAGGTAATTAATTTTTTTCCTCTCCCTTGTTCTTAAAATCACTATCTCCTTATCTATCTATTAAACAGTGATGCTCATGAGTCCCGAAATTCGGCAGCGCGGGGGGGGGTCGACTCCCCCGCAACCCCCACTCGTGTGGGGGGATCCATAGTACAGGCAGCGGGGACATCAGTCATCACATTATTTTGGATCAAATCTATCGAAAACAGTATTATTTTAACTTTTTCACCCTGCTCGGACCCCCATATATATATATATATATATATACAACATCTAGAGTAACCATTCGTTCAATCAAAAACGATATGTTATTTATGCCAACGAAAAATTGAAAATAAAAAAAGATATGCAAAGAGTAGAAAACATATTACCGTATGAACTCCGTTGGCGGGGCATACTCGATGATATGAAGCCGAGGATAAAGTTTCTAATTTCTCACCCGTGACAGGATCTATTCCAATCCACACGTCTTTTTTGCTTCCTGCAACGAAATTGATTGCTAGATTGGTACGGTAAGTACATGTTGTAACACTCTTTGTCAGTCTCTCTCTTTCATATTCATACAAAAGTGACGTTTGGTTGGTCATAAAATGAGCAGAACGATGGCGGATCGTTACCAGCATAGAGGACGCCGTCGTTTCCTCTGACAGGAGAGGCTCCAACTACTTGGGGAATGCTGAAGGGAAGTTTACGTAGAAGACCTTCTTTGAGCGAGTATAGACTACCGTCCTGAAAGAACCGTATGAGAAGTATCGACTACCTCAGATGAAATACTGAAAAGCCGTATATTCTTCATCGATATAAACATTTTAAAACAAGACAACGAAATACCTGAGGATTGGGAAGGAAAGTGAACCCTTGAGTTACCGTACTCGGAGCGCGAATAACAGGATCTGAAAGGTCGACATGTAGAAGAATTTCGTAATTGTTTAATTTGTTCACGCCACGAGCACCTAGAAGTCGAAAAGAGAAAGGAATAATGAAAATATCATAGGAAAGTAAGCGAACCTTCTTGCATTTCCCATTTCTCCTTTCCAGTGGCAATATCAAGAGCTCTAAGTCGTCCATCGAGAGTCGACACGAGAATCAGGCTGACTTCCGGTACGGAACCGGCTGTCTCAGCATTCTGAAGAAGAAATCGATTTTATAAATGGCCCTAGGACTTCACGAACTGATAAACTTTCTAAGCCACGTGTGATTAACTCTTCAACGACAACTCCTAGTTGAAGCATCAGAGCCCAACAAACCTTGTTGGATTTTACAGCAGATGGAGTGCTGATTCCGATGGATACCAGTAAAATGAGGCAGAAGACTTGGAGAGCCGTCATCGTTGAAGAACGAACGCATTCACCAATTCATGCAGAACGGCTCTGGAGAAAGAATAAGCGGTTTAACGAAAGATGTGAAAAGATCAGATATTCATTGAGTAGCAATTCTACAAAAAATAAAGAAACATGAGATGAGCAATTCAATTTATAATTTAAATTTCAAATTTGTATTTTTCAAGTAACATCACGACAGGTCACTCGTCGTGATACCGTAACATACACGTACGCTTTTTGTAAAAAGTCTCCTGGGGTGAGCACACGCACCGCACTCTCTCGCACACCACGTCGCGGAAGCGATGGATTATCGATTTTCGGTTAGAGAAATTGTTCTCTCTTCGTGGCTCGCATTCCATCGGACTGCCTGGTGGTGTCTACTCTACCTCATCGACTGCCGTCTCTCCTTCTTCTCCCACTGACTCACACTGCCAACTCTCACTGCTCCATTCCATCCCATCTCCCTCCCTCCCCATTCCTTCCCTCTCTACTCAGAGATAGTGCAAGTGCCGTTTCTTTCAACAGTGGAGAGATTCGCGAGAGAGGAAGTGTCCAATGGCCGATGTGCTCTCCTCTTACTTCTCTCTACTATCTCCCCATCAACCAGTTCTTATGAGACGTTCTTATCTCGGTTGCCCTTCAACTCTCTCCCTGCCCCTCAACTCCCTTCTTCCGATCTTCTTTTCATTTCTCACCCCTCTCACTTCGACCCTTTTCCGCGGTTCGCCCGCCCGCGCCTTTTCCCTTTTGTTCGCGATTCGCGCGCCAAATTTTGCCGCACTCAGCATTTCCCGTGCCCACTTTTACGCATAGATTAGAGGTAATCCCATCTGTTATCTAGAAGGGCGATCCCGCTCTTTCTCATAATTATACCCTCGTGCAATATAGGGAGTGTGAGCTGATGAGTGTATACGCTCTCTCAAGAGGTCGAAGGACAAGATGGAGGGAAGGGATAAGAGATAGTAAATATTATCTAGTGGCTATATGTTCTCCCCTCTAGCTCGCGTCTCTTGCTCTTCTTACACAGTTACAACGGTTGGATATTCAGACAGGACATTAAGATGGGAGTGAGATAGACGATTCTTTGTGTCGATCCGTCTCTCCCATCAATACTTCTCCCCCCCCATACTGTCCTTCTCCTGGCCCATCATAGAGATTCCATTGCTCTTTTCCCCTCTCCCAGTCACCTTTCCTCCTCTCTTTGCTACCACTCGATGACATTCCCTTCCCCATTCTCCTCCTTTTTCGTCATAGGAACGTAGTGTTGGGATGAATCTCTTCCCATATTTTCTCAATCTCATTAATATTTACCCCCACTTCACTCTTCCATCTGGTGACCATCTCATTTCCATTCCATCACTCGATGGGACTGGGAATGCCCCCTTGTGTCCTGACCCTTGTGTCCTCTCACTTATCAAGGCAACTCTGACTAGCTATCACTGGTTATCACTCATTATCATTTGCACTCTTAGTCTCATCTTGCTTCATTCCACACTGCCCATAGTTCAGTCTCCCCTATCTCTCCACACTCTTACTCCTCTTTTTCTCTCTCTCTTCCATCCTTCCTTTCCTCTCCCCGCCCCTTCGCTCTCCTCTCGTCCTTCTTTATTGTGCAACGTGTAGAATTGTCGCTCGCTGGTCCGTATTGCGCGCTTTCTGATACCTTCTTATCATGGAATCAATCGATAATCTCTCTTTCATCTCAGGTAGTTGCCTCCTCATGTTGATATAGCCTCTTCTCCTTATCCTCGTTGGTTGTTGTTATTCTTCTTCTCTTCTCGTTTTCTACAATGGAATTGGCCTCTGCGATCGACTTTTCTCGCTACTCTCACTTTCCTGACGAATACTCGAATGAGTACATGGAGGTAAACACCCAGAGCTCAGCTATTTTATCGATTAAAGATCGCTCATGAGAGTGCCGCTACAATAATAAATGAATGGAATTCAGATCGCGTCGGGATCGGATGATGAAGATTTGAACAGTGAAGAGCACGAACTCGATCTGCAGGTTGGTTGACCTGCTTTGATCTACCCGATCTCGTCCCTTAGTTACATTTGAATGTTGGTCAAAGAGTGGTGCCACCCTTCCATTTGAATCTGTCGACGTTGAGAGAAGAGAGGACTAATCTAAATAATGTGTGTGCAGGAGCAGCTTCTTCGTGGCGCTGATTATGAAGACGAATTGGAAGATGAAGAAATGGATGAGGATTATGCTATGGATGGTGAGAGATGAGAGAGATGAAGGAGATGGTCACACTCTCGAACACATTGACACTTGGCGTGATACGAGAAGTATGAGAGAGTGAGAGGAAGCTATCAATGGAAGAAGTGATGAAGAGAGAGAATGGACGAAAAAGGGACTTGATCCTATGGATGAATTGAGGATAGAGAAGGAAAGGGGGAAATAACAGCTAGTGATTGAGTGTCCTCTTCGGATCAAAGTAGATCTCGTTGCTTCTCTTTGAATGGGGGCGATAAACGGTGTGATGAAGGGGGGGGACACAGGATATCCCCCATAGCCTGCTCTCTTCTCAATGAGACTGTATTGGGTGCCCTCATCTGCCCTCACTCGACTCTTCTCTTCCTTCTCTCCTCTCCCTTACTTTGTCTTCTCTCACAGCGTGGGGTCGACTGGTGCCACCTCAAAAAGTGACTGAATTGACTACAATATGGAAGTGGAATGGAGAGAGAGAACAGAGTCGAGATTGGAAGTTAGAGAGGACGAGGGATAAATAGCCTCCCTTTTCAACTCTTGTGTGTCTATCTCCATCCCAACGGGAAGAAGGAGAAGAGGACACATATTGGGGCTAATCGAGATAGACGAGTGAAAAGTGAGAAGGGGCGAATAGGAACTACCTCAGAGGCATCTACAGTATATCCACGAGAGTATCGATGACTGACTATATTGCAGACGCATACTGGCAATCGGATCGATCTTCGACTGGATCGATTCGGAAGACTTCTGTGATGGAGAGCAGTGAGGAAGACGAAGACGAGGATGATTCCATTCTCGATCAGTCTCTCTCTGGACCCGTCAACAATGGATCTCAGGAAGAGGTATACGGTAGTCGACACGATGGATCGATAATTGATTGTTCCATTCAGGATTCGGATGAGGATCCGAAAGTGGCAGGTCGGAAGACGGGAGCATATCTACTCGCTTCGTCGACTGAGATGCTCAGGATTCGTTTCCCTTTCCAATCTCTGTCTCTGAGACTCTCTGACTTCCTCTGTCTTCAAGTGAGTCAATATCAATGATGAGTCCAATGCTGATTGTCTGTCTTCTCAGGAGGGCGACTATCTGAACGACACGATAATCGATTTCTATCTGAATCACATAGTGGAGCATCTGCTGCCCGACGAGCCGTGAGTCATTGCACTACACCACAATCACACCACTCGAAGGACGACCTTTCCTAATCGTCGTCGTATATTGCAGTGATCGTCGTGTGACGGTGCTTCCCTCTGTGTTCTGGCACAATCTCAGTCTTCGTCAGAGTTGTCTGCCTGATGATGTGGAGAGAATGACTGAACGAGAGAAGGTGAGTAGAGGGAACGATTAGGGTGAGAGAGGGAATGATTATGGTGGGATCGGAGTAGTTTCACACGTTGATTTGTACCCATTTCGGACTTTCTCTGTGTCCTCTTGCTCACATTTGGATAGCTATACCAACAGAGGGATAGGCATCCTGACCAATGGAACTGTTGTGGACCAGAGAAACACGATGCGGTTTATGAGTAGACATAGCCCCCCCCTCTCCCTCTAACAGGCAATGGTTATGTTCCATCAATAGGAGATATTGATGGCCATATACCATCTCTTTATTGCTCCATCTTGATAAGAAACGATTGATCGGGTGGAGAGGAGTAGCTTGGATACGGAGTTTACGAATATCGATTATTAGGCGGTTAGATATATCCCCGCTCGAGGGCTTATCATATAGCAGTTGCCCCCTCTCTTTCTCTCCCTCTCTCCTCTACTCGTCGATTCGTTACACATTCTCCCAATGTCTGCTGCAAGGCTTGAATTGAGATGATGAGAGAGTGAACAGACTGGAGAGACGACAGAGAAAGAGAGATAGAGATAGAGAGAGAGGGCAGATAGAAGAGGACGACAAGTGGCGTCCACGAACTATGAGAAGCAAGTGATGGGGACAGACGAGGGTCACGCCAATCGATTGATTCGCTGCTCCGGGAGTACAGTAATCAGGTGTTCCGTTCAGGACCACGCTCGCTTCGAGGACATACTCGAGTTCGTAGCTGATTTCGAGCTGATTGATGTGGACTACGTCGTCATCCCTGTCAATGAGTGGGAACACTGGTGAGTATTATCGATTGATTTGTAGGGGAATGAGTATGATCATGCATACTGTACTGTTTCGTAGTAGTTCTCTAAGTTTGGCGCGCCTTTTGGCACCCTTGCACTTATGTCTCTCTCTCCTCTCCTCTCTTCTCTTCTCTTCTCCTTTTTCTCGTTGGTTCTCTCTATCTATGCAATGGCGTGTAGTGAACTCTTTGTGCTTGTCTCCTCTCTCAATGTTGCGATGGGAAGGCGGCTAGAGTGAAGAAGAAGAAGAGAGGGAGAGAGAGAGATGGATGGGAGTGAGAAACCAATGTTTCGTCTCCCTCTCCCTTCTCCCTTGCCCTCTCTTCTTCTTCTTTAAAACCAATCGATTCAGCGTGCGCACTTTTTTGCTGCACACGTAGGAAGAAAGGGGAAATAGGGAGAGAGGAAGAGAGAGAGACAAGGGAGAAGGGCAGGCGAGAGAGAGAGAGATAGGGGGGGGAGGGGTGACTGCTCGGAATCTCATCGAATCATGCAAGAAGGGTACACGTCTCATCCCAGTGTTGCGAGTGCCGATAAGAGCTCTTCCGATTCGTAGACAGTGATAAAGGGCTATGAGTGAAGTGATGGAGCCATCCATTCCACTGTCAATTAGAGATGAGATGGAATCGGATTGATTGACAGAGAGAAGAAGAGGGAGGGGAAGGGGGGGAGTACAATCGAGTAATCGGCTGTTGGACAAATGAAGGAATGCAGAGGGAGGAGAAGGAGAAGGAGCGAAAGGAGGGGTTCAAGGCTAGATTCACTGCTGTTCACTATCTCGACCGCTTATTGTGGACCAAGTCTACCTACTTTCTCTTCCTCTCTCCCCTTATTCCCCTCTCTCTTCTATCTCAGCTGAATCGGCATTCGACCGCTTCTTTTCTTCTTCCTCTGTTCAACTTTCTCACTACTCACTCTCCTCACGAGAGGGGAGTGGGGGGGGGGGGGGTAAGCGGTTTTTAGACTGGCTGTGCCTAGACAAGAAGAGAGGGAAGGAGAAGGGGAGAGACGAGGGAGAAGGGAAAAGAAGGGGGGGGGGGGGGTGAGGGTGAAGGGAGAAAGAAGAACGAGGGACGGGGAATGGCAGACAGAGTTCATGCAAACATTAAAGGTGAAGGAATAGCCAGAAGAGGGAGAAAGAAACGGGAGAGGCAGGGATCGAATATAAACGAGCGAGTTGATGGATAGGTACACCGCTTTATATACATGGTTTTTTTTCTATCGAATGTGCATTGCATATACAGTGCTCTGTGATTACCAGAAGCATTTGGGGATTGTCCACTACATCTGTCTGTAGCTGGACTTTGAAAGGGACCGAAGCCCTCTGTCTTTCTCTTCCCTGAGAGTGATTGAGGATTCTTGGATGTGAGAGGGAGAGAAGAGAAGACACATGAATCCGTTATAAGCACTTCTTCTCCCTTCTCTTTCGGTCCTCCTTTTCTGTCTCCATTCTCTCGTTGCCAGGGAGAGTAGAAAAGGAGTAAGAATGGGGTCCATCCAGGGGAGGAAAAGGAGGGGGAAGGGGAAGGTGAGGATGCATGGGAGGAAGTCCCGCAGAGTGGCACCGTTCCCAAGGAAACTTAAGATTATTCGGACAACAGATGAGAGTTTGGAGGAAAGGAGGGGAAGATAAGAGAGGGGTTACTCGTTTGTAAACAGGGTGAAGCAGCTAAACGAGCGGTAATTGGGATTTTGTGAATACAGGGAGAGATGAGAGAAGTGATTGAAAAAAGGGATGGATGCATAGGTCAAAAAGTGGGTGGATTTCGTCATAACCTGCCTGCGAAAAATTAATACCTTATCAATTACACCCCTAAAAACAAAACTTGTCCGCCAGGGTCTCCTGAAACCTGCCCGACCAATTTTCAATGCTATTTTACTTTTTGACCTCTGGATGGATGATAAGGTTGAATTTGAGATATAATAATAATAATAATAATAATAATAATGCTCTTGTAGGTCTCTGATCATTGTGTGCCATCCATTCACTGCTCATTCTCGTATCATCTGCTTCGATTCTCAACTCGCGACAGATCCGAACGATCTCAAGGCGGCGGCTGCACTCATTGCTGACTTCTTCAAGGTACGCTATTCAACTTGTTGATTGGTTATAGAGGGAACTTCCGTTTAAGAATCCTACAAAAAATTCCAGTTTTGTATGGATTACATGTCAGAAAATTTAGATTTTTTTGTTACGAGATTTTTAAATATTTCCTAAGCAGTAGTTGTAAACCGTACTATCACTAATTGGTATATTCTTTGTACAACAGACGAATGCCTTGATATCATCTCTCTTTCAGTACGCGCATGTCTCTCGTGACGGAGTGTCGATGTCTCCCTCCTCTTCTCTTCCTCTCATCGTTCCCTTCGTTCCCTCCAATCTTCAACAACAGGAGAATCACTACGACTGCGGACTATACGTACTCGAGTACGCAAGGAGATTCCTACTCGAGCCACCCAAGCAGGTATCGATGGATGGACACTCATTGATATGATTACGATAGGTGATACAGTAATATCGACTCTCGATTCAATTCAATTTATCTCATTTTGCTCGCGCATGCAAATGCTGCGATAAAGATATATTACATATTTACGTATGTGGGAGAGGATAGAAATCGGGATGTTTGACTCTCCAATTTATGATGCCTTTATGAATTTGATTTATGATGAATTTATGATTTAATTTATGATCTTTCCAGTTGGACTCATTCGACTTCGTGACCTCGTATCCCGATTTCTCAGTAGATCAGAAGAGATGCGAGATACAACGAGTGATTCTCTCCCTCTGTGCCAATCGACCCCTGTGGGAGAAACTGATACAGATGCTTGAGGCACCGCCCGCCCATCTTATCGATCGATTCTGAGGTACCGTATACTATCATTCTGTTACTAGGATAGTCCCTCACTGATATACATTATTAGTACTACATTCGGGTCAATTTTAGCGAAGATGAAATGAATAAATGTAATTCTTTGCAGAAGTCTCATCGATATTTGGCTGGAGTGGTTGGAGTGTGTGATTGAGTACGAGTGTTCATCTTTCTTCTTCTTCTCTTCACTTCCATCTTATTCCTCTCAATATTCCCATCTACGAGGTCACACCATTCACACCCTCATCCACTTCCGCCCTCAATATCGATCCCTTCTCACCCCTTGTTACCGTAGTCGTCGATTATCGATTGACACCGGATGCAGTTGCTACAGTGTGCTCACATTGTATCGTATTAGGTACCCTTGTTGTTGATCTTACCGTATCCCTCTTGTGGACTACGGTAGGAAGTGTTGTACCCTGTGGTCTCCCATCCCTCTGTCATTCTTTATTCTCGTCGATCTACTTTGAATCAATCGATATTGTGGTCGTTCGTCTCGTTCGTTAGTTATTCCATTCATTTGTTCAACCACATGACACATTGTTAATCTCCGTGTTTCCGCCGTTTCCCATTCCTCGTCGCACTCACTGCACCATCCACCGCACTATGCACTTCACCCTCCCCTCCCTATCCCCTACCCTTCCCTGCGTTATCTCAATCAATTATTGATGTTGCTTTTTTGGGTTTCTGTTATTTCATGGTTTTTGGGTCGTTTTTATTATGTTTCTCACCTATTCTCCCTTTTCTCTATATTACTTGCGTTGTAACATTATTTACTCGACAGTTTATCTTCTGTCCCTACGTGGTGATTAATGTTTAGCCCCTGCCTTTCATCCACATCATTTCAGTCCTTTTTAACCCTCCCCCACCTCCACCCCTTCAATCAATAATTGTTCACTTACTGTTATACAGTAACCCTTTCCACCCCTTCACCTATCGTATCCCCCCACACTCACCAATCGCATCATATAGGTTTTCTGATTAGCTATGTACACGTTGTTACTCTCCCCATTACTCATTAGAGCTTAGCAAATTGTCTCTCGTCCCTTTTCCCCCTTCAACTCAACCGAGATTTAGTTTATTCCCTCGCCCTTCCCCGACAAAACGTTCACAAAAAACCAAATACAAAATTGTTGAATGCGATCGTATCGATCGATTGGTTAGACGTTGTGTCTACCGTAGTCCCTCGTGCGTATCGTCCTCTCCCGCTTATTCGAATTCCCGATGAGACCGTATATCACATACCGTATCCCTTCTATGCCGATGCTGCCACTGTTCCTCACCCTCACTTGTTGCTTGTATCCCTTCCCCCCTCCCTTTATCCCTGTAGGTGCAATCAATAGAATGTATCCTTCCCTCGAAGATCGATATTTCTCCAACTAGAGTACCGTATACCATCAGACCACCCTCTAACCTGGACTAAACCCAGCGTGAGAGGTCCCCCACTTCGGTATTCTACCGTAGTCTTGGAGGTCGGAGAGAGCAGTCTCGTCCCTCCATTCTCTCGGTCTGATTGGTAGGTATTTCGATCGGTGATCTTTGATTCTCTCCCCTTTTAGCTTGTTCTCCCAATCCATGTTGTTGAATGTTCATCTGGTTGTCCACGTATTCATCGTGTGAATCGGAATACATCGTGTTGCTCAATTGGACATTCTCACTACACATTGCAACATGGGGGGAGGGAAACAAACTACTCATCATTGCACACTCGTGTGTGTCAACAGTCAAAACAACGACTAACTGGGTCAAAAGGAAGGGTTGTAGGCATTGGAATGCGAACTCATCTTGATAATGAACAATAGAGAAAGATTACGAATTAAGAATAGAAGAATAAAGCTAATGTTAAATTTCTAGAAATACATCTCACGTGATCTCTACAGATCTTACATGATTATCTCTACAAAAGGGGGTCAGGACGAGAGAGTGTACAAAAGTGAGAGAGTCCCTGTGGTGTGTACACGCTCTCTTACTCCAAACCCATTTTTTGTAATGTTGACCGACCTGTGGAATTATGTGCGGGCACTATAACGATGTGATTTACAAATGTGACTGCTGGTGTGATATCTATAGTGTCACTATCATCTCGACTACATGACTCATTAAATTCTTCGTCTCCGTTTGAATATCACTAAATATGCACGTCTTATCCTTATTCATCTCTGACTTTCATTGTTGTCTTACTCATATCGAACGATTCACAATGAAGGATGACTGGTTACAAGGAGGAAACGAGGAAAGAATGTTTCCTTTCATGATAAGGGTAGGAAAAGAACATTAGCATTTATATAAAGTATTAAGAACATTTCATTTACTGAAGGGTCAGTCTCAATCACAATCGTTATCAGTCTGAGAAATGGTCGAATGGTATGTTGATCTCCTTTTTGAACCCCGTAGATTCTCTGGAGAGCCAAGGATGCCGGACTGAACGTATAACTCAATATGTTCTTACCGTACTCTCCAAAGTGTAACGAGATTTCGAGATCTTAAATGCATCTCTCACATCGATTGAAATTCCCAATTAGTTCCTTCGTTTCCCTCATATTCTCATTGATCCCTGTGACACATTTATCAACACAAAATATGAACGAACGGACTCAGCAATAATCATTTTAAAGGAAGGAAACTGTGATTGGATATTTATGGTTGATCACTGTTTGATAAGAGTTCGTTCCACTCTTCTTATTTATTATTCCTCTTAATTCGTCTCACTCCAATAAAGTTCATCTTACATCAGTGTGCTCTTTCTGTATTGAAGTGTGGAGGGAAATCATCAATCAGTCGTTCTTTCCATTACCCGAATGTCGATGTTCTCCCCTCCCCCCCCCCCTCCTCTCTGTTGTGTAGTTTGTGTGTGTGACACACAAACTCCAATCACCCTCTCGATGAAAGTGAGGTATATAAGACAGGACAGCATCTACCCATAACCATTCGATGGTCAAACTGAATACTCACACATCGTTCCAAACTTACGGAAAAGGATTACGACTAGAGAGTGTGCGAAAGTGAGAGAGTCCCTCTCGATGTTACTCGTTCTCTCACACCTAACCCCTTTCTGTATGGGTGGCCGGTCTGTGCAATGATGTGCTGACAGTACTCCTGCTAGCTCAGCCCCATTATATTCCACCATCGATTTATTGATTGATTGATAAGCTTCATTCCAAGCTTCCGACCCACTCTCTGCTCTTCAAATCCATTCTCTCTATAGCTTCCCCTCACTGATTCTTATCATTCGATAGGATGATTAGATAAATAGAGAGAGAGATAATCACAGCTGATGCAACTTTCAATTGACAGGGCATCACCACTCTCTCTCTCTCTCTCTCTCTCTCTCTCTCTCTCTCCCCCTCCTCTTTCCCCCCTTTCCCTCCCTTCTCTCCTCTCCTCACTCTGCTTCCCCCTTTCATCGATGTTTCTGCAGAAGACTAGTATATCTCTCCTTCTCCCTTCCCCCATCTCTCTCTCTCTCTCTCTCTCTCTCTCTCTCTTTCTCTCTCTCTCTCTCTCTCTCTCTCTCTCTTCTCCTCCTCATCTCTCTCTTCTCTCTCTCTCTTCTTTCTTCTCTCAACGTGCTCTTCATAGTACACTGCCCTGTGTGTCTCTCTCTCTCTCCTCTCTCTTCCTTAGTCCGTTTCCTTTATAAGGGCAACTTTCGTTCACTTTATCTACATTTTGTTTTCAGTCCGTCAATTTTTTTGACCAAATTGCAGATTGCCCTTCATAATTTTCTTTTCTTTTAACTTAGCGTTACTAAATGGTAAAAAAGGGTAAAGCTGTCCCATGTCAAACGATTTTAGAGTAGCGAGCAACCACGCTAATATAGATGCCAGTAAGCAAGCTGCAACGTGAGATAAGGTAACCAAAGCTTTCCCAAGGCATCAAGAGTACGTTCCTCCCCCTCGCAGTCATAGTTGTAATAACAACAATATCATAGCGTTACTAAGTGTATGATCATGTGTTAGTATCCGGCTCATTTCCACTCGTCAAATTGTGACTTTTTGTCTCTCATCCCATTACATTCCGTCCTTTTCTTCCCACGTGGTCACCATTTCAACGACGAAATGTGAAAGAGAGAGAGAGAGAGAGAGAGAGAGAGAGAGAGATTCACTTTTGTTCCTCCTCCTCTCCCTTTTCTCATCTCTGATCTCAATATAAAGAGTAGCACCTTCTCTCTCTTCCATCTCCTCTCTTCTCTTCTTATCTCTCCAATTTGCCTCTGAACTCTCTTATCATTCACATCTTTCAATCCTCGCCTCTTTGTCTCTTATCGCCTTGGCTGCCGTCACTTTTCTGCTTGTTCATTTATTTATAATTTTAGTTATTTAAAAATATTAAACAAATTATCTTCAGATGGCTTCTTTCCCCGGATTCGGAACGAACGCCGTTCACGTTGGACAGGAACCCGAGCAATGGGAGATGAACCAGGTTAGAGATCAAAGATCAATCAGCTTACCATAAAGAATGAATAATTTCGAGCTGAGTGAACACAAGATCATCTGAATGATACTGTTGACCACGTCACTCACTCATATTCTGCAGGTTGTTCCTCTCATTTCTCTCTCCACTACCTTCAAGCAACTCGCACCCGGTCAGCCCAAGGTGAGATCACAGATCAAATATTAGCTGAAAGCGTTATGATACGCTAAAATTACTAGTCAACAATTGAGAAGAGATATTGAAGAGCATAAGGTTATGGTGAACAAGGGAAACATCTATTTCCCTCTGGCAGGCTCACGATTACTCCCGTGCTGGTAATCCCACAAGAGACGTTCTCCAGTCGAGTTTGGCTGCTCTCGAAGATGCCAAATACTGTATGTTCAATTTAATTGAATATGTATGATGTCGGGTAAGAATAAGCACGAGGATGGGCCGGTATTCTTCATTCGTTGCATTCCGCCATTGGGATTCGATTGCTCTTTTCTGGTCTTCTCTCCATCGAGTAGTGGGGTCTAAAACTACTGTAAGTGGTGGTGTGATATTTGTGTGTTCCCCTTGATCTTCGACCATTCGAAACGCCATTTATGGGATTTTTGGTCGACACAAAACTGTGAAATGAAAGAGTGGCCGAAGCAGTGAAAGAAAGCAGATAACGACAGTAAAAAGTTCGCTTTTGCAGTCGAGAGCGACTTCATGGAACAGCGACATTTTGCCCTTTTTTTGAAATGGAGTGACCTAATGAATCGTTGGTGGTGGGAGAACTCTTCCATTCCCTGATCAATTCTCCGCTTATTGAAGCGGAGAATGAATTGAGAAGTAGTGCAAACGATGATTAGGAAGCAAAAAGAAGGGAGATTGAGCGGTCTATCGAATTGAGAGAGAGATTGAAGGGAAGAGAGAGAGAGGGGGCAAATCGTCTGCAAAACGTGAACCATCTCAATCACCCCAGAATAGAACGGTCACACCATACGAGAGTTAGCAGAGGAAATCAATTAAAGAGTCGACACGATCAAGTGGGGTAGAGATTTCATTTGAACACTTCAGAGTAGAGAATAATGGTCACATTTTGGACCAATTTTATATGAGAAACAGAGCGATAAAACAACGTGTCTTTAATATTATTGTACTTTTATTTAATTGACTGAAAATAAAATCTGTTTTAGGTTTCACGTTTGGATCTGGTCTGGCTGCTTCTTCTGCAATTGTCAATCGACTCAAGACGGGAGATCACGTCATCTGCTCCGATGACGTCTACGGAGGTACGGTAACTTCACTACAGTAGATCGATACCATAACCCGGCAGTTACAGTACCCCATTCTATTCAGGCACTCAGCGATTCCTCCGCAGAGTTTCCATTCCTCACCATGGAATCGAAGCTTCTTTCGTTGATTTGACCAAGACAGGAGAGATCGAGAAGGCATTCAAACCCAATACTAAGGTGAGAGATCAATATCTACATTACACCACATGTGCAGATAGAAAAAAAAGTTACTAGAATATAGTGATTTTGTAAACAACTATGGGGAAATGTAAACAACAATGGGGAAATGTTCTGCTTTGAGATGGTGTGGTTCGAGACTCCGTCCAATCCTCTTCTCAAAGTAGTCGACATCCAATCAGTCGTCGCCTCTGCCAGAAAGGCGAATCCCGATATTCTCGTGGTCGTCGACAACACTTTCATGTCGCCTTACTTCCAGGTAATACAAATATCTATTATCAAATATTACGTGGAATTGTTTTGACACACTACAATTAATAGTGAAAAGTTGAGAAGAGATGAAAGAAAAGTGAATGGAAATGTTGATGAGTGTTTGGCCCTTGGTGCAGACACTGACCACCAGATCAAAGATGACTCCTCATCCCTAATCTCTTTGAGCGTCCTCTTTCCCTCGGGGCAGATATGGTAGTTCACTCGATCACAAAGTATATCAATGGCCACTCGGATGTGGTGATGGGATGTGTGATGACTGACAGAGAGGAACTCAAGGATCATCTGTTCTTCCAACAACTTGGTCAGTCAGTTATCGATAGACGGACCACCGTGTCAACACTCTCGAGACCGTCAATAATGTCTTGCATTTGCAGCCGTGGGAGCAGTTCCTTCTCCCTTCGATTGCTATCTCGTCAACAGAGGAATCAAGACTCTCCATGTAAGAGATTGCATAGTCATGACGACACTGCATGAATAGAACTCACTATGTTAACGTGCCAGAAGGATTGTGAGGGAAGCGACAACATACTGTCTTTTCCCAACTGGGAAAATACACAATGTGGCCGCTTTCCCGGCAATAATAACATAGTGAACTGGGACACAACGAGAAATACCAAATGAGTCCCTTTGCAGCTGAGAATGAAGACCCACTACGAGAATGCTCTGGCTGTCGCCCAGTGGTTGGAGGCCAGCGATAGAATCGAGAAGGTACGGTAGAGTTATCGACAACTGATTTTGAAGAGATCTTTATTGATTTTTTTTGGAATCAATAAGTTCTTAGATACAGTACCAATCTAATCGATAATATTTGAGGTCCTGTACCCCGCCCTTCCCTCTCACCCTCAGCACGAGGTTCACAAGAAGCAGACCAAGGTGGGAGATGAGAGATAGAGATAAAGATAATTTTTTTTAAAAACTTTTTTCAGAATAAGAAAAATTCTCAAGTAAAAAAAGATCCTAATAATAAATGTATCTGCAGGGAATGTCTGGCATGATCTCCTTCTATCTCAATGGAGGAATGGAGGAATCACAGCGATTCTTCAATGCTATCAAGGTATTTTATTAAATAAGCAAAATGCAAAATATTCTGAATGAATATTGTCTAATATGAGTATGGTATAATGAGTATTCTGAATGAATCATCTCCTCTATCTCCAATCTCTCTAGATCTTCACTCTGGCTGAATCTCTGGGTGGCTACGAGTCTCTGGCCGAACTTCCCTCTGTTATGACCCATGCTTCCGTCCCTGCTGAAGATCGCGCCAAACTCGGAATCACTGACAACCTTATCAGGTATGAAACTTGATCTTTGATCTCTTGTCTGAACTCCATCAGTCTCACGGGGAAATAAGTCAATGACCCAGTTAGTGAAAGCTGGCCAGCGATGACTACAAAGTATAGACGCAGGGGAGCGAGGTGTTTAGACTTTGAAAGTCGTCGCTGTCCAGCTTAGCCTAATGTTTTCATAGCCTTATCGCCCTGCAGGGGTATATCTATCGTATTTCTCTAATCTTTGATCTCTTCAGACTCTCCGTTGGAATCGAAGACAAGGAAGATCTCATTGCCGATCTCGAACAAGCTCTCAAAGCAGCCGTTCCCTCGATCTAATCGATAATCTCCATTTATCTCCCACCGTACCATGTGGTGTGTGTCTCGGTGTCTCGCCTACCGTATCCTCGTCTGCCTTTTCCCACTCATCGACACTACGTGTCTTCTCCCAGTGTTATCACTTGTTGCCTTCTGATTAGAGAGGGAGTTAATAATATCGTCGTTTTCTCAGTAGGAATGTGTTACTGCCAGATTAGACCTCGATTCACTATTGTGACTGATAAACAATTTTTCATCTTGAAAACACTGCCTCTCTCTAAGGAAAATGTGGACATTCGCAATGAGACATCGATCATTTTCTATTTTCGGACACACAACCCACATGGAAATAAGTCTACGAGTTCATACGTCTAAGCTGTCCAGTGACGATTTCAAAGTCTCAGGTGCAGGGGAGTGAGGCGTCTAGAATTTGAAAATCGTCGCACTGCAGCCAGAAGTGTAGAGTTGTAGGTTTATTTCCATCTTAAAACTGCCTGCGTCAATTTGCATGGAAAAAAATGAGCACCTAATTCTCGATCATTTGGCCTGGACATTTTAACAGACAAAAGACAATTTCCCGTTTCTGTTCTACGACGACAACGTATGAAGTCGTAGAACAGAAACGGGAAATTGTCTTTTGTCTGTTAAAATTTTTAATGTCGGATCAATCGAATTCAGTAGTAACACATTTTATTGGTTGCTGAAAGATTGTGCAGTAACTGAGAATAAATATGGACAACGTGGACATTTGCTATGGGAAGAGTCAACCCGAATTGATCTAATAGAGCGAAACAGTGACAAAACTGCGAAGAAAGAGGTCGACTAGGGTGTGGTTGTGTGATTGACTACGTGCCGATGAGCACGAGTGAGCAGTGCAGTTCGCAGATTGCCAGTGCCCGTTCATGAGAGGATTATCGGTATGTGCACAATACACCGTGAATGATAAACGGTGAAACGAGGTGAGAAAAGGAAGGAAGGCCTATCACAAGAGAAACGAAGGGTCGAATAGAGTGAGGCAGATTGAATGACCCGGAATTGATTCATCCACCAAGTCATGCAGTTGTCTAAAGAGAGAGGAGAGATCGGGTCAATCGATTAGTTCGATGGGTCATACTCATGATCAATTGACAGTGATCTCATGGGATGAAGTGCTTCCTAATGAAGCTCTCTCTGGATCATCGCGAGCTATTCGAAATGAATCAGAGGAGGAATCAGGGTAGCCACTCTCATCGGAATGTTCCGGAAGAGAAGAGAGATGAGACGAGGCCTGGAATGGAGAGATTAGGATACGGTAGATGGATCGATCAGGGAAAGAGTGCCGGGAGTCAGAGTGCAACAAAGGGGAAGAGAGTAAATGCTAACGTGAAGGGAGGATCTGCTGACCCCTGTAGAAGAAGATTGAATTGAAGAACCGAAGGAATCAGATGAGAGACGGGAATTGTGAGTGTATTGATGAGGCTCCCCTGACTTCTCCAGACAATCGGGACGGGACACCTGAAAGGAAACGGTAAGAGAACGATCGATTGAGGGTACTGTAGAATCTGAGGGGAGAGTAACTCACGCTATGCGGGTTTCTTTTGAAGATATTAGAGAGTCGGGAGAAATAAGACTCTTTTGATTTAGACGACGAAGGTTCGTCTGTTGATGGAGAAACGAAGATTGGATTTGACGTTGACGTTGAAGACGTCTGAAAATTAAAGAGATGATTTGGCAATTTGAGAAATGCACTGCACACACGCATGAACACGTAGATTCACTCGAAATAGCAAAGTTCACTGCTCACCTTGGGCGCTTTTGTTTGTACTGAGCATTCTTCCCGTCGAATGAGATTTACATCGGGAGGAGAAACGAAGCAAGGATTGGATGAAAATGAAGAAGTGAGAGAGAAAGAAAGAGCGGCCGGACGACGGGGGATATCGGATCTGGAGAGAAGAAACATTAATATTGAACAATGAATAGTTACAAAATCTTGCTCGGAATTTGTAATAGCATTAGTTTCATGACATTTATTTAAGATTTAACAAGATGGTAGCTGAAAAGGAACGAACATCGAAGATAAATTGAATAATAGAATAAATTATTACGAAAACGTGAACTGCATAAATACACATTATTCAGAGTGGCTCTAGATAGATTGCGAAAGATTGGACGAGTGTTGACACTGTGAGACTAACCTGGAGCTGCTTGGATCGAAGCTGAGTTTGCTCAATTCAGTAGAGGGAGAAGGCAATTCTTCGTTCTTCGGAGATGGGGCCAATGAGGAAAACGACGACTTCTCATCCAATCGACGGGGACGGGAAAATAACATCTGAAAAAAGGAGACATTATTAATCGATAATACAACCTTCTTCCCTATCATCAATCGATAATCATCTACCGTACCTTAGGTCTCTGTACTTCTTCCGCCGGTGGTGAGGGTGCCTCCACATTCCCCATTCTACACTCTCCTTCCAACCGCGGGGGACTCGATTGCATTTCTCTCTTCCCATTTTCATTCAATTCAGTCGATGGAAATTCCTCTTCAGTCGCTTCGTCTTCTTCCCGCACTCCCTCCTCCTGAACGGAAGTTTACAGTAACCAAATAAGTTATTGATCGATCATATTATAGTTCTACCGTAATCATCTGTCTACCGTACCTTGGGAATGCGACTTCTCGATGACGACGTCAAAATTGCGTGTGACGAGGAGGACTTGGGCATTTTCATAGCGGGCGCGAGACAGCAATTCTGAAGAGAATATAAGAAAATTAAAAAAAATCGATTATGATACATATACTGTTTATAGGAGGAATCGTTCGATAATTGAGATACTACAGTAGTTAGAAGGAATGGATTGATAACTCACGGGTCGATTAGATGCTTCCAAAGGCGAACACTCCAGTTTCTCCTTGACTTCTTTCACGGGTAGTAGGCCTTGATCTCTGAAATATCTATCACATGAGAAGGCCAATCGATAATCAAGACTTACCGCAGTTTTCGCTCGTATTCTAGTAGTTGGCCCATGAAGTTGAAGTTTGGGGAGATTGTATTTCGTCGCGCTTTTACGAATCTGGAATGAGTAGATTTAGTATCTAGTAATCGATAATTGTGGGATATAAATCAATAATCGGCCGATACTCACTTATATGCATCATCAGAGTCCATCTTCAAATGTTTCATCACATACGAAATGCACATCGTGGGTGATCTCGAAATGCCCGCCAAGCAGTGAACGAGGACGATCTTCTTACGAGCACGAACTTTCTCTGAATAGAGAATACTGTACATTGATTGACGACTGAATACGGTAGACCGATTGACAAGTGATTTTCTTACCGAGAAAGTCGAAAGCGTCTTCGAAGTAAGGATATAGTTTGTCCATATACGAGTCATTCACGGGAATTCTCAAGAAATGATCTTCGTCATCCTCGACCGTCGACGCTTTTGGACACGAAATAGACAGATTCATCACATATTCAATGTTGCACTCCTGCAAGAGACGACGTCATCGCCCTATCGTACACCACACCCGGCTACCGTATCGTTATCAGTTGTTTTTCACAGCCAGTGAGTGGTGAGAGCAAAATAACACGTTGTTCTGTCTTCCTATCTGGACTCTCTCTAATTAGTGTACTCTCTCGTCTGGGTGACTCAATGATCTACCCAATCTATCTTCTCTTCTCTTTCTCCGACCCATCAATGACGTCATACTGACTCACTCGGAACATTTGTCGTCTTTCTCATCACGAGTTAACACAAATCCCATCGAATATTGAGAAAGAAAGAGAGATCAAAGATCACCTTTAGTATTTGAGTGTTGAGGGCGTCTTTCTGTGATCCCAAGTACAAGAAAGGGAGGATCATCGTTGGTCCAGCAGATTCATCTTCATTAAGACATGGCTGCAATTCAATTACTATATATTATGGAATCAATCTGTCTCTTTTTTCTTCTTTTTTCCTTCCGTCTGTTCATACTTTTCTCTCGCTTTCCTTATATTTCGCTTCAAAATCGCGCAATCTTCTCAGAACCTTTTGCATGTGATAACTGACCAAAATTTTAAATTGTATTATTGAAGGAAGGAACCATCGTATCTTCCTCTTTTCCACTCATTCAAAGATCCCACGATTGTTGACCCATTCTTCCCCCTATCGACTATTGAATATCAGAGACCGAGAGAGAGAGAGGCTCTCTCTCTCTTCGTAAAGATCAAAGATTGCACCTGTGATTGGCTGCCTCCGGGTACTTGTGAGTGCATGGAATCCTTGGGAGAGAGACGAAGAGGAGGAAGAGAAGGAACAGAAGGAGTCGATTCCACCAGAGATGGAAAAGATGAAGAGAAGGAAGAGAAACCACCTGAATGAGAGAGACTGTAGAGTACGGTAGAGTGAGGATGGGACAGATTTGTGATTGAATGATGGATTGGGAACTGACTCGATCGAGATGAAGACATGATGAGAGTGGAAAGAATTGAGAGAAGAAACCATTCAGAACAAGGGGAAATGAATGGAGTTTATCATCGCTCCCACCGATTTTTGTTGCCAAACTTTGACAATTGCGAAATTCACTCGTGAGTGAGAGAGAGAGAGAAAGTGTCAGAATTGTGAATAGAAGGGAGGAAAAGAGACTACAGCACAGAAGGTAGAATGGGATCACGTGGAGTGAAGCTATCGCAAACTGAGTCAACACAAATGAGTCATACGGTAGAGTGGGAGGATATCGATTGATCGTCGTGGTAGGTCAATGGAAGATGGAGGAGAGACCGATGGAATGGTCGTTCTATCTATTGAATCACACACGAGAGGGGGAAGAGAGAGTGTGGGAAGAGAAGAGAGCAGAGACAACGAGAGAGCGAGAGATAGAGAGAGAGCAAACTAGAGAGAGGAGAAGAGACAAAGTGAGAGAGTGTGGGGAGAGAGGAGAGTGGCAGAGAAAGAGAGGGCGAGAGAAAACAAGGACATGAGTCACTCGACCAGTGAGTGTGCAGTTCGCGATCGATTGGCGAACGGTGGGGGAGATTTAGAGAGTACTGTAAGGGAGTACTGTAGTATCGATTGAGATGAGTCATGAGAGGAAAAGGACAAAGAGAGAGAGAATGCAGATGTTTCAATGGAAGAGATCAAAATTGGATTCGAAATGTGATGGAAATGGCATTTTCCCACTGAATTTTCCTGAAACAGAAGAGAAGAAAAGAGGATTAGAGAAGATGAAAAAGTGAGAGAAGAGGAGAAATGAGAGAGACCAGACAGTTATGGTGAGTGGAGAGTGTACAGATTGAAGAGAGAACAGAGAAAGAGAAGGCAGGATTTGGATGGGAGAACACTCAATGTCTCTTTCTCTCCATCTCTTGCCGTGGCATAAACCAACTGGTTCTCAGAAACATCGAGAGATACGAGAGATAGTGGGAGAGAGAGAGAGAGAAGGTAGATCAAACCATGTGATTACTCATTCCGAGAATATTATAGTAGAGTCCGTTGAGTGTGTTATTGGTAGTTAGAGAGGAGAGAAAGTGCGATGGGAATCAATTCGAGGAGAGATTAGAAGTAATAAGAGGAATGAGTCAAAGAAACGAGAAATTGAAGCAAAAAATAGGAGAAAAATATAGAAACTCAGTATTCCCTTCTAGAGTCCTCTCTCTCCGTCTCTCTCTCTCTCTCTCTCTCTCTCTCTCTCTCTCTCTCCTCAGGGAAAGAATCGATGAGAGTTCCCTCCTCCCTCTTCTGTTGCATTTCCAGCTGATTTCATCCATTGTTCCTCGGGGGGGGCATTATTTCATAGGCAGGTCACCCCTACAGAAAAGGGTTAGGATGTGAGAGAGCGTATAGAATTGAGAGGGACTCTCTCACTATCTCATCCCGACCCCTTTCTGGAGGATTGGAATCATGTGGGGGGAGGACTGTTCCCTCATTTACTCCTTGTCCTTCTGTTTTCTCCCTGGCGTCCATTGGACTGTGAACGATGACGTCATCTAATACCACCGAGAGAAAAGGAGCGAAAAGTAGTCATAGTTGTCACGTTTCCAACTTTCCAGAAAGGGGTCATGGAGAGAGGTAGATCGAGCTCTCTCGATTTTGCACACTCTCTCACTCCTTACCCCTTTCTGGAGAGGCATTTCTGTCCCTTCTACCCTCACTATTCCATCAGCTGCTCAATCTCTATAGATATCCCTTCTAATTCTCTAGTTCGTAGTGGAAAGTTGGTGCACTTTAGTGACGATTCTGTGACCACGACAACCATAGAAACGAGAGAGAGAGAGAGAGAGAGAGAGAGAGAGAGAGAGAGAGAGAGAATGAGTCAGCTCAATGACTACAGTGTACTCAAAAGAGTAGAGAACGAATTGCCGTGCATTCATCAAGCATAATAGGATAGAAAGGAACATCAATATATGTATGACCACGTTTCGGAGAGAGAAAAATGCAGAGAGAGAATGGATACATTTTGAAGCTGATTCCAGATGGAGAAAGAAGAAGAAATGAGTCACCACCAGACTGAAATATGTCGACAATTGGGAGAATTGAATGAAGATGTGAAGAGAGACAATCAAAACATGAGAAAGAGAGAGGGAAGAAAAAGAGACAGGTGTTGCATAAAGATAGCAGGGGTTTACGCCATTTTTCATGCAGGGAAAGGGGATTTGGGTGAGTCAGACAAGGGTTTTAGTGGAGAGGAACGAGGCAATAAGTCAAGTAGAAGTCCTCTCAGAGATCACAGGAGAGAGAGAGAGAGAGAGAGAGGGGGGGAATTCACTTTACTCATCTTCTCTCGCCATATCTCCTTCTTGATCTGTCCTCTCTCACATTGATCTTACCAACGAGAATTGATAAAGACCGAATTCACAATTAGTGAGCATGAATGAGAGAGTGTGACGTAGGAAGAGAGTTCAGAGAAAGAAAGAAGAGCGAGATAGTGTGTCATTTTGAGAGATCTAACCGGATCAGTGAATGAATAGCATGAGAGATCCAATTATAAGATGCTGCAGAATTTACGCTGCAAATTTATGGGAGTTCTTCTCTGATGGAAAAAAAGGAATGAGTCAGTGAAGTCATATGAGAGTGTAGAGAGAGATAGTGTAAAGTGGGAAGTGAGGGAAGAAGAAGAAGAGGGACGGTAGATTGGGAGGAGAGAGAGAGAGAGAGAGAGAGAATAGTTAGTATCGATGAGAGAATAAAATGACGCCTTCAGAATGAGAGGAGAAGAGGAGACAAATTGAATTGAATAGTGAGAGGACGGGGAGAGAAATCTGAGAGGTCCCTTTTAGGCTGAATTAAAAGGAGAGAGAGAGAGAGAGAGAGATTGACTTGTGTTGAGACAGAGGAAGAGATCTTATCCATCCCTCGGTTGAGAGGAATAATGAAAAAGAGAGGAGAAAGGAGGGAAATGACTGGGGGAGAGGGGAAAGAGACAGAGAATGTCACTCATCTCCAGAAGGGATAGAGACAAGTTAGAGGGAGGAGGTCAGATAGTGTAGAGTGTCGTGTAGTGGGTGCAGGGGGAAGGACGACGAATGGAATAACTCACCATCCAACATGAGAACACTGCTGAAACAATCGACAGAATCGAGTTTCGACTTAAGAAGACGACAGATTTTGGCTGATGATTCCTTGTTGTTATTGTTGTTGTGACAAAGAGGAAGAGAAGATGAGGCACATCTAAAAATATTGATTAATGTGATTTAAAAAAAAATCTAATGTCAGAGAGCGTGCAAAAATGAGAGAGCTGCTCTCTTGTTTTCGTGTGCTCTCTCGCTCTGGGCATTAATGTTGCTAGATCGTCTAATTCAGTTCCCGAATAACAAAGGTTGTACGCTAATAGGATTATTCGATCTAACAACACTACTGGGCACATGAAGTTTGAAACTTCTCGATATTTGGTTGAGAGAAGATCTCGATGGCCTTCTCTATCACATTTCACTCACTCTACACAATCAACTCATATCAGTTCGTTCGTTATGGTTTCTTAGACTCCTTTTTAAAGATTAGAAACGATTGCTCACAATTTGTGAGTTTACAAGTGACTTTCAGAGAAATGGAAGTCATCATTCTTGACTCACTTTATTCCTCCTTCCCATTTCCTCTTCAAACAGAGTCCAGTAGGGCGTTGGATCTGAAGAAAAAAAATATAGACAAGAATTAAATGTTCTTAATTTAGTGCCTGTTGTTCCTAGAAACGATACACAGAATGTTGCCAGCAACACAACGGGAACGATTATGAGTTGATTAAAATAAGAAGAAATAAGTGTTCCATTATTAACCTGTTCCATTTCCTCTCCTCCGTACAGAACTACGTTCATCGACACACTTATCGATTCTTTTTGATCTACAGCGCCGAGTAAATGAGAGAGCAGAAATTCAGTGTCCACCTGTAATTTATATTTATCATTGTCATCAGTTAATTAGTGACTAATCATTAATTGATCTCTGCTTGATCGAGTTAATATTCATAGAGTTAATAGAAAGACACGATAGAGATGCAAAGAGTAAGAGAGAGAGAGAGAGAGAGAGAGAGAGAGAGAGAGAAGGCAGCAAACAATTGGAAGGTGCAAGGTTCTCTCAGAGAATTGAAAGCTGAGCAACTTCTTACGCTCTCTCACGTAGTTCCTTTCACTGTTCACGACTAGATAAATATTTTGAGAGCGAAGATGACATGTACAGTTATCGATAGTGGAAGAAAAGAGAGAGAGAAAAAGAGAGAGAGAGAGAGAGAGAGAGAGAGAGAGAATCCCGTTCTATTTGACATGTGGAGAAAAGAAAAACAACCACCTATGAAAGTGTAAAGAGACGATGATATTATATGGAAGAAGAGGATTATGACTCATTTATGGAATCAACTGGAAGGGTTTGAGAGAATGAGATCACATCATTCCAACAATCGTCCACCCCTCCAGAAAGGGGTTTGGAGAGAGAGAGCGTGTAAAATGGAGAGGGATTTTCCCTCTTTGCACACTCTTTCGCCCCTTTTCTGTAGGTTTGGAATCATTTGAAGTCCTCTTTGTCATGAAGAGAAAAGAGAGAAAAGAACGATAAGAAAGGACGACAAAATAGAATAGAAATGATAAGAGAGAATTGGATAACGAATTGATTCATTTAGTCTTCATTAGGGACGAGAAAATGAGAAATGAAGTTAATGTGAAAGAGGGATGAGTCATTCGTTGTAGAAAAGTGCAGGGGAATGAGTATAGAGAGAGAGAGAGAGAAAAGAGTAGTAAAAGAAGATGCGAGTGGCTCATCTGGAGGGCATCTACACTATCCCTTCAATCTTGATCCACACACTTCAGATACACTAGAGTATAGTGCGAAATGAGATTCGACGATCTTATCATTTCGCACGTTCTCTCATCCACAAACTCTGGTATTTATTTCCAGGCTGGAAACAGGCAGGGATCAAGATAGGAAAAAAATACCAAAGAACGGGTGAAGTGAGTGTGCGAAATGAGGTGAGTGTGGTCTCACATTTCCCAATCTACACTAGAGTAGCTATAAAAAATATATTGGAAACTCCACTATTCGATTACTAATCAAATCAAATGAAATAGTCAGCAAAACGCGCGCTACAAAAAGTTTCCCCGTGCAAAGACGAAGACTTTTAGGGAGTGTGTAAACTAGCGGGAATAAGGGAGAAACTGTAAAGAGAGAAGGAACACTATACTATAGAGAGGAATGGGGGGGGATAAAAACACCACGGGAGTTATACGGAGAAAATGTCACGAAAGATTGCGACTACCGAGAAATGTGAATTAGAACGAATTAGATAGAAATGTGAGTGAGATTATGAAGTAGAAGTTGTTTGAACTTAGGGGAATAATGAAAAACAAGTGAATAACGCGTGGAAAGTGCGTTGAAAGGGGGATCGTTAGTGGGAAGGGACGGTACGCATGAGAAAGAGAGAAGAGAATGAGAGGGGAGGAGAGAGTCCCCCTAGGGCACTATGAGTCATCACTAGGCAATCCACTCTGTGACTAAGTCCGGCCTGTTTCCCCTTCTCTGACGTAACTGTTTGGTCTCTATCCGACTACCTTTTGACATTTGGGAATGAGATTGAAAGGGATGAGTCCAATGGGGGGTCAGAAGAGACAAGAGAAGGCAAGGGGAGGAAGGAGAGAGAGAGAGAGAGACGGGCGGGGGGAACTGGTATTCCATTACAATGAATGATCGACCACTCGCCATCTAATCAACATCCAATGAATTACAGTTATCGAGGGGAAATATTCTTAAAAGACGGGGGATATTATAATATAAAATTAGAGTAGAAATAACTTTCTTGACCTACATGAGACAGCATGAAAAGGTGTGGTAAGATTTGAGTGGAATCTTCTGATTATGAATGACTCCAATGACTCATTTCTATTCCATTTATAGTGAGAAAGAAGGAAGGAATTCATGCACCTGGGGACCAAACTCGTCTAGTTTCCCATATGATTAATCACTGATGACGAAAGAAATGATACTGTAACTGATAGGTACGGTAGTGACTCAAAAAGGGCAAAGAGAGGTTGATTAGTCATTCTAATATCACAGGAATCATCCGTACTATTTTCATACTATTAGTCGAAAACACGTGATAATCGCTGATATTATCAATAAATGGCTTCTCCTTCTAGAATCTGTGAGAATTGGCATGGAGGGTGACTAGGAATGGAAGGATTGTGGGAGAAAACGAGCTTATTAGACCAAGAGAGAGGAGTCATGAGTCAGTGTGTGGACACTTGAATACTCAATGTGAATCAGTGTTTACTAATCGAGATGAATCAGCCCTCAGGGCGATTCAGACCACTACGAAATATGGAGAGGACTACGGTAGTCGTCCATTGTCAATCGACAAATGGAGATTCATTTCATAGAGGGAAGCGATAATCTGTCTCGCTTCTCAGATTTCCTAACTGAAGTCTCTCTTTTTGATTACTCACAGCTTGGAATCTCCAATGATCTTTCGCCACTTCTTTTCAAACTCTTCCAATTTCACTGCATTTCGAATGGCGAAACAGTCATTTCTTCCCCCTTTCTGCCCTCTGAGAAGAAAGAAGAAGAAACTGAGTCATTCTTCCCTTCATCTCCCCCCATCTGCCTACCGTATCCTCATATTCACTCACGGGGACATAACTGAATAACTACATAAGTCAAAGCTGGCCAACGACTAGGCCTTCCCGACACAGGAAGGGAGGTGTTTAGACTTTGAAAGTCGTCGCTCTCCAGCTTAGACGTATGGTTTCTTAGACTCCTTTCCCTCTGAAAACTACCGTATCCTCAATTCGTCATCCTTCCATTCAGGATGACTGGAGTGACTACTCATTTGACTAAGAACTCTCTTACTCATATCCCTCATGCTCTGACGGATATCTCATACGGATTACTGTAGAAATAGTGAATCAGAATGGATGACGCTCGCTATTCTCTCCTCTTCTCTCTCCTCTTCTCTCTCTCTCTCTCTCTCTCTCTCTCTCTCTCCTTCTCTTCTCTGATACAGTAAAAGGCATAGGTTCGTCATCTCTTGACCATTGCTCGAAGGAGAACACTTCTAGACCAGTGTTAAAATGGGTAGATTCCACTCAGCACGGGGTTTTTTTCGGGCAGGATCGTGGAAAAAGTAATTTCCTTGCGGGATACATACCGGAACCCAAACTGGCAATGAATACTAGAAGACCTATTTGCTGCACTCAATTGGTGAGGGGCCGAGGGAGGTGACACAGCCGGGAATCGAACTCGGATGGAATAGAACCAGAGGGCACCTTAGACCACTACACCACTTTGATACATTAAACCAGTATTAGGTCCCTTCATTGTCCTTCTCTCAAATCTTGAATCCCTCCGATTCTTCCCCTTTCTCCTTCAGATTTATCTCATTTCTTCTCCATTTCCTCATCTTTTCTCTTCCTTCGCTTCCTTTTTCTCTCTTCTCTTCCATAATTGCGACAGGATCAAAGAGAGGCGATTATTCAAGGAGAGAAACGACATAAAATGACGAGAGAAGCAAGAGAGAAGATATTTACGTGTGTTTGACCTCTGATGACACTGATGTGAAGACTGAGGCCATATCAGATGATGGGTGATGCAGATGATAAGAGAGAGAGAGAGAGAGAGAGAGAGAGAGAGAGAGAGAGAGAGAGAGATGAGGATGGCAGTACCTGGGACCAATGCACTGATGACTGCTGTGGCCGTGAGGCAAATAAGAGTCATGGGGATTTGGAGAAGAAAGGGCAGAGATGAAGAGAAATAGCAGAGATCAATGAGAGAATTGTAATGAGATGTGATATAATGTGGCGTTAAAAAACTTCGAAAAGATCTCAAATGTTGACATCTGCCTGTTAAAAAATGCGCGACCAAAAGATCGAAAAGATCTCAAATTTGAATTCCCGCATTTATCGATTTTTGCGTATATCTCGATTCCCAGTGGTGCTAGAATGTTGAAACGTTAGGTGACGATCGATATTCCTATTTGGAAATAATGATCCTAAAATTGAGTCGCTACCTTCTCTGGGAGCCGAGATAATCGATAAAAACTTAAAGTGCGGGAATTCAAATATTCGATCTTTTGGTTGGATTTTTTAACAGACAAAAGATCACATCTCTGATCTTTTCCTCGATTTTTAACATCGCATAAATTACAAAAAAATAGATGTGTTAACTCACTTTTCCATTGCTGAGTCTCCTCCGCATGAGTTTACTATAGAAAGCGTTCACAGCTCCTTTGACATGACCCTGAAGTTGCAACTTCTAAGTATACATCGCGAAAAAATCAAAACCACAATACCGAAAAAAATCGGCAGTCTTTCTGATTTTTTTAATATTCAAAATAAATATAAATACCTGATTATAATCCGAGAAGAGACGACAATCGACGACAAGCAAAGAGGGATGATCAAATTCCATCTGGAAGCAAAATTCGATTTTATAGTTTCATCTGTGGAACGTATAATGGCTTTTAGTTATTTTGAGTTCACAGTGCTGCTTCTGATATTTCTCAAAAGCCTTTTTTACAACGGCACTATATTTTTTAAATCGAAAATATATACCATTTGTGCGAGTTCGCCGACCGAAATGAGGCCAATCTCTGGCATTACGAGAGAGAGAGAGAGAGAGATAAAAGAATGAAGAAATTGTGAAGTGAAGAGAAGAAGTAGAAGATCTGTTATAGATAGAGAATGATTATATTAATATACATAAATAGGAGTAATTGAAATGCGAGAAGATAAAGGAGAGCGCATGAAGACGAATTCAATGAGGAAAAGATTATTTAGAGAGAAAGACGATAAAAAGGGATTACTATTACGACGGAGTGTAAAAGGAATGGAAAGGTTGATGAGATTATTGATTCGAGGAATTATGGAATCTTCCAGATGGAGAAATTGAGAGAAAGGCAGACAGACAGAAAGAAAAACAGACAGACAGAAAGGCAGATGAGAAATGAGATGAGATTGAGATTGATTCATTGATTTGGAATGGATGATACAACCAATTCCCCGCTCTATTACCGTACTCTCGAAAGAGTAAACGAGAGAGAGAGAGAGAGAGAGAGATCCGAAAAGAGAGAGATTACGGTGGATTGAGTGGGAGATGAGACGAATTACGTAGATCATGGAGCTTTTCACAATATTAATAGAGGAGGAGTGAAAAAGGAAAGGATATCCAAGGAAAGCAAAGATAGACAAAAATATGCAGTGATTCACTGTGATGTCACTTGACTATTTCGTCATCACTAGGCAACCAAACGTGATTCACAGTTCATCTAGGGCAGATTTTCATGATGTCATCAGAGACTGTTTGCAGATTGCATCATCACTAGTCAATCAGTGGGGTTAATGGTTGCAATGACTTGATTGCTCCTTATATAAGCGATGGACTCTATATCGGGCTTCCCTCAAAGAGTGACACAATGATGTCACAAGTGATATCATATGGATGGAGAGGAGAGAGTGTGCAGATCGAAGAGAGTGCACAGAGAAGCAGAGAAAGGGGATGAATCAGTGCATGAAGGCACTCTTAAGACTAATGTGGTGTTAGTTTTCGAAAAAAGGAAATGGAAAAAGGCCAAGATTTGAATTCCCGCAATTTCTTATCTCAGTTCTCCGTGGATAAATCGACTCCTTCGAATATAAATTTTTTCGACCCTTTTACACCTATAAACGAAATTTTGAGTCGATTGCTCCACGGAGAACTGAGATAAGAAATTGCGGGAATTCAAATCTTGGCCTTTTTCCATCACCTTTTTCCGAAAACTAACACCACATTATAGATTTGTTCTTTTTAGTTGGATAAACAACTAATTGAACTAGTCACGAGCAAACTTATTTGAAACTTTGACAATCTGATGAAACCTATTTCGATCGTTTGGGGAATTGTTTCTTTTTCGTCTCTCTCTCTTCCTCCCTCACTCTCGCAGTTGCGGAGGGGTGGAGCGGTCGGTGGAGAAGAAGAGAGAGAGAGAGTGTGGGAAATGGAGAGAGTGGTAGATCACAGGCAGTTTATGACACAGATTAGACTGTATTTATGAGTCAAGTCGGCTCGGGGATGAATTGAAAATCGAGAAAGGAAAAACGGAGGCCAGTTTAGTGCAAGTTTTTCAACAAGAAAAAAGGAACTGAAATCTGCATATTTTTAGATGCGGAGGAAAAAGAGAAGAAGAGGAAATGAGAAGGGGAATTTGAGATGGAAGAAGAAAAGAAAGAAGAAGAAGAAGAAGAAATGATAAGAGTTCGAATTGAGTTGATGAAAACAGACAGTGTTTATCAGCAGGAGAGGACATCTTGCATGGGGGTCATATCAACGGGAGAAACTATTGTCATTTCTAATCAACAATCGCAGTCACTCAGTGCAAAAGTGTAGTCAAGCACTAGAAACAACTCAAATCTATGGAAGCGTGCGAAAATTGTCCGGTCGTTTATCTTTCGCACGGTCGAAAGGAGCGAGAGATAAAGGGATGATGAGAGAAACGAGAGAAGAAGAGAAGAGGCGAGAGATAAGGGGAAATTGAGAGAGTCACGCAACGAAAAAGATTGGTGAGGGGAGGAAAAAAGACGAGTGAGGGTTATGACATCATGGGAACTGAGAGGAAGAGGAAGAGAGAGAGAGAGAGAGAGAGAGAGAGAGAGAGAGAGAGAGAGAGGAAAGAGAGAGAGAGAGAGAGAGGAAAGAGAGAGAGAGAGAGAGAGAGAGAGAAGAGAGAGAGGAAAGAGAGAGAGAGGGGAAGTATAGAAGTGGAAGAGATCTCAGAAGATAATTGAGAATGGAAGTAATGGATAGTGAAACAAGTATCGGATAGATCAAATCACGTCATTTCTCAGAGTGACGTGAGAGAGTGTGCAGATCGGAGAGAGTGGGGGTAGAGAAGCAGAGAAGAGAGTGACGTAAAAGGAATGACGCCACTGGTCTCTCTATCTTGACAGTTCTCTCGAAACTGAGTGGCCAGAGGTGAAAAACAGATGAGAAAGTGAGAAAAGATGCTGGATTTACAGGATAAATGGAGGATTTTGAGAGGGGAGATTGAGAAAGAACGCAATTTGAGATGGAAAGAGAAGAGAGAGAGAGAGAGAGAGAGAGAGAGAATTAGCCATGCAGTATTTGACCCCCAGTGCACTGTATTGCGAAAGGGCGCAGAGAGAGAGAGAGAGAGAGAGAGAGAGAGAGAGCGAGAGAGAGAGCGAGAGAGAGAGAGAGAGAGAGAGAGAGAGCGAGAGAGAGAGAGAGAGAGCGAGAGAGAGAGAGCGAGAGAGAGAGAGAGAGAGAGAGAGAGAGAATGGACAGATGAATGGGGTCTCTCTCTCTTTCTCTCCTCCCCTCTTGACCCCCCCCTAGAGGTGGACCGAACCTCAAATTACTCCTGATCAATCACAGTGCGAAATGATGTGTGTCTCTCTTATGAAATGGCTTCTTTCCCACGCCTCTTTTGAGTCTCGTGGACAAATGATTAGAATAGAGTTTCCCCGTTGGGAAATAGAAGAAACTTACGAGATATGAAAAAAAATGTATGGATAAAAGGTGGAAGAGAAGGAATTGAATGAGAGAAGAGAAGAGAAGAGAAGAAGGTCAGAAAAGACATGAAAGGCAGATGGAACAGAAACAGGTGGTTTTACTATATCAATGTGATCTAATTGCAAGATTCCAATTTCAATTTCCTTCCAGAGAATACTGCAGAGATGTTTCGTTGATCCTCTGCAGCCATAAGTAGTTTCTCATCACACGCAACCATGACGTGCGTCTCTCTCTCTCTCTCCCTCTCTCTCCCTCTCTCTTTCTCTCTCTCTCTACCTTGCAAGTTTCGCTCTCTAAAGACAGCGAAGAATGGGAAAGAACGTCGTGAATCTTCATCAAAGACGATGAGAAGATGCGGGAAATGGAAGAGAAAAGGGAATGGGGAAGACAGAGAGAGAGAGAGAGAGAGAGAGAGAGAGAGACGGGCAAAGCGAGAACGTGCTTGGAAGTGATAAGGACAATCATGTGAACTGGATTAGAAACGTCTTTTAAATGAAGCATTCAGGAATAAATGGTCGATTTAATAGAAATGTCGATAGAATGAATTCAACCCTCCTCTGTTTCCTGTTTCTCTCTTTCCCATTCCATAACAAGTCGATAGAATCAACAAAAGGAGAGTTATTGACTACCTTTGACCTACTCTCTCTCTCTTTCTCTCTCTCAACTTCCAATGTAAGCAATCATTGCAATATAATTAATATGTTTACTCTTCTATCCAATCTTTTCTATGCAACATAACAATAGAGAGGGGGAGGGGGGAAACACGTAAATCTCACTCGGGCATACAACAATTCACGTTGTAATTCACTCCATTTTTGATACAAACGAGTACTCTGAAGGTTAGTGTGAAGAGATGAGACAAATACTCGTGCGATGATTGAAATGACGCAAAAATAGAAGGAATCGATTAATAAATATTGATTAGTCTCGTGAATTGTACAGGTCGGAAGGGCACGAATGAAACGGAACGGTAAAATATGATGGAATCACAATTGGTCATTGGATCAAAGATGCACAAAGTGGAAACTCGTGAGAAGCAATCAATACAAATACGTCTGATCTACAGTAATCCCTGCTGGCTGCATGTGTGTGGTGTACCCGTGTGTGTGCGGCGCGTGCGACCAGCGCCGACGATGAATCCGAAAGAGAGGAAGACTCGTTTACACCATGAGAGAAGCGTTGAGAAGTGGCTCGGATGCATTATTCAATGGAGTTGAAGAGGGAGGAGGAGTTGGCTGACGGGAATTTACTGCTGAAAGGGAAGAAGAATAGATAGACAGAACCGATTTGATCTTTGAGGTTTGATGTTTGACTCATAGAGAAAAAAACTTTACTCTTGATATACCCAGAGCGAGGGTTTGAAACTCTATTGTTAGAGAGCGTGCGAAAATAAGAGAGCGCGTCTCTAGATTTCGAGCACTCTCTTGAAAAAATAGGGTCTCGAACTCACGATCTGGTAATATGGAGTTTCAAACTTTTTTTTTCTCAAAAAAAGTTTAAAAATCTTCATTGTCACTCACGTCTTCTATTGCAATTTGGACTTTGTTCGAGTGTCTCATCTCCTATTGATTTCGCCAATCGACGCCACAATGAAGAAAATGACGCATCTGGTGACTTATCCCTCAAATTAATTGATTAAATTAATAAATTCTTCTAGATTGGGTGATCTCACTCTATTGATTAATTGACACGGCCGTATAAAACCATATCACATAATATTTGATCTTTGATCTCCGTACCTCAAACTCGGATGCCAGAATGGTTTCTTAGCCAGTACATTCCCGTCCGTTGGCTGTAGTGACAACGTCGACTTCCGAGGCTGAAATCAATCGATATTACAATGTCCTCTACCGTATCCTCAATCGATACCGTACCTTTCTCGCTCTTCGCCCCTTGGGTGGTGGTGTAATGAGAGGCGACGAATCGGCTTCTAGTGGTTCGCCATTCGATAACCGGCGATCCATTTCCTCCTACAATCCGAACCGTAAAATCGATAATTACAATTATTAATGTACTGTACTTGTCCATTTCTGTCTACCGTAATCCATTCTCAATCAAGCAATCAATCGAATCACCTCTTCATCTTCTTCTTCTTCCAATCCCAGCATTGACAATTTGTCTCCACATGAAAGTGATCGTTTCCTGCAAGGGACAACGAATTAGTCATGTTTTGACTGGCGGAACACAAAATGATTCCCTCTCCCCCAGTGTTGAGACTATCGGAGACCCCAAATGACACTATAGCCGATGATTTGATTAGATCGCTTGATGGTTCATTGAGTGAGGAACGACTCTCTAGAATCGCCTGTGGTCGGTCCCGTCTTGTGGACGGCCGGCCACAAGATGCTACGGTACCGACCACAGGCGATTCTAGAGCTAATCGATAAAGGTGTCATTGTTTGACAAATTGTTCGAATGTAATCGATCGCTCCACCACTTCTCTCACATATGTAGGTGGTACACAGAACTAACCAATATATACCATATAAAAAGCATACGTAGACTACAAGAATTAATCGATAAAGATGGTTACAGTACCTCGGTACGATCTCAGGGAGATCTCTGTAGCTTGGATATTGAGATGACCTCGCAGATGAATCGGAAGTGAAAGAACCATCGACCAATTGAGAGAGACGAGGATTTGGAGAGGGAGAATAGAAAGATGGAGAAGAATCAAGAGGAGGATGAGATGGAACGGCAGAGAGAGAGGAATACAGATCGAGTAGTTCGAGGTTCAGCACTTCACCATCAGGAAGGGACGTTGATCTATAATATGCACAATTATTTATTATTTATGTAGCAAGACAAGTTGGGAAACCCGGTAGAAAATGTTTTTTTCTGATTTACCGTTGATCACATCGAGTACTTATATAGTAACATAGAAACATTTTTTTTCTGTTTGGAAGTTGTCAAATTCCCCCATTCTCTTCCTCCTTTTCTCACCTTTTCCTCACTACAATATCCTCATCATCAAATGCAATTCTTCCATTCGATCCATGCATTCTCCCATTCGAATCGTGATTGTGACGAGTCAACTTTGGTGTCAACGTCTTTCGTCGGAATCTGAATGAGTACGGTAACAATCCAATCACAAACTGGGTTTATTTCACAAATTATAGTCTGTGGATTAAAATTCTAACCGATTGGATGCCTGCGATCTCCCACTTTCTTGTGAGGATCTCTCAATGGGTCGAGTGAGTGGATTTATCGTCCCGAAGGAAACCCCATTGGCCGGAGTGAAATACGCAGGAATCGAAGTCTCCTGCAAGTGAGAGAATTATCGATTGATTAGATCTTCGTAGTTGCAATCGATACTTCACATGCAAATACTTACCGTATTCTTGGCTCTTTCGACGAGTCTCTTCAGAATGGATGAATGGCCTTCCTTCGGTCTCGCAAGAGATAATGTCGACTCACGATTCAAACCTGAGAAGATGGAAATTCAGAGGAAAAGTTTCAAGACTTAAGGTATTTACCAAGAAACACCCTTTCTTCTGTGTAAATTCGAAAATAGGAATCATACCGAGTTTGGAGTTCTGCACAGCTCTCATAGCAGCCGAAGTGTTGTTGAAGGACGAACATCCACCAATCTCCCTGCGATAAATCAATAGTTTATAATCTGATCTACCTTCTTTATGAATCGATATTTTTCCTGAACAAAGGTTGAAAAAATGGATACCTCCTCGGGAAAATGTCGGGTTCCTCCTCAGTCTCATAATCAGGATAAGAGGGGGAGAATACGAATCCTTTCCTTCCAGTCAACCAGAAAGTCGTCATCGCGCCCTTGCCCTGAAGAAAAGAAGTGAAAAGGGCGATAAAATAAGAAACACGAAGTCGTCC
Organism: Pristionchus fissidentatus; assembly: GCA_036245785.1. NCBI lineage: Eukaryota > Metazoa > Nematoda > Chromadorea > Rhabditida > Neodiplogasteridae > Pristionchus > Pristionchus fissidentatus. The sequence continues at coordinate 17,482,817 of BTSY01000002.1, forward strand.
ATGGGAAATCGTAAATATGTATGTATAAAACGCGTCATTGTCTAAATAGTGCAATAATCAATCTGTCGTACCTTTATATTGAGTATTCCTCTCTCTTCCAATTCAAATCCATCGACTGAATTGAGTACTCGATGAGTCGACGACGAACAGTGAACTTTCAATGCTGAAACAACTTTTTAAATCAAATACTTTGTCTTCTTTCTTATTAAGTTCACGTGAACTCCTAGCACAAATCACAGTGGGCTGAAACGTATCTAAATTTGCAAGTGTCCGAGTGAATAGTAAATGATAGACTCACGTTCTCCATTGCTTTCCATTCGACTCGCTGTGTTGACTGTGTCTCCAAATAGACAATATCTGCAATTATTCAAATTACTTTTTAAGATTTCCAATTATTCAACAAAATGGCTCAGCTTAGGGATGGCTTCGCAAGATCAGTCTGCAAACAATCTCGTCGGTCAGACCGGTTATGCTGTGTTAGTTTTCGGGAAAAAAAAGGAAATGGAAATAGGCCAAGATTTGAATTCCCGCAATTTCCTATCTCAGTTCTCCGTGGAGCAATCGACTCAAAACTTCGTTTCTGAGTGCAAAAGGGTCGAAAATGCTATATTCGAAGTTTTGAGTCGATTGCTCCACGGAGAACTGAGTTAAGAAATTGCGGGAATTCAAATGATGGTATTTTCCCATTTCCTTTTTTTCCGAAAACCAACACTACATAAGAGAGTGTGAGAAATGAAGATACGTATTATTTACCAGATAAGTTCAGCTCTAATATTTTAAATAATTAAAATAAAAGAGTTTCGTACCTCGGCATGGTCTTTCCGACTACTCCGGCCACACAACTTCCAGTGTGTAATCCAATTCTCAACATCAATTGATCCTCCGGTCGATGAGGAATTCGGAAGTCACTGTAAAAAGGATCCTTTTATATTTATTATCTCATAGTTTAATGAAAAATGAAGTCGTCAAAGTATTTTCGATAACCATCTACATGTGATACATACACTCAGTGAATCGGGAAATTGCCTAGTCAAAAGTGAAGCCTGCGATTGCGTTTTCGAATAATCAATAATGTAAAAAAAATATTGCATAGAACGATTCATACCGAACAGCGGCGAGAAGATGGAGTGCCATGGTTCCGATTTGTTCTGCATGATAACTCTCCGTCTTGTAGGAAGGAACTCCCGACACGACCATGTAGGCATCGCCGATGGTCTCCACCTCAAAGGACCTCTTTATTATTTATTATTTCTAAATTAAATCCTCTTGATAGATCATTCCACTAATTTGTGTGGAGAAAAAATACATGAAATTGTGTATTGATCGTACTTGATTGCATTATTCCTTAGAATCATTACATAAGTTTGAATGAAAACAGAAACTATAAATTTTTTAAAAAAATTAAAAGCTGAATATTTCTGACTTTGTACACATCGTATTGCTTGATGATCGAATCGAAGAGAGTGTAGAGTTTATTGAGAAATGCGACGACTTGCAATGGAGTTGATTCACCTGAGAGAAGAGAGATTGAGAGAATGACGTCATCACTAGGCAACTCACCCGATATCTTAGTGAATCCAACGATATCAGAGAAGTAGATTGTGACTGAGGGGAAGGACTCGGGAACGACCGAATGACCATTGAGAAGTTGTTGAGCAACGGATCTAAAAGGAGAAATTGAGAATATGATTCAAGTTTCGGCCATTTTTTTTTAGTAAATTTTCTTTAAGATTGATTAAAAAAGGATAATTGTTCTCACTTAGGTAGCATTCTCTGTAGTAAATGTTCGGTTCTTCTCTTTTCTTCTCTCAATTCGGCCGTTCTTTCTTCCACGAGATCTTCTAGTTGATTCTGGTACTTCTCCATCATCACTACCATGTGATCCTGAAAATAGGATTAATTATTGCATCATCACTATGCAATCTCTCTCACCATGATATTCCTCTTGTAGATGCCAGCAAACATTGGTTTGAGTTTGTGTCGAATGACGTGTTTGAAGTCCGGTCGCTGTTCGGGATACTCGGACCAGCACAATCTGAACAAGTTATATTTTGATCGACTCAGTATCTACTTTTTAAAAAAATGCAACGGTGAGATCGAACAGATGCCTTACCATATTCACATGGATCTAGTTAGTGAGAGTTTCATTAAAATAACTGATAATAATAACTCACCTCATGGTGTCCATCAGATATCCTTGACATTCGAGTCCAGCCAAAGAAGGACGGAAACAAGTTCCTTCCCCTACTGATCGAACCACGTCTTCCACTACAATTCATTCGTTTTCAATCGATTTTTTTCAATTCTCTGATTCCATTTTTGTATAAACTGAAAATCAAACAAATTCATTACGTACCCTTAGTGTGATCTTGATATTCAATCAGTTGATAAGGTCCTTGTCGTGTTATCAATTCGTGTAGAATTATTCCAAACGCGTAGACGTCGCCCTCAAATCATCAAGTTTTAAGGAAAATAATAAACATTTCAATATTCCTTCTTCATTTCGACTAAGAAATGAAAATAATCTGCGATAAGTCCTCACTTTCTGTGTTCCCTTCACAGTTCTCTTTCCATATTCCGTCTCCTTCAACAATTCGGGCGAAGTCCACAGCAAAGATTGCCACAGAAGATAATCACAGTCCCATTTCTGAATGAGAGAGATCAAAGATCAATTTACAGCAAACAACAACTGCTTTTCCAACTTGTTCTTATCAGATCGATAAGGGTATTATAATTTGGTAAAAATCAAAGACCAACCTGGTCGTCTCTAATCTCGTGTAGTCCAAAGTCTGCAACTTGCAATGCCCATCTCGATGTGATGAGACAATTGGTCGACTTGAGATTTCCGTGCACTTTCAGTTCACTCTCGTGCAGATAGATCATTCCCTGAGAGAAGAGAGATTATCGATATTTATCTTTTTTTATAAAGAGTAATTTAAAAAAAAGATAAATATCACACCTTGATAAGATCTTCAACGAAAGAAGCGATGAATAGATGGTCCAATTTGAGATCTCGATTCCGTAGAATGTCCATGAGAGATGACTTGGCACAGAATTCACGAACGACACAAACGGAATTTGGACGGAGACAAAGACCTCAAATCCACAAATATATCATGCTTTCTAACATGTGTAAGCCTTAATACTTCCTGTTTTGTTATAAGACATCGTCTGAACCCAATGGTTCAAACTTAGTTGCGATAACGACGTCAAAGAAAATGTGATAACAAAAGAAATTCTGACCCATGAATGAATTGATGTTATCATGGCAAAGTTGTCTCATAATCTTCATCTCGATTTTCGTCATTCTCGTGATTTCCTTCGGTCGACTGCAAATTCAGAATTGATTTTTGATATATGATCTTTGATCTCTACTCCTATCTCAAAGAAAATGATGCTGCCTATGAGCAAAAGCCTCATTATTCGCTTCGATGACTCTCTCAAATTACAATGATAATTAGTGAAGTAAAAGTAAAGCTTAACCGTGACTCTGCCGGCACAAACCTTTACTTTGCCATCCATGATCATTATTGAAAGGGAATAAATGAGACAAATAAATTTCCGACCTTCGATTGTACTCAAATTCCTTCACAGCGACAATCGATCCTTTGTAGATAGCGACGCCTTTGTAGATGTCTTTCGATGAACGATGCAACTGAAAGAGAGGTTATGTCATTAATAGGCAATCAAGAGGAGTACGGTAGAATCACGGGGGAAATGAGTCTACACCTCCATAAGTCTACGCTGGCCAGCGACGACTACAATGTCTAATAGGAGCGAGGGAGCAAGTGGTTTAGACTTGTTTCCCTCTTATATTTAGTACGAAAGTGACTCTTACCTCAGAATCGACGAGATAGAGACTTGTAGTGGAAGTATTACACTGGACGATTCTCTCCAATTCCTTCGATTCAATCTTCCAATCATGGCCAATTCCTTCTCGAACTTGCGATTCCTGCAAAGAGAAACGATTATCCATTGAATACTATGGTACGGTAGGTCCAGAGAGATCTTCTAGCAACCATAAGCGAACATTCAGGAAAAGGTTAGAAGACGAAAGTAGATTTTTCAAATCGATAGAATCTACCGTATCCCTCATTCTCGACTCACCTCTGGAAGGCTGCTGCAATTCCACTCGCGAGCAGTCCGAACAGCAGGAAAACTCCCATGATGATGTATGCATCTGATGAGAGATTACGTCATCATTAGGTAAGAGAATCTAATCGATAATCTTAGTAAACATACAGCTAGTGAGAGTGTCTTTGCACAGTTCTCCATGGAATCCACACTCTGGTTCATCTTTGGGAGGAGATCCACCGATCCATTGGATGTTCATCGCCTCTTTGAATCTGACAAGAAATATTGCATCATCAATAGGCAATCGATAGGATCATGGCATTGGTTGCGAGGAAAGAGACCTCTGAATTGTGAGAGAGATCAAAGATTAGTTAGAACTCTAGGCGAAAGTCAATAATTACTACTCAGTAGAACAGAACTCATAGTAAATCAGTAAGACTATGCTGGCTACCAGTGACTCCAAAATCAGACTACAAACTATGATTCTGAATGGAAGATCAAAGATCAGTTTCACACCTCAGTTTGCTCTTGTTTCCATCAGCGATGAAATCAGCAGTGATCGAAAGGGCGGCGTCGAGGGGATAATAATCAGCATCTGACACATTTCGGACGGGGGCGACTGTCTGAAATGGAGAGATTGAGGAGGGAAGGGAAGAGGGGGAGGTAACATGGAGTCAATATTGATAGGAAAAGGTATCTAACAGGGAAAAAACGCCTTCAAATGACTCAAAGGTTGAAATATAATCGATAATGTCCGAACCTGCCACGACAGAAGTGTGTAATTCCCTTGGGCGTCTCCGTTCTCATCGATTCTCATTGAGAATCCCTGCATGCCTGTAATAGATTCGATCTCTCTTCCCGCCCTCTCTTTCTCTAACCACTCTTCCCTTTTCCCCCTTATCTCTCTCCATGTGAACTCTTCCCTCACTCTCTCTACAGTTTGACCCAAGAGAGAGAGACAGAAGGTAGATCACAGGAGAGGTCGTTTCGTCATTTGAGTGTGTGAGAAAGGGAAAATAACATGTGAGAATCATATGTTAAATAAAAAGGAAGTGTGAGAGTTCCTCATGAAATAATAGTAAATATCTATGTGTAACTGACTCTCATAAGTGCTTCCGATAATCCACTTCGTAATGGCTTCTCCATCACTCACTGGATCATAATGGGCCAAATTGTGATCTCCCGTTCTCTGTAGAGATCAAAGATCAACTCTGACGTCATCGATGGATTGACTTACCTCGATGTGATTATGGAGAGCCTTTGCATAGTTCATCACTGCATCGTATAGATAACAAGCGAATCGATTGGCCTGAGATGAGAGAATATAGGAAAGAATAAAGGAAGAGAGAGATCAAAGATCAATCAGAATTTGGATAAGAGAGAACACTACCACAGTAAGTTTACTGCGTAGGCACAACGCTTACAATTATTGTACAATACAAAACTGTAGCTGTGAGAATGTAGGTAAACAAAAAGTGCATTTGAATGATGAATAACCAACCAATAGAGTGTGAAAAGAAAGATCACTCTCCACTCTCTCGTCACACGACCGGTGAAGAGAGTGTGCGAAATGAGGAGATGGTGGTCTCACATTTCGAACTCTAATAACCAACCTTAATCTGTGCATTCTCAGCGATCGAATCCTTTTGAACTCCAAACTTGGCCAGATATTCATTCGCTTTCTTCCAGAATGCAATGAATTTGGGAGAATCGAGAGTGACGGGAGTGGGGGATTATGGCGAGAGAAGACTTGGAGAATTTGGCTACCTGGAAGAGGATTCAATCTGAGAAGAATCAACTCAATCACAACTATGGAAAGGTTAATGCAGGTGTGTTCCATTCACATTATCAAGTTGTAAAAGATCATCTGGTTACAGAGTAATTAGTATGTGAAATGGGGAACTTGCCTGGTGGTCTGATGAATTTGGATTGTCCCATGAGTCTCGCAGTTGGATCATCGTGTCTGAAAGGATTAATTGAGTACTTTCGAATTTTAAGTTAAATATTTGCGTCTCAATATCCCTTGATTTCTTTGTATTCCCTCCCTCCAAATTGTCATTGATTTCTCCTCTCAACTTACTGCGGAAGAAATGGTTGTTCATTGCATGGTAGACATTGAGCCAATTGTAGTCTGTGTCCAGATACACAAGCATGTATTCACCCTCAATTAAACCATTCATTAGAGTACACTACAAATCGATATTAAGAAACTACAGTATGCTCCTCACCGAGTCCATCAACCCCATCTCGCCCATCGTATACAGAATGTTGCGGAAGAGTCGCACGTTGCCGAACATCAGGTATACTGTAATAAGTTATCGATTGGATTTAGGGATTACTGTGAAATATTTGCTCACTTCTGGTAGTTTCCTTGGTGCTTCTAATGATTCCATCGACAACTTTTCCATCTCCAGTCTCCGAATAAGAAGGAACCGTGGGAAACATTCTGGATATTGAATCTCCTCCCATCTCTCCCTATCTTCTCGTTCTCTTTGTCAACGGCGCGCTGCAATTTCTCATTTATCGATTTTTTTTGTAAATATTCTAGAAAGGCCGGTTTTCAGACTAGGGACACCTGCTATTACTACGGCAATCGGCTATTCTAGAGACGAAGTTCTTCCATGCAAACTAATTGTGGGGGGGGGAGAATAACAATCCACAAGTTCTTTCAGTGATTGCATCATTCCTACTCAACTCACTCGAATGGCCAGGAACAATTCTTCATTTGCTGAATTCTGCTCGTATATAATGGAGAATTTCCTCCAATCGTGAGAATTGAAAAGAGAGATAAAAGCTTGGACAATCTCAGTCTCTGCAGGAACTGTACGAGTGAAGGTTGAATATCTGAAAGAGAGAGAGATTATCGATTAAATTATTGAGTCACACTTCACGCAATGACATCATTGCATAAGATTATACTATTTATAATACTACAATATAATATTTATAACTATCTCTCTATTCTCCGTAGTAATTTCTCCTCACTTTTCCTTATCCGACACAGTTTGATCCTTGCACTTATACGATATAATGGGAAGGTTCTGAGCAGCCGCCATAAGTGCCTCCGTCCTGCAATCGATATACTCACACTACAGTACACTCTGTCTACCGTATACCTGCAGTTCATCTCGGGACCGATGAAAACCTTCGCTCCCTGTTTCCAATGCTCCATGAAATATCCCGTGCCTGCAATATTTGATCTCTTCCTCTGCAAATTCTCCTCGATTCCCATAATTCTTTCAGCCCGAATAGTCTCGTTTTGCAGCCTTTCTCATTAGGATGCAAGATGGACACAATTTGTGTTCTTTCCGTCTCTTTCCTCCCTTCTAAGTGCTCTTTCTCCTTCCCTTCCCTTCTCTCTCTCTCTCTCTCTCTCTCTCTCTCTCTCTCTCCTTCTTCATCTTCTTTCCACTGGTTAGATGGTGCTTTTCTCAGTCTCTTCGTGTGCAAGTTCACTACAGGAGGGAGACGGTAAACAGCGATAGTGCAGTGAGAAAAGAGAGAGAGAGAGAGAGAGAGAGAGAGAGAGAAAGGGGACTGTTGTGAAGGAGAGAGACTCAATACGAGATCAAAGATTGCCAGGAAGAGTCCACTCAAACTTGCGCTACGGTTATGACGGAATCGGTGAATAGGAAAGAGAGAGAGAAAAAGAGAGAGAGAGAGCGAAAGAGGCTCAGAACAATAATACCTCGCTTCGATGTCAAATCTATCACTTCTTCTCTTTTTTTTAGATATATTTAAGATATTGCATACAATATTATCAAAACTGACTGAGTTTCTCATTTCCACAAGTGTTTCTGAAGATATAAGAGAGAGTGTGATTGGGGAGAATGGAAGGGTCTGAGTTGATCTCACGAATGGCCACTTCCAATGCACCAGAGATCACTGATCCTGAATAAATACTTATTGAGACAATCGATAATCGTTCTACCGTACCCTCAAAATCCGTGCGAAAGCAGGATGAGAGGGAGGAGAGAGAGGAGTAGTATGCAGTGTCACTCTCTCCCTCTGATGATATCTGCAACAGAT